>NW_020769329.1:13897183-13960089 GCF_900518735.1 Pseudonaja textilis
TATAAGCCTGTTCATCTTTCCCTCTTTCATCCCCCCCCCCCCCAATACTTCTTTTTGTGGCAGGATGCGAGCCAGGCAGATGTGACAATACCACTGTATCATTATTTTACGCTGTGGCACTCTGTGTTTCAGAAAATACATAAAAAGTGTGTGGGGTGGTGAGGGTGGCTTTGGTGTCTGTACGTATTTGTGTGTAAACCACTGTACATGTTTTGTGATTTAGGAGGTGCAAGATTGAGGACAATGCTCAATCTTGCAACCCAACCCAAATGGCACCATGGCTCCTACTACTCTTCCTAAACAGTGGTGGGATTCAAAAATTGTTACTACCAGTTCTCTGGGCATGGCTTGGTGGGCGTGACGTGACTTGGTGGGAGTGGCAGGGGAAGTATACTGTAAAATCCGCATTCCCACCTCACTATCCTGCTTTCCAGCTCCCTTCTCCTGTGCAGGGCAACAAAAGAAGACCCAGCCGATCACCTGGGACTCGGGAGGCAGAGAATAGATGGGAGTGGGGCCAGTCAGAGGTGGTATTCCAAACTACTCAAAATTTCCCCTACTGGTTCTCCGAACTACTCAAAATTTCCGCTACCGATTCTCTAGAACTGGTCAGAACCTGCTGAATACCACCTCTGTTCCTAAAGCTATGATGCAGTTCATAGCCCATTCTATCACCACCCATCATCATCTACTACCCATCATAAACAATGCTATTGACTTAGCACTCCATCACAGGTAATCCTCGAGTTACAACATTTCACTTAGCATTCACTTAGCAACCGTTCACAGCTACATCATAAACACCCCATCAAGTACTTATGACCCTCCCGTTAGCTTCTCCACTGACTTTCTCCCTGCTAGCTCCCCACGAGCAAAGTAAATGGGAAAACTGGAAACTTTTGAGGGAGAGAGGGAGGAAATGACAGAGAAAGATGGAGGAGGGAAGGAAAAAAGGGTGCAGGGGTTGGAGGGAAGGGAGGAAGATTTCCGATGCTCCCTGACAGCTTCCTACAAGGAAATTGAATGGAAAAACTTGCAGGAAGTTGCTCTCACTCTCACTACTTTTTGACCACCTGTAGTCATTCTGTTTCTCTATTTAGGTAAGAAACGATGACCCAATAGGGCAAGAGTTACATAGTAGATATTATAATTCTATTAAACTGTCTCCCAGTTATATTATGAAAATCTTGGAACTTCACAAAACCTCTGAAAATATTCAGCCAATAAACAAGGTTATCTCTGATATTTAAAATTACAACAAAAGAGACAACTTAATTTACACACAGAAACAATTTTATTGCATTGTCTCCATATTCAGACATATTCCTGAACAGAAAAAGTAAATAATATTTTATTTTATTCATTCATGTGGTATGCACGTATTGGTGATATTTCACATTCCACCTGAAGAATAAATGCAAAGCAGAGATGTGTTTTTATATTTTACCCATTAACCAATAAAACTAGGTCATTAAAGGTATATATAGAGAGGATAAAGAGCTTGACTCAATAAAATTTAAAATGTAAACTGAGAAAACCTGGAAAGCAAACACTGTTTGCTTGAGTCACAGCAAAGAAAAGAGAAGGAAATGAACAACATACAACATAGATAACAGCAACGTAAAGTTTCTTCAAGAACTGGTAGTAACAGCAGACAAAATGTAGTAGAAGGCATTAATGCTCCAGGAATCTCCTCAAGAAGAGAGCCTGCCTGCAGACTCTTACTGTAGCTCTCAGCTCTGCCATTAAAGTTGGAGCCTAAATTATTGATCCCTTTCCTTGATCAGCATAACAGTCACGTCCCAGGAATCAAGATCTAAGTACACTGCGGCCCCTGTGCTGCAGCCACTGAAATAATTAGGAGAAATTCTCATTAAAGGAGAGTGAAAGGTTTGGCGATGGAAGCAGAATCAGAGGGCCTGGGTGGGTGTTTAATGTGTTCTAACAGAGTAGAGGAATGGCTCTGATCAAATCCCTGCACAGAGCTCTGGAGTGGGGGCGGATGTCAGTTTATCAAAACGGAAAGTATAAACAGCATTCTTCCCTCCAGTGTGTGCCTGTGTGTGTACGTGTGCACATGCACATGCACATACACACACAGCTAGACAGACAAAAAGCTATTGCTGATTTCAGACCTAAATATAGTCACACAGAGTAATAGAGACAAAAGGGGAGGGGAGGGAGGAGAGAGAAAAATGAATACAAATAACTAAAGAGAAAATTAATAATGGAAAATCCATCATGTACTCCTTTGAGTCTAATTTATTCATCCTGTAGAACCATGAAGGATCTGGGGAAAGACAGGAAGAAAACATAAGACATATGGACTTAAATCTAAAAGCACTTGGGAATTCATACCTCACAAACCATAGTGTAACACAAAATGTCAGGAATATATGAAAATCTACATATAAAATATTATTTGCCAACTGATAGGGCTCGTTTCTTTTTACTGATACAGAAAGAATTCATAAAATTGTTTCCCTCTGGGAAACATGCCTGGTATCTGAGAGGCTATTGAGAAAACAGTGCTCTCTCTCTTTCTCTCTCTCTGTCTCCACACACACACACACACACACAAATCCATTGGAAATGAGGGGAATGGGAAAGGGAAGGGCAGGAAAGCTGCAAGAAAATGGTAAAGGAAAAGGACCAAAAAGCTCATTTAATATGAAACCAAGCAGATATTAGAATTTAAAGCAAATTCCATCACACACATCTAATCAGAATGGTTCAGGACTATATTAGTACAAACCCATTTGTTTGGTTGTTCATTCATTCAGAGTGCAATCATAAGCTGGTTCAGGGGCTACTTCAAGGTCTAATATTACCAGTGAAAAGCAGATAAAGCCTTTTGGCTGTCCCATTTTCCTTTGCTATTGCTCTGCTCCTGGTTTCCATGCCTGGGTGTTGGGGTCAAAGGGAAGAACACGGCTGAAAGCCATGTGACTGGTGTGGTTTAAAAATCCTGTTATTTATCAAGCAAGCCAAAAGCCCAATATGCAAATATTCTCTGATATCTCTGTGTCTGAGATGCCACTTCAGAGAACAATCAAGCAATTTCTTTGTGGAGCTTTCCCTGCAGATTCAACTCTTATGAGTTCCAACCAGGCAGGCAAAAAGTGAGGGTGGGGCAGGGCCATCCTTTTCCACACACAAGGATCCCCCAAGAGTTATATGGGAGTCCTCCCCAGGTGCACGTACTTCTACATGTTCCAAAACAAGGGTTCTGAGCAGTTTGCAGGAGGGTTAGTGATTGGGAAGAACAGGATCATTGCTGCCTACATGGTGAAACTGGTGGATATGGAGGCACTTTTTTTGTTATTTGGCACACTGGATGCACAATAATGGGGATGTTGTTAATTGGGTGCAATTTTTTATTGCCTCAATGAAGATGATCAATTTGCATTGTTCTGGGCACAGTTCCTGACTGATTGTCACAAAGGGTTCGTTTCTGGAGACATCCAGTGACATTATATTACTTTTATATTTTTGAATGATATGTATTTCTACCCCACTCTCCCATTAGATGCAGTAATCGCTCCACTAACATGATGACAGTGCATCTCATATCTAGCTATTACGTTAAAACTGAGTTGTGGCAGACCCATTTAGGGAGCCACAAAAATGCATTCCATAGAACAATTAATCAGTGAGACAACTTGCCTCCAGAAGTTGTAAATGCTCCAACACTGGAAATTTTTAAGAAGAGATTGGGCAACCATTTGTCTGAAATGGTATAGGGTTTCCTGTGTGAGCAGGAGGTTGGACTAGAAGACCTCCAGGGTTCCTTCCAACTCTGTTATTCTGTTCTAAAAATGGGTTATTAGTATAACCTCCTTTTAGCATTTAATGTAGCACTTCTACTGTAATCAAAACAAACTTTTAAATCAAACTACTTTTGGATTAAAGCCTAAATATTTGGGTTTTCAGTAACTTCTATTGAGATCAATGCAATGAGTAAACACATACAAAACTATTTGGTCACTAAAACACTTCCTTTCCTGGAGTGATTTAACATAATCTAAGCCGGGGTGTCAAACTCAAGGCCCATGAGCTGCCCTGGAAACAGTGAAGGATCAGCCCGCGGTACCTCTACCAGCAAAAATGGAGCTCAGGAGGGCCACACATGGTCCTCCCAGGCCCCATTTTTGGCCACAACAGCATCTTGCAGCCCTCTGCCAGTGAAAATGAGGCCCGGGGAGGTTCACCCGAGCTCAATTTTTGCTGGCAGAAGGCTACATGAGGTTGTTGCAGCTGAAAACAGAGCCTGGGTGGGCTGCACGCGGCTTTCCCGAGCTTTGTTTTCACTGGCAGAGGGCTGCAGGAGCCATTGTGGTCAAAAATGGAGCCTCGAGGGACATTGAGCTGGCCAGGCCCACCCCAGCCCCCCTGAGGTCAAACAACCTTGATGCGGCCCTCAATGAAATCGAGTTTGATACCCCTGCTCTAAGCTTAAATTGACATTGTATTATAATGAGCAACTGATAACTTAAATCTAAGAAATTGTGAATATTACATGTGATTAGTTGCCCTGTAGTAACTTTGTTTAATTTTACAATACATATCTTGTGTATCATAACTTCACACTGATTCATACAACTTAAGAAAGAAGGACAGATTTCCATTTCCTGGGGTCTCTGCTTAAAAAATGGAGCAGAAACAGCCCAATTAGCTCAGGACCTGACTATAATTCAATCATACAAGGGCTTGAGGGGAACTGAGAGAGTTTTTAAAGTAAAGGTAGTCCTCGACTTACAACAGTTCATTTAGTGACTCTTCCAAGTTACAACGCCACTGAAAAAAGTGGCATAGCCCTTTTCACTCATTATCCCCATGGTCACATGATCAAAATCCAGATGTTTGGGAACTGACTTATATTTATGATGGTTTCAGTGCCTGTGATCAGCTTCTGCAACCTTCTTACAAGCAAAGTATATGGGGAAACCAGATACACTCAATAACCGTGTTACTAATTTAACTGCAGTGATTCATTTAACAACTGTGGCAAGAAGGGTTGTAAAATGGGGCAAAACTCACTTAACAAATGTTCCACTTAGCAACGGAAATTTTGGACTCAATTGTGGTCGTATATGCATCTTGGACTTAACTGAGACCCTAAAACTACTTCCTGGGCCATATGCATCCTGCTACCTATAGGGTTCCCAATTTTTATTTTAGGCCAGAATTGAAGTCAGAAACTAAAGCAGGCAGATTTAAAAAACAAAAACAAAAATTCAAATAAAAGCTTTTTGAAATACAGTTGCATTATGTTGCTTGGTAAAAAGAGATAAATGAAAGGGAACCCTAGGACCAGAGGGAATACTTTACTATATGATCAGGACTGATTTGGGCCAACTCTGCCTTGTATAAATCTCACACACTTTGACTCCCCTCACCATAGTCATACTCCCACCACACAGATTCTAAAAGCCTGGCATGCCTAATTCAAAAAGCAATGTCTGAAAATAAATAGGTCAAAAAATGGAACTTTGGGGTTTTTACAAGGATCCTTTTTTTTCTGCAGGAAATGAAACATGTTATTCGATAATACCAACTGTTAAGCAAGTCATGGGAGGGTTGCAATAACATAGTTTTGTGTTGCTTTGCTTTCTCAGGACCTGGCCAACATGAATTTTCCTTTGCATCATAAAATTCAGCAGGGTAATCTCAGACCATTTGTCCATCAAAGCACAAGTAGGCTATGCAGCAAAATCATGAGCCCAAAGTTCCAAGGGAATGGATGCTGAAGAAATTTGAAGTGTTGGTATGGGCAAGTCAAAATCTGGAGGTAGCCTTCGAAGAAATGGTGTGAGAGACTTGAAATAAGTAGAAAATTCTCAAATGTTACTAGGTTGAATTAAGTTGCTATGGTGGAATGGGTCAAAATTCCTACACAGCAATGTGCTGACCAATTACAGATCACATGAAGTGTTTGGTTGGACTTATTGCAGTTTTTTAAAAAATGATGCTACCAGTTCTATCTAAGGAGGCAATTAGATTTTTACATTGGCCAATTTGTGTTAGATAACTTGGTTTATGAAATTAATAAAATAAGCACCAAACAGTGATCTTATTTATTCACTCAGGTTTTTTTTATATTTAAGTACGGACATGAAGCTTTGAAAGGAAATCACTACAATAATATGCAAAGATTCAGAAAATCCAAAAGGGGCAAATTTTTTCATAGAACTATGACTCTTAAAATAGGCTACAGTAATGCTTGTGAAGAGCTACTCTCCCTCCCCCCAAAATACTTCAAAATAACTGTAGCATCTGCTATTTGTGCAAAGTTATAGGAATGCTGCTGGAGATAATGAATTGGGCATCTTGGAGCTGAGGTGGGTTTCAGAGGACACACTTGGTCTCATACCAAATGGTTACTCCTTGGCTGTTTGTTGACCCAGCACATGCGGGGTCAGCAGAGCAGTTGAAGCCAGCCAGAGATGCGCCCCAAATTCTGGAGGTGAATGGGCAAGAGCCATAATGCCATGCAGAGTGGCTGACACTGAACATCTTTGCACTGTTTGGCCTCAGTAATGCCAGACCAGTTGTCATGTGCCAACATGGCACAGCCAAGGCCCTCAGCTTGTTAGACTGAAAGAATGTGCCGTTTTAATTAATGATATGTAAATATCCTTGAATGGGCTGCATTTGCATATTAAGAGAGATTTGCGGAATCTGCGGAGTAATATATTTTAATTAAGGATTAATTAAAAATAATGGGAATTTCATTTTGCCTGGCAGAATCCGTTTAGATCTGAGCACACGTCTGCTCAGGAGTCTGGTCCGACTGTTCAACATCCCACATCCTGCAGCTGAGCCTACCCCTCCCATGTTTATACGGCACCACCCGGGTTTCCAACAACAAATCAGCACCGGGGGAGGAGGGGAGGCAGCCAAAGCATCCTTTCTGTGTACCTCCTTGGTGTGATTTTGGGCTGGTTTGGGTGTGTTTTTTTAAAATCGTAAAGTAAGTAAATGGCTCTGAGACACGGAACACTAGTTGTGTTGGCAATTATGTTAATGGGATGCTATTAGGCTATGATTCTATATGAGCAATTGGGGAGAAGAAATGCCTTACTGAGAGAGAATGATACAACAGACGTCTGTCTTATTGATATAGCTCCAGTGGAGCTCTCTGCATAATTACACTAGGCCACTTTCCACGGGTGGGGGAAGGCCTTAGATTGTGCAGATAGGAGGCAGAACTCAGAATGAAAGTCAATTTCTATCTCTCACAATAATATGTCAACTGCATGGTCGGTTGTTAAAAAGAGATATGTATGGCCACAACCAGCTAGAAATCTAGCAAGCAAATGCCATAGGGCTGTAGTTAGTCCAAGTTCTTCCGAAGCTCCAAGACACTTCCTAGGAGTCTGTGAAGGAGTCGGGAGTCAATATTAATTTCTTGATTAACATGCTTCCTTATTTTCAGAATTAAAATACTTGTTCGATGTGGTTTACAACCACAAAAAGCAAACAATGTAATATCATAAAACACATCATTAAAAAACATTTTAACATTCCTAAAAATCTAATTAAAAGGACAGCACCAAAGAGCAAATGAAATGTCAGCCCAAACCAGTAATAAAACATAAACAAAGCAGTTGGAAAAAATATATAAACATACAGTTGAAAAAGTATAACCAGACTTCAGAAGCTAAAAGTGGTCAGACAAAATGTATTCTGGGCCAAATTTAAAGGAAAACTATTTCAAAAAAAGTGCAAAACACATTCCCCTAGAGAAGAAACATAGAGAAGGAGCCTGGCTTACAATCTCACTATTCTCAGATCTCTGACCTGGTTGATAAATTATGAAACGAATCTAAGGACCCAGACAAATTCATAAAAGTAGTTTCAGGAACCTGATCTCAAACCTAGTGAGATCCTTAGTATTACATTTCTAGTTGCATTCAAGCCCTAATAGTCATTCTTAAAAATGGTTAAAATATATTATATGCTTAGGTACATCTTCTCTGTTACATCCAATTTCAGATCTTGCCATAGTGAAATACAGAAAATTTCTTTTTTTCTTTATCTTTTATTGTGTTCTTCATTTCTAGCCACGCATATTAAGTGAATCATTGCAGTTGTTAGGTTAGTAACATAGTTGTTAAGTAAATCTGGCCTCCCCATAAGCTTTAGTTGTCAGAAGGTTGCAAACAGTGATCATATGACCCTGTCACACTGCAAGCATCATAAATACCAAGGCCAGTTACCAAGCATTCAAACTTTGATCACCTGACTATGGGGATGCTGCAGTGGTCATAAGTGTGAAAAATGATCATAAGTCATTTTTGTCAGTCCTGTCATAATTCTGAATGGTCACTAAACTAATGGTTCTACTACTTGTACCTTCTGTAATAATCAGAAACATGTTCCATGGAAGTTTTGGTTTTTAATGCAGCACTGCCTTCTACATATTTAGTAATTTTTGTTGATGTGGCTAATTGAAAGGAAATTGGAATTCTGGACAGTTGTACTATTGTTCAAAGTTTTTGCTTGTTAATGGTTAATACAGATCCCATACTAAAGTGTTTGAAATTCTTAAATATTCTCATTTATCTCATGTCAAATGTCTGTTTCAGCTTTTTCAATTCCATTCTGGCATTTCCACTACACTAGCTGATAACCCGGTGTTGCATGGGTGTTTATTTATCCCAATCCTATATTAGACAGGAAAAGGAATGAATTATATCTACAGTGTCAAATCAAAGTAACTTTATTTACAAGGTTTTAAAAGTATAAGTAGAAGGAAAGGAAGCTGTAGATGCAACACCTTTATCTCTCCTATAGGCATCACAGGGTTGTACTGTCTCTGAATGTCTAGATGTAGTAGCTCTACTCTCTTATTCTTTAGTCAGGCCTGATGCTGTTGTACTGCCTCTGAAGTTCTAAATGTAGTAGTTCTCTCATGCAGCGTCACAAGTCTTCTATTCCTCTCCTCGGGAATTTCTTGTCTATGCTGGTGTTTCATTTTTGTAGTCTTTGATCGCACTTGGCCAATCACCTGGAGTTTCCTTGGAGGCATCTTGGGCCTGGGCCTGTTACCTCAACCACTGTGGTGAGAATTCCTTCAACTGCCTCAGTCTTATAGAAAGTGTTTTTTTTACAAAACTTAACTCTTTATTAGCCTCAATCTTCTCCAATAATTTGCAAACTTAATTTGAATAAAATAAATAAGAATGTCTTCGTTTACATCTTGTAGGCAATAAAGAATTTGTGATTCCTTCAATTATAATTCCAACTCAATTAAACAAAAAATAATTTTATTATGAAACTGCTTTGCTGACAATAAAGTATACCAAAAAATCTCAGTCACAAATACTTTAACCATATTTTCCTTCCACAAAATATTTTAAAAGATTAACAGAGTTGGAACCAGTGGTGGGCTGCAAATTTAACAACTGGTTCTTTGCCATAATACTGGGTGGGCATGGCTGGGTGGTTGTCATGACTGAGTGGGCATGGCCAAGTCTATGTCATTTGTGTGGGTGGTACCCACAGGGTGTATGGGATAGGCAGGGTTGGGGAGGGAATCCAGGGGTCTCCAGTGGAGGGAGGGGCAGGAGGAAAGAAAGATCCAACCTCAGTGTGTGTGCGCGTGTGTGCGTGTGTGCGTGTGTGTGCGTGTATGTGTGTGTGTGTGTGAGTGAGAGAGAGAGAGAACACTGCCGCCAGCCCTGATATAACTCTCCAAGATTGGATCAGAGATCTCTCTCTCTCTCTCCCCCCCTCCCTGCTTTAGGCAGGCTTAGAAAGTCTGCCAGGCCCATCATGCTGTGGACGCCCCTCACTCACCCCTTTGCCTAGCTCACGTTCCCCCTCCCCAGTCTACCTTGACGCAGACAGCAACGCAGCTCACATTGCCCTTTCTAAGCCTGCTGTCAGTGAGGCTGGGTACCAGTGAGGGCTGGCTTGTTGCCTAGCTTTGTCCAGTCAGGGGAAAATGGACAGGGGCCTGGGAAGGAAGCCTGTGTCAAGCTAGACTGGGAAAACTGGCTGTGAGAGGAAGAGAAGCCAGGTGAGCTAGACCCCAACACTTCCCGGATCCCCTCATCCCAGATGCAACAACCTTGCACTCTCCCCCTTCTGCTAGCCCCCTTCTTTGCATGGGATCGCCAGCAGCAGAGACGGAGAGGGAGAAGGGAACAGCAGCAGCTGCTAGCATTTAGGGGAGAGTGCCACACAGAAACGCTGCCCCTTTCTCCCTCTCCGTCTCCGTTGCTGGGCAATCCTGTGCAAAGAATGGGAGGGGAAGAGTGTGATGTTGCTGCTTCTGGGACAAGGGGACATGTCTGGGTCCAGCTCTCGCAGCTTCTCTTCCTCTTTGCAGCCAGGTTTTTGGGGCCGTTTTCAGGTAGTTTTTCAGGCCATAGAAAGAAGAGGGTAATGTAACTATGGAGTAAGAAGTAAATGTATAATTATATTTAGAACTATTTCAAGCTATTTCTTTGTATCATTTTTCCTGTCTTCATATACATATTTGTTTCTTGCACTTTTAGTTTTCTCTTTATTTATTTATTTATTTCCTTTTTCTTAGTTAATATTGGTTTGTATTAGTCTTTATCTTCCTTTTAAGAACCTTTTCAGATATAACTTTAGTAAAAGTAATATTTTTAAAAAATAAGTCATATTCTTTAAATCAGATTTCAATTTATCCTTCTATACCTGAATCAAATCAGAATTCACATAGCATATGCTCTGCCTTTATCATTTTTCTTGGAATACTGATTTGTCTGCTAACCATCACTGATAAAAGTTTTTAACTTCTTGAATTGCACAGCCCATACAATTACAAAATCTAAGTTCTTTCTGTTCATCTTGTACTAAAAGAAAGGACAGTTTTTAAAGTAGGAATGCAATTTGAGTGATATAATTATCTAAAGGAGTAGAATTGGATGACTTATTGAAAGAACTGATGGTACCACTGGAATATTCATGGCTAACAGCTAATTGTCCTTGACTATACCTGCTAAATACTAATGAGCATAATTAAAGAGAGATAAAGGCAGAGAAAAAATAGTTCCACAAATATGTAAAACAAAATAAGCATTCAAAAAACGGCCTGAAAACGGCCTGAAAAATGGCCAAAAACCAGGCCATTTTTGGGCCGATTATGACCAGAAAAAAGGCCTGAAAACTGTCTGAAAAATGGCCTGGTTCTACACCATTTACACACCATTTTGGGCTGTTTTGGGGGCTGTTTTTTGGTCCCAAAATGGCCTGAAAAATGGCTGAAAACAGCCTGTTTTTTGCCATTCTTTGGCGGTTTTCAGGCCATTTTTCAGGCCATTTTGTAGGCATTTTTCAGGCTGTTTTCACCTGAAAAATGGCTATAAACAGCCTGAAAAATGGGCAGGGATGGGGCCAGCCAGTAGTTCGATTTGCTGGTTCTCCAAACTGTGCAGAATCAGAACAACCAGTTCGAGCGACCTGATCTGAACTGGCAGCAGCCCACCTATGGTTAGAACAAACCTTGTAGGTCATCTAGTTCAACACCCCCCCCAAGCAGGAGACCCTACACCATTTCTGACAAATGGCAGTCTAATCTCTTCTTGAAAGCCTCCAGTGATGAAGCTCCCACAACTTCTGAAAGCAAGCTGTTCCATTGGTTGATGGCTTTCACTGTCAGAAAATTTCTCCTTATTTCCAGGTTAAATACCTTCTTGTTCAGTTTCCATCCATTATTCCTTATCTGGCCTTCAGGTTCTTTGGAAAATAGCTTGACCCCTTTGTCTCTGTGGCAGCCCCTCAAATATTGGAATATTGCTATCATGTCTCCCCTGGTCCTTCTCTTCTCTTCACTAGACTGGCCATGCCCAGTTCCTGTAACTGTTCTTCATATGTTTTAGCCTCCTTCCCCTAATCATCTTGATTGCTCTTCTCTTCAACATCTGCTTTATAGTGTGGTGACCAAAATCAGACCCAGTATTCTAGGTGTGGTCTTGCTAAGGCTTTATATAGTTGTATTAGTACCTCACTTGATCTTGATTATATCCTATGTTAATGCAACTTAGGATTCATTGGCTTTTTTGGCTGCCGCTGCACACTGTTGACTCATATTTAGCTGGTTATCCACTAAGACTCCAAGATCCCTCTCCTAGTTACTGCTATTAAGCCTGGTTTCACCCAGTCTATATGTGTATGTTTGGTTTTTCTTGCCTAAGTATATGACTTTACTTTTCTCTTTATTGAATTTCATTTTGTTAGATAGGGCCCAGTGTTCAAGTCTGTCAAGATCCATCTGGATCTTGAGCCTATCATCTAGGGTGTTGGCTATTTTTGCCAGCTTAGTATCATCAGCAAAATTGGTAACTTCCCCTTCTATTCCCTCATCTAAGTTGTTGACGAAGATATTGAAGAGCACTTGGGCCTTAAAAAAAAATTAACAAGAGTTCCAGGAGCCATGGTGGTGCAGTGGTTAGAAAGCAATATTGCAGACTAATTCTGCTGACTGCCAGGGGTTCGATCCTCACTGGCTCAAGGTTCACTCAGCCTTTCATCCTTCCAAGGTTGGTAAAATCAGGACCCAGATTGTTGGGAGCAATATGCTGACTCTGTAAACCATTTAGAGAGCTCTGTGAAGTGGTATATAAGTCTAAGTGCTATTGCTATTTCTGAAATATCCTAAACGAAATTTGTTTACCCCAAGGATGGAACATGATTTTTCATCAGATTTGTATTAAATATATTAATATTAATAATTAATATTTGTATTAATTATATATTCATAATTATTATATGAATAAATTATTTTGTGTGTGTGTTCTTTCACTTGGGGATTATCAGTGGTGGATTCCTGAGCCCACATTTTTCCTCAGACTAATGATGATAGGACATTGTCAATCATAAATTGTGATCCAATAATTGAAAAAGAATTGTGTTGACTAGCAGTTTTTGAATTATGTTTATCTCAAGCTCATTTAATTAATGGAACCACTTATTCTGCTCTTCAAATCCCATTTTGCACATGCATAACATTTCATTTAGATTTATTGGACACCCCAGTTTAACTGACATCTTTTTCTCCCTTAAATTGAGGGTTTGCTGAAACTGAAATTCACAAAATTGAAACTGTAAAAGCAGCAGTCCAAACAAAAATTTCTCATATATTAATATGTTTAAAAATCAATTAAAAATTCTAGGAAATTAAATATGAAAACCAAAAAAGCATAATACCCTCACTTTGAAGGCATTCAATAAATGAGGACTATCAGTGAAAAGCGCTCATGGCATTTCTCAGGGGACCCAGAGCAAGGCCTTCGAAAATTATCAAAGGAGCATTCCTTCAACTATTGTGAAAACTGGACCCATGATAGGCTTTAGGGGTTAGTATAGTACTTTAAAAGTGGACTAGAAATGATCTGGGAATCAGTGAAAACCAGTTAACATTGGCCTACTCTAGTTAATGCCAAAATCTGGTCAATTCTCTTACTTCAGCATTTTATAATAGCTAAATTTCAGGGTTTTCAAGGTCACTCCCACCAGAACATTTGTTGCCATAGACAGACCATCTCTATACAATAAGGTTAGCTAGCTAACATCTTTATGACCCTGATCCTGGTTGTATGTTACCTTGTGTCGGGATCCAAGAGCCAAGAATGACATATGGAGTTACTTCTGAGTAGTTGTTGTTCACTTACAGATGGAATCTTGCCAGACTAAATCAACTATCTGCATTACTATAGATATATTCTACGAAGTGCTGTGGAGTGATTGACTTAGTCCTCTTCTTGTCAACTATACATTCCAAGTTCTGCTGCCTCTTTGCCTTCTGGAAAGCAGCCCCTCCCTCCTGACTTCAGACTATATTCCACCACATTGTATCCCAAATGTTAGGATTTAGCATATGCCAAACCAATGAAAAGTATTTATGTCACAGAGGACATATGTGCTTTTAATGATTAAAGAGATCTAGAACAAAATAATACTGCAAATTTGATTCTTTTGGAGACTGGAATACCATTCGGAATAGTCATACTCCTCCTCCTCTTCAACTGAACAGATTAACTATCCAAAAAAGAGACTTGCTCAGATTAAATTTAATTTTTGGCTTTTATCCAGGCAATTATAATGGCCAGACAGCACAGATTCAGAACTTTAACTGTCTCATTGGATTTGATGTAAAGGGATAAAGTCATATGTCATTAGCAGACATTGATGTATGCTATATTATTCTAAATCTCTGAATTCAGCAGCTTCGTGTAGATTTAAAACATATAAAGGATAAAATGGAATCTTAAAGGACCCTATAATGTAAACAACATATAGTTGAACTAATGCCATTTCATGTAGTATTTAGATATTAACAGTTTCAGAATCAAAAACAAAAACAATAAACAGGCCTAAGGCTTATATGAAAAAGATCTAGAAAATCCATTTTATTTGATCAGCTGCCCAGGAATGGAATACTGGCCACAGATAATTTTTCCCCTTAAACTGATTTCACTATGGCCTTGTTTAATGATGCAGGAATATGTAACATGACCCTATTGGAGATCCCTGTCCTCCTTGACATAATAAGCCATGAAGAGCAAGGTTCAAGTAAACAGGTGGTTAGTTGAACTCAAACAAGGACCTTTGACTGAATGTCAAAACTAGAGGGACTATGTATTGACAAATATAATTATCTACTCTTGAATTGTCTAGCTAACATATCACAGCAAGTTATCAAAAGCCAAGTGTGGTTTCATGCTAAGCTAGATCTCCAAAAGTCCCCAGTCACTTGAAAAAACTCTTAAGACCCTGAGAGAAGACAGGATTGCCTCTATTATTAAGATGACCAACTTTTTTACAATGAGGAGGACACAAATAAATTGAAGAAAAGAAACAAAGCCACTTGCATGCAGCGCACTCTTGCATGCGGCGCACTCATGTCAAATACAAATATGTCACATCGGATCGGATCGGCATCAATCAAATATGGAGATTTACAGATTAGTCTTCAAATATCAAAAAGGAGGACATGTAGGAGGACACTTTTTCGAGAGAGGACAGAACTACTCTTACAAGGATTGTCTTCCCTAAAGGAGGATGGTTGGTCACCTTACTATTATTGCCATAAAATAAGTTTGATTATGAGCTCTTATTCACATTTGATCAGAATCAAGAAAGCTTTTTGTTCAATCGTCTTTTACCATCTCCCAACTTGCTTCATTTTTTTAACTGGGTTTAGAAAACAACTAAAGGTATGAATAGTGGAAGTGGGTTTCCAGTAGCATTGTGTTGACTTTTGGGTCATCTTCCTATTCTACAGGATGGTTTATTTTTATTTTTATTTATATTTTGCATTTCTGGACCACCTATCTCCCTCTAAGAAATCAAATTATCAAGGATTTGAGAAAGGTTTCTATCATACTAGCCAGAAAATCCCCAGAGCTACCTAGAATCTCTTGTGATCCTCTAGCTTCTGCAGATATATCATTCTAATGAATAATTGCCATAAATAAAAATCTCAAGAGAAAGTAGTCTGATCATGATAAGGAAGCAGATACAAAATACCCCCAGCTTCAGGCTACAGTACAATCCTCCTTCCAGAGAGGGAAAAAGCTGTAGATCCAAATTATGTCCTGCCACATATGTTGAGCTGTTAACAAGTTAGGGTGGAAAAAATGATTGTCAGATTTCTTGAAGTCCTAAGCTACTTCAACAGTCTAAAACCCCACAGAAACATTCTTCCCCACCATTTGAGATTACCACACTTAATTCAGAAAACACCTACCCAAGTTTTAAGTGGACTTAACCCAGCTAAAAACTCCATAACCAAATAGCTACACAAGCCTATTAAAAGAAAATAAAAATTCAACCTGTCTAGATAAAAATCACATAATTCCCCCCAATCTCCTTCTCCTTTTACACTGTCTTTATCTTGTACAAGTGAAACCAGCAATTTCCCCCACAACAACCCTGTGAAACGGGTTGTGCTACGAGAGACTGATTGGCCCAAAGTCACCCAGTTAGATTAGATCCTACAGAATGACAAGAAACTCGAACTCCTGGTTTCTAGTCTAGCACCTTAACCATGGTATGGAACTGACTCTCAGCTGTTGCACCCACTTAGCCAAACGAATTGATTACCACTTTTTAATAACCCAAGTTGGAAGATGGCTTTAAGCAAATTATTCAATTTGCCTCAGTTTTCTATGGGTAAAACCTTAGTATTAATTTGACCCAGTCGATTCAGTGGGACACTAACTTCAGGAGGGCCTGGAATGCTTGAAATAGAATCTGCATTAAAATTAATGTGCCAGCCAGGAATAAGAACAACATCGATCAGTAGTCCTCTTAGTCCCCTTATTTGTATAAAAAAAGAAAAAAAGAAAATTGTTTAATGAGAAAGATAAAACACATGGTTATGGAAAGCCCTATAAATTGCAATGAAGTGGTTTTATCTGACAAACATCTGACAAGTTTCTAAGTTGTTTGATTTACATCTAGGAAAATAGTTAAACAACTGAGGAAGAAAAACTTTGATTTTCATATTATGACTTTTCACCATCCAATTAATCTGATCATTGGTTTATTCCTATCAGAAGGTAATACTACAGATGTTTCTCTTGGGAGCTTTTATCCATTCCCCAGACAGACTTAAAAGAAGGAAAAGAAAAAAAACACCCTCATCTATATATAAGATAATTGAAAATCACTGTACAAAAATGAATCTTACCACAACAGACAGAATGGAAATCTCTTAGAACAATTTCTTATAAACCTTTCCCTTGCATCTCTTTCTTACTATCTCTGAGGAATATTTTAAAAACTACATATGAAAAAAGAAAATAGAAAATTAAACATATAATACAAAAATCCATATTTCTAACTAATTCTACAGTCACAATACCTGGCAGTAAAATCCTGTTTTTATAGGATCAGACCACTTTATAACTTGATGGAGAATGTGTTTTCTTCCCTTTTGCAGCATTAACTTTTTTAATCACAAAAGCATGCAATATTCATTCCCAGTATCCTCCAATAAATCTTCAGATTGTTGCTTTATATCTCCAAACAATCTACAAATCCAACAAGTCTTCCAAACAAATTTAATACGTGAAATAACTTTATACAAAAGGAATCATACAATATTAATTGATGTTGCATTTTTAACATTACATCTCCCGCAATTAGTTGAAACATTAGTTTCTTTCTTAAAATAGTCATAAAGCCCAACAGACACGAAATCATGAAATAACTTTTGTTAGTCAATTATCATTTTAAATCTATAACTATATAGGTGTCCACAAGTTAATTAATTGGCATTTATCCAGTGACTGTGTTCTTGAGCATTTAATCTGCATATTTTAACAAATATAAAAAACTAACTATAAACTTGTTATTATGTACATGAAAAGCATGTTAAGTCATCTGATATTAGAATAGATCTGAACTACCTAAGGTTGTTAATTCACATATAAGCATCAAAAATGTGTTGTAAATGAAATACTAAAAAAATGCTTATGTTGTGAATTCAGTAACTATAAAAAATTCTTCATCTGAGTAAAATAAGAGAAGAGATTTTCATATTTTCCATGGTAGTTGTAGCCTGACATTCTCTAATTTATGTGGTATTAAATATACAATATCTGTGAAGGAAAAATTCCACAAAATGGGTCATCCATTAACCCAAGAAAAAAGATACACCTTGGGGTATAAACGGAAATCTGGAAAATAAAAATATCTTGTCTTAACTGAAAGGTGAAACTTCCAGAGTAAAAAACAAGGGGGAGAATTTTCCAAGATTAATTTTCAAAGCAGTGCATGAAATGACTGAAAATATGCTTTAGGAATTATATAGACTGTATACCATATGTGGAAATATTTTTAAGCTTTTCACCTAAAAAATACAGTTTAAGAGAAACTCATCTATACAAATCAATAGTTGGTTTAAATTTAAATCAAGTAAGGAACAAGGTACTGAGTCCATCAAGCAGTTCTGCAAATTCCAAATGTCTGTACTGGCATACCTAACTCTCCCAATTCAGCGTTTGTTCCCAACAAACACCCTTCCTCAAAGTGTCGTCTTAAATCTCAGTCCCCAGGTGTGTCTCGTGAAGAGGGGTTTGGTGCTCTCCTCTTGAGTCATTTGGGTCAGCTTGCACTGTTCCTGCCTTCTCTCTACTCTCCATTCTCAGAGATCAGAAGGGGGTGGTCCTTGCTAATTGCCTGAGCTCGGTTGCTCCTTATGTCCACTGCTTCCCCTCTCTTGGTCATCCTGCCTCTGTTCCTCTCCGCTAACAAGCCATCCTAATCCTGAGGGGCCCAGGGTTGCCTCGGTCTGCTCTTCCCACATTCCTCTGAAGCCAACAAAGCTGCCCCCTCAATCTCCATCGGCTCCAACTGGCCCTCCTCTGCAGATTCAGGCTCCGACATGGGCATGACAGGAAGCTTCTTTTGTGCACCTATGAGATGCTGCTTCAAAGAGCCCCCATAGATGTTCAAATGTAACTTCTAAACTCAGCTGGAAAAGCGTTTGTAAAAGAGGCTTTGGGAGTATTCGAAAGGAGGCTTTGCAAGCGAAACCACATTGCTTCAAGTCTCCCATTGGCATGCAAATACAAACTGGAAGCTTTTGAGGGCCATGATCTCATGCAACTTCAGGCACTATCCGTTTTTGCAGAGAATGGGTGCCTGAAGTCCTGCAAGATCAGGGCACCCAGAAGCTTCCAGTTTGTGTTTGCACACCAATGGGAGACTTAAAGCAATGGGGTTTCGCTGTCCAAAGCCTTCCATTTGGCGTACATGAGCTTGGGAACCTTTGGAGGAGACTCTCTGAGGCTGCCCACTGCTCCAGAAGTGGCAGGCAGCCTTGATGAGTCAGCGAAGTCAAGCAGGGTGCACTCATCCTGCTCTCCCTCTGCTCTCCCTGCTCGCTGGGAGCAGTCAAAGAAATGGAGAGGCTGGAGAGGAGACAGTTCACTAGATCCTTGAAAGATAAATGAGTATCCATGTGGGGGGAAGCAATTGCAATAAGGTATCTGTGGATCAGGGGAGGCCTTGGGTGGTCTGAAGCAGGTGACCTGTTCCGTTGCTAGCCCCTCCCCCCATGGTCTTCCCCACCCTGAGATGTGCACTTAATGACTTGCCCATTCAATTAACAAATGTGTGGGTAAAAGCAGGGAGTGATCATGGTCAAGTTGTTGTCAAGTTACAAGAATTGTCGGGTTATGAATATAATTGGCAGGCTCCATTACATTCGTAACTCGAGGATTACCTGTACATCAAAATCAAATTTTCGGCTTCACCTTGTTTAAGCCCAGCATAGAAAGGTATCGAGGGAAAAATTCATAGCAGACCAGATTCTTCTACAGGGAACTATATAGGTCTATTAATATAAGCTGGACTAGGGACTTACCTCCATAGGTTTGTTTGAACCAGTATTTTAATAGCAATGTCCCAGAAGGGCCTTGACAGATGTATCCAAGTTTGACCCTTAGAAATGAATTTGTAACTGAACAAGTAATTCAAGATAGGGATGTCAGAAATTTAGTTGTTCCTAGTGAAATTATAATGGTATACAGATTGTGTGTGCACTGCACATTATACAGCAAAATACTTAGAACTCTAACTCTCAAATGTTTAATTGGTGGAAACACACCTCTGATTTCCATATAGCACATTTATATGATTGTGTTAAAAGCTTTTTGTGCATAGACTACAATGTTTGGAGACTGAAGTTTCCAAAAAGAAGACAACTGAAAATAGATACCAATTTATTTAAAGGTTTTTTATCAAGTTAATTTGGATGTTTTTGTTTGTCCAAATACAACAGAAGACAGTATACTACTTAATAAATGCAGACAACATAATTTTTGCATACTTGATATCTAGCATTTTAGACTGCCAATATGATATAAAGCACATAGAGGCTTCATCACAGCCTTTCTTGGGATGCAGAAAGGATAGCAACATCAACAGCGTAAAATAGTATGGAGATGGAGTTACAAGCTAAAAAAGGGGGATTACGTTCCAGTAAATACTTGTACAATCCCTTTATCATAGAAAGTAAATAATGCAGGGGGCAACATGCACTCCTACTTGACTCTTTGCAGGTTGGAATTCTGTAGGCATACTCAATTTTTATGCTATTCGTGCATTAGAATTGTAGCATTTCTGTGCAGCATCATTATAGAATGTAGAAGACATTAATCAATAAAGGGTGCTGCCAATTTTCACCATAATCTTAACTGTGCCTTCAGATCTATAAAGGCAAAAACATAGAATCTCTTGGTAGATGTCATGCTTTGAAGACAAATGATATAAGATGGTGCACATGTCTACTATTGAAAAGTTTGGCTTGTTCCATGGCTAAGGTTCTTTCGTGGTGCCCCCAGTCAATTAGTTTATAATACAAATGTTTCACATATAACCTACTAATTATACATATAGACTGATTGGGCAGAATTAGCAAGGATGTTGTATTCCCATTTTTATATATTGGAACTACACAGAGTTACTCCATTATTTGGGAATCAACATTATCACTGTGGAAAGATAGGGTAACTTAAACAGGCCAATAATTCAGAGTTTAATATTATTTAATATTGAGTTATCCACTCCATTTGGGCAAACAAGGCACCATAATACAGTACTATATTGGTTTGACCTTGAGCCATCTGGATCAGTCTGTGTATATAGCTAGTTGGCTCACCTGCTTTTTTCTTGTCAGAAGGATTTTGTAGTAATATTTTAAGGACTGAAAGGTTTTCTGAGCATAAAGATTATTGGTGCCCTTCGTGGCTTTATGCATAGCAAATATTAAGGCCTTGGCATGAATATATTCCTTGTGAAGCAAAGATCTGGACATTTTATTTTGTACTTTAGGATACAACAGTACGATTCTATATATTTTTACTCAAAAACAAAGTCCATTCAGCCCAATGGGTTTTATGTTCTACTAGATGCAAACTGGACACATTGCATGTTTTAGCAGAATATATAGTAATCTGCATATGTGCGGAACAAAGCATGTAATTCTCAAAGAATTAGAATCAAGCCAGACAATACAACAAAGCAGAAAATAAAAACATGCAAAGCCGATTTTAATGCTTTTTTTTAAGAAAAGGAAAACTGATCTACATGCATCAAATAACATGCTCCATTAGTAGAAATCTGGACTTTTAATCAGTGCTTTAAAGTGAGCTCTGTTAATAGGTTTACTAAGTGTTTTTGAACAAACTCACATCTTAGCCTTATTCTAAATCCGCTTCCTCAGAAATGACAATTAAGGAGGTTTGCCAAAGAAAAGAATGGGTGTTAATCTGGTCTCTACCAATACTAGGTAAAGCTACAGATGCAATTTACATAGACTTCTGCAAAGCCTTTGATTCAGTGGTACATGACAAACTACTGTTAAAACTAAACTCTTATGGCATTTCCGGATCCCTTCATAAGTGGATTACTGAGTTCCTGTCAAACAGGCAATAAATAGTAAAAATAAGGAGTGCTATATCAAACCCTGCTTCAGTTAACAGCGTTGTCTCCCAAGGCAGCGTTCTAGGACCCACCCTCTTTATACTCTATATAAATGACCTTTGCAATCTCCTTATAAGCAATGGTGTCCTCTTTGCGGATGACGTAAAACTATTCAACACCACCGACAATGCCACTATCCTTCAAAGCGACCTCGATTATGTGTCTGAATGGTCAAACATTTGGCAACTCCAAACCTCGACCAACAAGTGCTCTGTCCTACACATTCGTAAAAAAAAATCGGTACACCAAATACAAACTAGGTGGATATGACTTCGTTGATGATCCTCACTCTGTCAAGGACCTTGGAGTTCTCACATCAAATGACCTAAGCGCCAGAGCTCACTGTAACAGCATTGCCAAAAAGGCATTAAGAGTTGTAAATCTAACCTTACGAAGCTTCTCCTCAGGAAATATCGAATTGCTAACTAGAGCATACAAAACTTTTGCCAGACCAATACTCGAATACAACTCATCAGTCTGGAATCCGCACTGCATATTGGACATTAATACAATTGACCGAGGCCAGAAGTATTTCACGAGAAGAGTACTACACTCCTCTGCTCACAATAGAATACCTTATATCACCAGGCTTGAGATTTTGGGCTTGGACAACCTTGAACTATGCCGCCTACAGTTAGACTTAACCGTAGCACACAAAATTATCTGCTACACT
Organism: Pseudonaja textilis; assembly: GCF_900518735.1. Next base: position 13,919,331 of record NW_020769329.1, read on the forward strand.
GTCCTACCAGTCAATGACTACTTCAGCTTCAACCACAACAATACAAGAGCACACAACAGATACAAACTCAATGTAAACTACTTCAATCTCGATTGCAGAAAGTACGACTTCAGCAACAGAGTGGTCAATGCCTGGAATGCACTACCTGACTCTGTTGTTACATCCTCTAACCCCCACTCCTTTAACCTCAAACTATCCACTATTGACCTCACCCCATTCCTAAGAGGTCTGTAAGGGGCATGCATAAGTGCACCATTGTACCTACCGTCCCTGTCCTATTGTCCCCATTTATTCGTGCCTATTTCCTGTATTCTTACTCATGTTTATACTTATACCTATTATCTTGTAAGTGATTGACAAATCAAATCAAATCAAATCAAATCAAATCAAATCAAATCAAAAAATAAATAAATAAATAAAATAGTTTGTAGTTGTTTGCTGCTAGATTCAGAACAGCCTCAACATCCTGCTGGATGCTCTTTGATTTTAATGGGAAGTCCCTTGTTCTGCTCTCTCTTCAGAGAGATTATTTTTCAGACCATATTGCCCAGATACTGTTGCTGCAAAACATAGAAAAAAATTAACCTTATAAGCTATTTTCTGCCGATAAAATGACAGATTGAAGACCAGTAAAAGTAGGATGAGAAACTGAGCAGTTCTGTACAAATAGTTCCATTTATGATAATTCTAACTAAAATTTGTGTTCTATATTGATCTTTGCAAAGTACCACCAAAATATCCCAACATTATCTGAAGGAATTTATTTTAGGTAGGAGGGCAATAAGCAAGATATCCTAAAGAGTTATGAGAGCAAAATTTTGAAAGATACCATAAATTCATGGTCTTGGAGATAATGCAGAAATTATGCTAGCAATCAAGTCCTGATAATGTTTGGAACAGAAATCAGCAGGAAATGAACCCCCATATATCCTACATAGAATACTATATGGGATATAAAAAAACAGAAGTTTAAATTTCTATCACTGCCTTCATATTTCCTCTGATGTCAGTTTCTGTACTGCCCAGACTTCAATGCACACACTAGCGCTGAATCACAGAAAGTAGCCTCACAAGTGATCAAATGTAGCCATGCATGCAGAACACTTTGCATAGACCTTGATCATGAAAGAATAGAACAGCAGCAAGAACATCCTATGATTGGAGTAAATGTTGTCAGAAGTGATTGTTTTAATCGTGCTGTGTGTCAGGAAGCAGGAAGCCTGACGGTCTTGACATAATAGAGACTAGAGGCATTTTTTTTTTAATGATGCAAGAGCTCCAAAAGAAGGAATGAAGCAAGCTTACAATCTAGAAACAAGGTGGCAATCAAAACTGAAATTCTTTGAGGACAAGAAAAGCTGCAGCAATCTCAAAACAAAGGAAAGATCATATTTATGATGCAAATAATTGCAGACCCAAAAATGGCACATAGGGGTTAGAAGGAGAATGACTAAGCTGATCCCATGGTTCAGGGACCCAGAGAATGAGAGGAATATAGAGAAAGCCCCATCTTGGGGAACAATTTCCTTCCCCTCCCCCACTTGGATTTGGGTTGCATCTACAGTAATATCTTTTTTAAAAGACCTTGAATACAGAATTCTTCCACAGGGCATATGAATTATTAGGATAGGGCCATATTTTTCATAATTTTATAGCCCTTTGTTGCTATAACTCAGTCCATGTCTAGTTCTGCCTAGCCAAAAAGCAAGGAGGGGCCCTGGAGGCAGTTATCATACTTCTCCTCTAGAAGCCTAGGCAAGACAAAAATAATTACTCCAATTGTTCTCATCTTGAAACAAAAAGACTCTTTAGAAAGTTTGATAATAGAAAATAAGACTTCCCCACTCAGGAACCCCCATCCCCTGGCTCTGCTCTGTAGAATCCCATTCCCAATTGTCCTTCCATGGGGAGCATCCAATATGGCTACCCTTCATAATTTATCACAGCTAGAGCACCTTTTCCAAGAAAATTGGAAAAGGTCTAACTGCAATTAGCTGCCTAGCTTTTAACCATTGAAAAGAGTTAATGTAATTACTATCCTTGAATTATTAATTTAACAATATAAATATTTACAGTACATGGAAGTCTTGGGGATCTTGAAAGAAGCAGTCATTTTAACTTCAGTTCCTATCAGAAATTAACACAGCAGAATCTTAAATGACTTCAAAAAAGAATCTAGTAAAACACCCATCAGTGTTGTGTAAAATCCAGATATAAAAGATATATTGACACTGATTTCATTTGAGCATTGTCAGCTTCAGTTGCCTGGGAGGTCTCATAATGCTGAAGGAAGAGGCACAGCACTTCTGCCCTGAAAGGCCACCTGATTTAGGACACAAACAGGAAGGGAAATAATTTTTTAGCTATGTAGTGTAGAGCAGTGGTCAACCTGTGTTGACAGTGAGTAAGGCAGAAGCAGCAATTTATGCAGAGAAACCTGAAAAGCTTTGTAAAACTAGAGGTTTTTTTATTTCTTTAATTAGAATATAGAATTCTGTCTACTGTGACATTGATTTTAAAAGTAGAGCATGGTGCCCTAATTCTTCTTTCAGGAAACTGAGTGTGAAGCAGGGTCACTTCTGTTGCTAGGTGGGGACTATTCAACTATTCAAGGCTTGTCAGTATAACAAAGAGAAAAATTAAACAGAGAAGAGGAATCTCTTTGGTAGGAAAAATCTGCCCATTTCCAGTCTTTATTCCATTCTTTTCTTTTCTTTTTACATAAAATCTACGTTTAAAATAGTTACTTGAAAACACTTCAGTAAGAATGAAAATGCTATGGCTCTGCAGTGTACTTGGATTCAAACCTGCAAAGCATGTTTTGAAGTGTGAAGGAACATGAATGTACTTGTGATGACCTGGGGCAAGGCATGAAGGCTGCACAGACAGCTGAGAGTTCAAATTCCCCTTTAATGTTCCAACTTTCCTTTCCCCCAAACATTCCCATGTTCATGGCAAGTCCCAGAGCAAAGCGCTCTCACACACACAGCAGCCTCTGGCTGTGAGCAGTCCAGCAAAGCAAAGCAACAGGGAAATGAATCCACAAAGCAAGAAACAAGGCACTGAGTCCACAAAGCAAAGAATAAGGCTAGCAGTCCTGCAAAAGCCAGACATATGCAACAGCACACAAAACCCCACTAATTCAGCATTTATTCCTGAGAAACGCCCCTCCCCACAGCGTCTCCTTAAATCTCAGTCCGCAGGTGTGCCTTGTGAAGAGGGGTGGGGCACTTTCCTCCTGAGTTGTCGGGTTGGCCTGTGCTGTTCCTGCCTTCTCTCTGCTCTCCATGCTCAGGGATCAGGAGGGGGCAATCTTTGCTCATCGCCTAAGCTCTGTTGCTCCTCATTTCCACTGCTTACCCTCTCTTGGTCATCCTGCCCCCATTTCTCCCTGCTAGCAAGCTGTTCCAATCCTGAGAGGCCCTAGACTCCTCCCCACATTTTTCTGAAGCCAATGAAGCCGCCCCCTTGATCTCCATTGGTTCCAGCTCTGACTCGGCCTCCTCCACAGATTCAGACTCTGACGGGGGCATGAAAGTACTGCTAGAATATAACACTTTAAAGCAGCCTCATCTTTTCTTAATATCATGCTGCAGTTGCTTTAAAGTGCTACAATCCCGTGCTGTATTTATACTCCTGCATGTTCTGAATCACTTTTTGAATATTAAATTACTACAGCTTTTGTAAATCCTTGTTTTCCCTAAGTAGTACATTTAAAGTGCTAGAAATAGTACTGCAATTTGTGGTATAAGCAGCATTTAGTGACACTAACATGTAACATTGTATGTCATCAAAATTTCCAAATTTTGTACTATTCTCAGATAACTTTTCTGGGGCACTTATGATTATGTTAAGTTTACTTGGAACATTATCTGGCTTGTATGAGTATCTACAAAATAATGATTCATCCTATATAAGTATATAACTATAATTAATATTTCCTTGTGATAAATATTATGGAGGAAACAATCCAAATCAATGACCTAATAACTGAAATCATAGTGTTCAGAGGAAGACAGTTTCAAAAGCTGCTGACAAATCATATTTGATCATACTTGCCAGTTGTCAAGTTGTTAAATATTTAATAGTATTTGATAGTCAAAATGTAATATCTTGTATGTATAGCATCTTGTAGTAGCTGATAGACAGCTTATACTATTTCATATTTAGAAACAGCCAAAATTAATGTGTCAATAGGATTCAAACTGAGACAGATATGAATTTGAAAATTTTACTAATTTAATTGGTACAATTAAAATATAAATTGAATTTAATGTATTTCCAGTTTTGCTTCAATCATTTTTGGAGAAGTGTATTGTATTATTGAAAGCCAGTTTGGTGTAGTGGTAATAAGGCATCAGGCTAGAAATCCAGAGACTATGAATTTTATCCTGCCTGAGGCACAAAGCTAGCTGGGTGACCTTCAGGGCCAGTCACACTTTCTCAGCTATAGGAAAGAGGCAATGACAAACCGTTCCTGAAAAACCTTGCTAAAAGAAAACGCAATGGATTTATCCAGGTAGCCTCTGAGATTTGGATATGATTGAATGGAAGAAAAAAAAAAGGCTGTATTATGCATTAAAAACTTGACTAGAAAAATGGAGTATCCGATCCCAATTCTTTGACAAAAAAGTATTTATAAGCAAAGTTTCCAACTCACACACTAAGATATATTATAATGGAATTATCAGTAAACACAATTTATCCTCACTTTACAATGCAGAACTAAAAGATTTTATGATAAATTTAACTAATATATATCTATGAAGCAAGAGAAGTTTCAATATCAGACATTTGTTGAAAAATAGAGCCAAAATGTAATTTATTGCAGCCAACATTAAAATATGTAGCAAACTTACTATGGTCTAGTCAAATTAAATCAATCAATCAATTTATATTAAATGGCAGGTGTTCTAACGTTGATATGTTAGATTTCTAGTTTGGATTTCTCACCTGCCATGTTTGATTTTCAGCTCATATTGTGTGGAATTTACAGTAATTTTCTCTTTTCTCTTTCCATTTAAATAATTTTTGCTGCTCTGAGGGCAAGAGTGCACATAAAAGCAATGATCACTGGCCCACTCACTGTTTGCCACAATTTGAGAAATGGTAATTGATTTTTCCTAATTAGCATATCCCAGCTACTCTTATTTCATCCCATCAGCAGGCCTACCACTGTCTCCAATCCTTTCTAACAAGTAGCACAGGGTTCTTGCAAACTACACTGGTATTCTCTGGCAGCTCTGGGAGATGAAGGAATAGCCATCTTGCTTAAAACAAGATTGGTACTTTCAAAAGGATACTGGGCGCACATACTTCCTTTTTTAATCATTTTTGGAAATCGCTTGTTAACTGCTTTTCAGCTATTACAAATCTTTGGGTCAATAAATCTGAAAACACTGGGTAAGTTTCCTTCAATCCTAGAGGGACGTTAAGGATTTTAAAAAACCAATACAGCAAAAGGGGTGATTGGAATGCTAAACGTTGAACACTAGAGGAACTAGAAGAAACTAAGAATATAATTAAAGAAGAAGAACCTTTTAATTTGATCATACAGAATAGAACAAAACATTTCAACATTGGACATAGTGAAAAATATTTTTGAACAGTAGATCCAGAAGTTAATTTTAAGAGCATCTGTCTTGATAGACTTTTTTTAATGTTATAGATAAGGAACAAGTTTTATCAAATAAGACTGAGATTGATCTAAAAGGGGTTTAAAAATCATACATTACAAGAATAATATGGAACATATAAAAACATACTACATTGAACATACAAAAAACCCGCTGATATCTTAACCATTAATAGGGATATGCAAAAAACATAAGTCTCCAGGAATCAACATTGAATTGAAGGTGCAATACACAGAATTTATTACATGGATCCAGTAAGAGGGCTACAACCCTGCGGCTGTCATAACTTTGTTTTTATAAATCTGGAAGTGCAGTTCTACATGTGATTATTAAAGAATAAATTTTAATAACTCAGTGGGATATTTCAACCTGTCACCAAATTAATAGCAAATACAATTCCACCAAATAAATTCCAATTGTAAATTCATGTACTGTCTTTGTTATATTCAGTCTTTCTTCTTATTTTTTTTATTATTTCATACAATATTCTCCAACGTGTGATTTTATCCGGAACTGCCTGGATTCTCTGACAACCATTGTCAGGAAGGGCAGACCAAGTCACTCAGGCTGAATGCTCCTAGCAACCACAGCTGAATTCCAAAGAAGCAGGCTTCCAAATTTGCAAATATACTTCTGTATTCAGGTGCAATACCAGCCAAGCTATGAATTGTCAGTTGGAGGCAACCAAGAAATTTCTGCATCTGTTACTTTGTTGTCTCTGGACTTTCTTCCTCAAAGAAAAGTTCCATCTTATTATGAATTAGTTGTGACTGCTTCCCTAACTCTCATCTACTGAGTCTGCTCAAGATGTAACAAAAGCTATAAAAATCAAAACAGGAAAAAAATCTTTTTTTTAAAAAAAGGGATATAATTCTGATTTTTTTTCCCCGTCTTGCTGGAATAAGAGGAAAGGGAAGTTGTAAATCAATTTGTGTGTGTATGTGTGTAACAAGAATTGTTAATTTAGTGCTTACACACTAAACTTCAACATAAGTGTATGAGACTTCTGAATTTGAAGTGCATAGGAAGCTAGGAATTATTCAGAATAATTGCATGGGGAATAAGACGCATTTTGTATATTCTTAAAGAAACATCTCAGAACAGTACTAATATATGTACTGTTTTTTTGGTTTCCCAGATTTGTATCCTGGCTTTTCTCCAGAAGTGAAGGAGATCTTCCTCCAATTTTTCCCACCAATTTCACCTTATGGGGTAGATTGGAGGGGGGACGTATGTACAGATGTTGTATGTATGTATGTATGTATGTATGTATGTATGTGTGTGTGTATGTATGTGTATGTGTGTGTGTGTGTGTGTGTGTGTGTGTGTATATATATATATATATATATGCACACACACATACATACATACATACATACATACATACACACACACACACACACACACACATATATATGAGTGCCAGTTTGATCTAATGGTTAATAAACCATTACTAGGAGATCGTGACTTCAAGTCCCATCTTAGGCCTGAAAGCTGACTGGGTGATTTTGAGCCAGTCCTACTCTCTCTGCCACAATGTCAGACTTGCAAGACAAAGTGGGTCAGTTCATTCATGTCACAACCAAATGGATCAACACTCAGTTGGTCTGGAAAAAAAGCAGACAGTGCTGCTGTAGGAAAATGATAATTGTTTAAATGTTTTAAAATATATTAGCTGATAAACAGATACATAAAAAGTTTTGATAAAGTGTTTGCTTAAGAAATGTTTATGGCTGCCTGACTCAAACAATTGTAACTCTGAGCAGCCTAAAATCTACAAACAAATGAAACCAAGTTTTCAGATCCTTTTCAAAAGCCAACCTGGTCAGGGCTAACCATATATCAAAAGAGATAATGTGGGGAGGGAGAGGGGGAGGCAGTGATGTGTACAAATGTTGATCTTAACCTTTCCCCAAATTGTTCAGATCTAATTCAAAGAATTGAGGTTTATCTATCCTTAGCTGCTTGCCATCAGAATTATCTGAGAATGGCTGACTCTTTTACCTGAATTTTACATTCTTGGATGCTAACTGCTCTCTCTTCAATGTTTCATGCCGTTTGCTCTCACTAAAGCAGTCCCACGGATCTAGTAGTCTTCCAATACACCAGCAACAGCTGTCAGTTAGGTGCCACTAGTCTCAGGCTCAGTGAAGCAGCCCACTCAGCCTCTGTGGTTCCAACCACCCTGGCCTCAAAATAAGGATTTGCAAGGGAATGAGGTGGGGGGGAGGGAGAAGGGAAGCTGGCTAACTCCATTCCCCATGAGCCGTGGTAGCAATCTCAGCCTGACATTGGATCACGTCCTTCTTTCCAGAGTTTGGAGTGGGGGGAGGGCTTTCTTTCCCAACCCATCTCCACCCCAAGCTTCCCTCACTTTCTCTTTCCTTTCCCAGGCTGGGTTTAATTTGACACCTTGAGCCTCAGTAACGAGGTGAGGAGCAGAACAGCCACAGTGGATTTCATTAGGCTCAGCACTGCAGGCCCCACTCTCTGTGCGTTAATGACATCGGAGGATAGGGAAACGAGACAGCCACCACGCTAGATGAAATAAACATGAGGGCTGTCAGCAGTGACAGCTGAAGCAAAGGGGACAAAAATAAGTCAGGTAGAGACCTTTCCCATTCTACACAATGCAAAGCGACACTTTGCAAAGGCCTTTTGTTGCAATCCTCTTTTCTTGGGAGAAAAGGGCTGGGGCGATGGGCAGAGGAGATGAAGGAAAGGCTATTAAATTAGCAGCATTTTACCATACAAATTACATTTATCAGTTTAAATGTCAGCAGGAACCAGGCCCGCTCTCCTCCTTTAGAGAAACACTATGAAGGAACAAGAGTTCTTTTGCAAATAATTGAGAAGCTTCTTCCACAGTTAACTTCACAAATCCAGAACTGTGATCTATCTCATGATAGGAAAAAGCAAACAAAACATTTTCCACTCTCCCCAGGCCAGCCACAGCGAATGAACTGCAAAAGAGAAAGGTTACAGCAAGGAAGATGAAGGGATGCTCCATTTGCTCTGCTAGACTCTTCTTGGAAGGAAAGAAATCTGGACTTGGGCCTTTTGCAGTGAGGATATGTGTAACTGCAGGTGGGGGAGGGGGATAAAGGCATGCTGGTGAAGAAACTATAGTCTATGTAGCTTAAAGCATTGTTCTCATTTGAACAACTTCTCAAGCAGTGATATAATCAGCCCAAAGACAGAAAGAACTGAACTACAGTATGCAGATGAACAAGGTGGGTAACATTCTAATTCTGCGTGCCTTTTTAATTTAGTCTAATTGGCATTCCTTTTTATGTAGCACTGTCTCTTGACTGGCAATGGCACTTGAGTTTTTTCCAGGCCTGCTAAATTGCTGTTTTCAATTGAAGATGTCAAGAATTAAGGCTGTGATTTTTATGTATAGAAAAAAATGGAAGAGGGGCAGGGGGGAGTGAGTGAGTTTGTTTACTTATTTAAAGTACTGTAAGCTGCCCACAATCTGAATGGCTCAAGGCAGCTAACAGGCAGTGGAGGCGGCTCTGGACAATAGCAAGGCTCTCTTTCTGAAATAGCCCTTTAGTTACTGTTTAAATAGATCTATCTCTGAGAAAACAACACTAGAATTATGACAGCTGGAAAGTGGGATTCCTCTTCCCCCTCTCTAGAAGTAACCCGTTTGGGAATCCAGATAGGAAGATGGCAGTCTTAAGAAGCCATTATATAAACTGAGCAGTATTTTCTAACCCACAACTCCTCCTCCATGTTTAAAACTATTCCTCACCCAAGAAAAGTAGGAAATGCATTATGACCCTTGCCAGAGAGTACAGTTTTAATCAGGGGCTTTTCTCAGATAAGAAACCTAAGTTTTAAGAATGTAAACATTAGGCTGCTTAAGCAATCCTGTCAAATGAAAGTGTTTTTAAGCAGTCTGTCATAAGCCAGCCTAATCATTACTAGAAGCATGGTACCTAAAAATAGCAAGGCATTTTTGACAAGTCAGACATCCTGTCATGGCAGAATTCAGAGACCTGTGTGTTTTTTTTTCTACAGAAAAACCATTGTTGCAGCTTATAGTCTCTCCCTCCACACAAAAAAAGGAAGGAAGGAAGGAAGGAAGGAAGGAAGGAAGGAAGGAAGGAAGGAAGGAAAGAAAGAAAGAAAGAAAGAAAGAAAGAAAGAAAGAAAGAAAGAAAGAAAGAAAGAAAGAAAGAAAGAAAGAAAGAAAGAAAGGAAAAGCTGAACTGATACTATCTTCCTGTCAGGATTGGCCCAAATAGGACTACTTAAACCATTGACTAGAACACAGCAGGCAGGAATGTTTCAACTACTTAGAGCAGACTTAGTCAATCCGAAAGACAAATACTGTCTGCCTAACCAAGAGGAACCACCTTTTTTCCCACATGAGGATATGTAACTATGGACTAAGGACAGAAAAGGGTGAATTTTGGGAAGCATAAACTGTCCTACAGTAATTACAGAATGATTCTGGAGTATGAATTGGTGCGAGAGGAAAAGAGAAAGACATTTGTAGCTGGCAGGTATTTTCAAATGCAGTGATAATATATATAATTTTTTAAAAAGTTTCCCTAAAATGAGAGCAATTCTTTTTTGCTATTTAATAGTATTTAAGAGCAAAGATTGTGAAACCTGATGATGTGGTAACCTGGTTAGACCTAGGGCCTGTTTTATATTGCAAAAATAAATGCAGGTCTCATCAGCAAAATGCTCAGTTTGGCCACGAAGCAGGGGAAGATATTCATAACCCAATGTCAACTGTCCAGTTAGTGTATCCAGAAAAAGAAACACCTGGGACATTATTTTACCAAGAGTATAAAATTTTACTGAATAAACCACATTGGCATAGAAGAAACAAATCCAGCTCTGGGTTTCCTGCACAAAAGCAAGCATAGTTAACTCCCGCTTTCCCTATGGGTCACCCATAGTCCATTACGTCCACCAATCACTTCTACACATTTTGTTATGGGAACCAGCCAGCCACACTGGGACATCTGCTTGGTGTGTTCTTGACATGGAAGCAATATCTCACGAGAACCAACGGATGCTTGGATGCCATTCCCTCCACCCTTGCACTGCATTCCATTCTACTCCCTCCCTTTCATTGTCAAGCTGCAAGTAAAGCAAAATGAAGGTGAAAATGTGAGTCAGTCTTGACACACAATCTAGACTGGAGCTCCAAGCCATTCCTATCTGAGAAAAAAAAAAGTGAGCTTGTCTGTGGAGGCGCAGTGGTTAAAATGTAATATTGCAGGCTAATTCTGCCGATTGCCAGCGTTTCGATCCTGATCAGCTCAAGATTGACTCAGCCTTTCATCCTTCCGATGTTGGTAAAATGAGGACCCAGATTGTTGAGGGCAATACACAGACTCTGTAAGCTGCGCAGAGAGGGCTATAAAGCATTGTGAAGTGGTATATAAGTCTGCTAGTGCTATTTTCACATAGCTTTGATTGAGTTTTTAGGATTTCAACAAAAAAGTGGCAAAGAATTTTTTTGTGTATGTAAAAGTAAATTAAAAATTATCTTTGGAAGTTCAATATGACACTGAAATATGCAAGTAGAAGAAAAATAGCAGAAATAAATGAATCCTGACTATCAATCTATAAACACTGTTTCTTGCTGGACATCAAACAATCTGGAAGATCCACAACAGTATCAGATTCATTCGGTTCAGCAAGGAAGAGTTGAAAACCCAAATGCAAGCTATATAGAACTCTCAAATTATCTTTGCTTAATCCCATTTAGTTTCTTAAAACCTTCACATACCTCCAGTTTTTCACTTTATTTTTCATATTATGTGAAACATGGATAGATATATGTGAGAAAAGTCAAATGAAATGTGTAAAAAATGCAGTAACCTTTAGAAACAATTCATTAAGCACCTATTCAAATCCACCAAAAGGAATATAGAGTTTAAAGATGGCCTTATCACTTCTGTTCAGCTCAGTCTCCAGGAGTGAGGGGGCGGGGTATTGATTTACTAACATTTTCAAATGGTTATTTTTTGCACTGTAGTTTATTTTGTAAGTATTAAGATGCACTGGAATTTATTGTTAGATCTCAGTATCCCAATTCAGGTAGAAAACTTTTTTCTCCGATATCTCCTGTCCTTGTTAGCCTAGTTCAGATCTGAAAACAGAAGTTGGAACACACTCAAGATTTCCATACTAAACTGGGATAATATTTAGCAACATCCTATTATAGGGTACAGAAATTGGTTGCAATAACTCATATAACAAAGCTGTTGTCCTAGCTGTTTATCTCATCGTCATATTTCAACTATAGCATGATGAAATTGGTGGGTGGGAGTCATCCTTGTGGAACACACTATTCTCCACTTTAAAATTCATTTTGTTGGATAGGTCCCATTGTTCAAGTCTGTCAATATTGTTTTGTATCCTGAGCTTGTCTTCTGGGGTGTTGGCTATTTCTACCAGCTTAGTGTCATCTGCAAACTTGATTATTCCCTCATCTAAGTCATTTATGAAGATATTGAAAAGTACTGAGCCTAAGAAGGAAACTTGTGGTACCTTACTACTTACTACACCCATGTAGATGTAGAACCATTAAGGACTACTTGTTGAGTACGGTTTGTCAGCCAGCTATAAATCCATCTGGTGGTGATGTTGTCTTTTCCACATTTTTCTAGCTTACCAAGAAATAGGTTGTGATCTACTTTGTCAAATGCCTTACTGAACCTGAAGTATATACTATGTCCACAGCATTTTTCTGGTCTACTAATTTACTCACTTTATCACAGAGAGAAAAAAGATTGGTTTGGCATGATCTGTTTTTAATGAACTTGTGGCGGCTACTAATTATAACCTTATTTGGTTCTAGATGTCAGATCTGTTTTTTTATTATTTTTCCAGAATCTTCCCAGGTATTGATGTTAGGCTGATTGGTCTGTAGTTTCTTGGGTCTGTTTTTTTCTCTTTCTTGAAGATGGGAACCACATCAACCCTTTTCCAATCCTTAGGTACTTCCCCGGTACTTCAGGATTTTTGAAAGATATGACACAATGGTTCTGAGATCAAATCATCACTGTAGATACAACTTTCTCACATTTGTTAATAATCAGTACATATGTGCAACTTGACAGGCCAAAGAGTTCATATTAAAAGGAGCAAGACCTTTGACTGTTAACTACTTCCTTCACATTACTTGGCACTTTTTTTGGCATGCAGATAATGAAAAAAAGACACACATGATAGAAAAAATATATATTGTTTTTATGTCAGCTGTGCTACTGGGAAATATATGGCGTCTCCATTAACATGGCTACAGTCAAAACACAGTTCTGATACCAACTATCCCATTGTCCAGCCTTTGTTGACCCCAATAGAATTCAATCTCCAATAGCATTCGATCTGTTATGGAGTGGTTGGACTGTCAAGTTAGGAGAAAGCTCCCTGCATAGGGTGTTTTTCATTAATATTTCTCCACTTCTTTTCTGGCTGAATTATGATTGAGAAAATATTTCAGGGCTAAAGCATGCCTAAATATTGCAGTGATGATAAACAGATGAGACCTCAGAATACTGGGTCTGCTGCTTCTTTCCATTTTTCTCCTTGTTCTAAGTGAGGATTGCTAATTGTTCAGCTAATGGTCCAAAAGGTTCAGAAGAAGAAAGCGCTGAGAGGTTGTCATAAATGCTGATTTTATCTCTTGCTCACATCACTCTACCATCCACAGAGATAATAGCTCCAGAGTGGGTAAGGAAGGTTTGTATCATGCACAGAACAGAGAGTAAACCTAGTTTATCCTCTTCTAGAGCACCAGAGCCAATTGTCTGAGCTGCACAAAGGTTAGGAAACACTTGGTCATTATCTGTTCCTCCTGCTACTCCATTACTTCTTTTTACAGGATCATTTTTTAATATTTAATTATCAGGGATAAAACATCACTGATATGCAACTTAACAGACAAATGACCCTGGCAACTACTGACCCAAGGAAGCTTACTGAATCCTGTTGGGACGTGTGCAAATGACTTCATTTAGTCCTCAAACATAAGAAAACCAAATCAGAAAGGACGGAGAGAGGAAAACAGAAAAACTTGCATCTCTGTGGCAAGAAAAAAATATTTAACTGTAACAGTTTTCTCTACCTGCTGTTCTTCACTGGGGTTTTTAATAATTTCTGGATTTGTATTTCCAATAGCAGTATGTCAGGCCATAGCCTCTTCAGAGCAAAGCACATAACCCATGCAGTATCCTAGCTCTGATAAACTGCATCCAGAGAAGACAGAAAAAACCCTGCAGTCCATGAGATACAGATGTTTTCCTGCAGGGCATGATTTTATTTCTACTTCTTCCCTCTTCTCCAATTTCTAGTACATTTGCAGCAGTAGAATCTCCCCATGTTCCTACATGGCCTCTCTAAAAACATAACAAAAAGCAAACTAGTGATAAACCAAACACTTCTTCTATATATATTTGTCATATATATTGGAACTTTAACCCCAAGAATTCCTACATCCATGTGTACATGCGATCCTAGCTTGGTAGTACTAAAATATACAGAAAGCATACATTGGAAAGGTCTAATTATATACACAAAGTCAGAAACTATACTGTCACGTTTTGGAAGCAGCATGTCAAGAACGAAAATGTATTTCTTCTTTTGAGAACCATAAAGGACAGGAGTCTCACATATTTTGCTTAAATTCATGTTTATGTAGTTTAACTACAATACTTTTGTTAACATTATTGTTGAATGCTTGAGTGATCTCTGTGGTTAAAAGCACATGCTACCAGCTGAGGTATGTTATTCCTTGAGAAAGATAGTTTGGGCACGTTATTCTTCACATCATCATTAGTATTACTATTAGACAAGCTGTCTTTTTGATGGATTTGGAAGCTACAGCTAGTGCAAAATATAGCACCTAGGTCACTGATTGAGGTGTTGTTCTGCAGAGATGTTATACTATGTTAGAAGGTATGCTCTAGCTGCTAGTATGCTACCAAGATTTAAGATGCTGGAATTAACATATAAAGCTGAGGTGTGCTAAGGGGTTTCTGTGGTTGAATTTCACTCCATTCCACTAAGACCAAGTGTGAATTCACTTTTTAATACATTAAAATTAATGTATGCTTTTTAAAGCATACCCCCTATTATGTCCCTATTTTTCCCATTGCATTTTCTAATAAATAAAACTTAAATCAAGAATTCCAAACTAAAAAATATAATTGAAATCTGCATCCTGTTCTGATAACTCCATTATGTTCTGATAAACTTGCAGTCAGCAAATTCACATTTAATAAACTTTAAACTTTATTTTAAAATGAGATTAACAGATTAAGTAATGATTCAACTTACTAAATAATAAAGAACAGTAAAGAATACTGTATTTTAGAATAACTGGCATGTTCTGATATACAGCAATTCTAATACCTTCTTTAATTCAGCAGGAAACTTTTATGGTGTGTTTTGATCTGCTGATTCCATTTCTCTAGTCAACTTCAAATTATTTCAATTGTACCACTTTAAAAAAATTAAATCCATTTTTGGTGGCCATAAACTTGCTAAGGTTGCCTTTTTCTGCAATGGGCACAAAACATTCATCAATTTTACTAGCTATATTCAAATGCGTATTCACTGGCACTTTCTTCTGCTTGATTGTCTTCTAAACATCAGGCTCCAGATGTTATATCATGTATGTGACTTTAAGTGATGCTGCTGTTCCTCTTTTACATTTATTCTTACAGCTTCCCTATATTTTTAACAGTAATTGTATAAATTGCAGATTTATTTCCACCTAGCAAGCAAGAAACAGTACAACATGTCCAGCTCTTTATTTTTTTTCTTCAAAGATCATCACAATAATCAATACTCTTCACAGATCTCTTCCTTTCTAACAAATACTTGAGGGTCATCTTGATTCCAAGGGGGATCAGGCCATACAATTCTGAAAAGAAAAAACAACCTTGAGGATACCTGGATTTGGGGACAGCACAAGACAAACTAACATAGGAAAATGTCCTATGGATGCCCAGTTTTATATATAGTCAACTTATGTACATTGAGGGGTTATTGTATTAGTTCTTGAAGTATGAATAAATTCACAAGACAAACAAATGTGTTCTTCATTCTTCTATATAGGACTATTTAAAAGCATATGGAAAACTCACAATATTATCAAAGAAAGTCTGTCCTTTCAGACAATTTTCAAAAAAGTTAAAACGTTTTCTTTAAAAGCCAGTGTCTTCCATTAGCAACACAAAATATGATGTTTAGGCTCTAAGCACATTTAGAGGCAGATGTCATATATACATTCTATTGTGACCTAAGCAGATGGCTGAACATATTCAGCTCCTATTCATCCAGCTGCACCCTTTTTTGTTTGTGTAACTGCCCTTACTGGCTTCCTTTGATAAGGTCAAAAAAGTAATTCTTTTACTGTATTTTACAACTCCAGTTCTAGTTTCTGGTCTATAGCAATTCATATTCAGTTATGAGAGCTAGAAACATAACATGATAAAGTAAATGTTCTAAGGGGACTGAGAACATTTCTGGTGTGGCTACCAGAAATTGACTTCTCAATCACATCACCTTGGTTACCTCATAGATAGATTACTGCAATGAGCTCTACACAACCTTTTTGAGGAACAGCTGGTACAGAATGCAGTGGCAAAAGTAGTAATCTATGGGCCACCCTTATGCCTTTGCAACACCGCTGCTCGATGAGCAGCACTGGATAAAAGTGGGCTTTGGAGTACAATTTAAGATGTCAGTTGTCACCTTGAAAGGTCTATGTAGCATAGGACCTTAGGTACTGCCCACCTGTAGCATAGATATTTGAGGAACTGCCTGCCTCTTCTGGTTATTGCCTACCCAATAAAATCTGGCAGGATTAGCTCTCAGCTTGCTCTGCCAGTTAAGCAATGCTAATTAGGAGGACCTGGGAGACAGACCTTCTCTATCGCAGCACTTGCCTGCTGGAACAGCACGCCCCCCTCCCCCCCCCATTTCAATGGCTCCCACCTTATTAGCCTTTTAAAAAGCATTAAAACATGGTTTTAATGCCTTTAAAACAGATGACACTAAACTTGCAGAAATAGCCAACAGCCCAGAAGACAAGCTCAGTATCCAAAAAGACCTTGACGGACATGAACAATGGGCCTATCCAACAAAATGAAATTTCATGTGGAGAAAAGCAAGGTTTTATACCTGGGCGGGAAAAACCAAACCTACATTAGGCGAAACCTGGTTCAAAAACAGTAACTGGGAAAGGGACCTTGAAGTCCTAGTGGACGATCACTTAAACATGTTAGTGTGCAGCGGCAGCAAAAAAGCTAATACAATTCTTGGTTGTAGAAACAGACCCATAGAATGAAAATCATGTGAAGTATTAGTACCGCTTTTTAAAACCTTAGTAAGACCACACCTGGAATACCGCATCCAGTTTTGATCACATTACAAAAAAGATGTTAAGACTTGGGGGGGGGGGGAGTGCAAAGAAGAGCAACTAGGATGATTAAAGGCCTGGAGACTAAAACCTATGAAGAACAATTGCAGGATTTGGGTTTGGCTAGTGTAGAGAAAGAAGGACTAAGGGGGACATGATAGCAGTATTCCAATATTTGTGAGGCTGCCACAAAGGGAAGGGTGTCAACTTATTTTCTAAAACACCCAAGGGCAGGACAAGAAACAATGGTTGGAAAGTAATCAAGGATAGAAGCAACCTGGAATTAAAGAGAAACTTCCTAACATTAAGAAAAATTAACCAGTGGAACATCTTGCCTTCAGAAATAGTATAGGATCTCCGCTTGAACAGGATGCTGGACTACAAGATCTCCAAGGTCCCTTCCAGATCTATTCTGATTTGATTAGATTAGGTTGTTTCCCAAACCTTTACATTAGAGTGACTGAGAAAACTTTGTTTTTATCACAATTGATGGCAGAGGGAGCTGGCTGTGGCCTTTTTCCAGAAGACCCTGTCTTTTTGGGTTCCTATCTCACTTTATTATTTTTATATGTTAAATTGATGAGAATGGATCTCCCTCTCCCGCTCCCCGCCCCCCCACACCCACACCCACAGAGAGATTGAGATTCTGGAAAGAGTGCAGAGAAGAGCAACCAAGATGATATGTAAATAACTGGAGGCTAAAACATATGAAAAATGTTTGCAAGAATTGAGGATGTCTAGTTTAATGAGAAGAGTGACTGGGGCAACATGATAGTAGTGTTCCTATGTTTGAGGGGCTGCCACAAAGAAGAGGGAGTCAAGCTATTCTCCAAAGCACCTGAGGGCAGGAGAAGAAGCAATGGATGGAAACTAATCAAGGAGAGAAGCAATCTGGAACTAAGGCAGAAATTCTTAACAATGAAAAAAATTAACCAGTGGAACAGTTTGCCACCAGAAGTTGTGAATGCTCCCACACTGGAGGTTTGTAAGAAGAGATTGGACAACATTTGTCTGAAATGGTATAGGGTTTCCTGCCTGGCAGGAGGTTGGACTAGAAGACCTCCAAGGTCCTTTCCAGCTCTGTTATTCTGTTATCTCTGTTATCTGAGAGAGACAGACAAGTAAACATGGAGAACATTTCTGAAGGGGATTGAATAGGAGGCAGACCACACATTCAGTGTTGTGAAGCACTCAGCTTGGCAGCCAGGGAGGAAGGACCAAGTTGGTGCCCCCTGGAGTCTTTGTGCAGCACCCCCCCTAAGTTCCTTGGAGCCTTACTTAATATAACAAGTAGTTAGATTGAACTCTGTATGTGTGAGTCTGTTGTTGTCCGTGCATTAATTAATATCCCATAATTCCTATACTATGAATGGGCAACCATTTTATGAGATTGTTCACAATGTTTTCCAAGTAGCAAAAAGTAGCCAAAGATTTAGATCCTTTATCAGTGAGAGAGAAAAAAATGTGCTTATTAAGTTGCTGTCTTTCTGAATTACTTTCCCCAAATATCATCCCAAAATAGCCACTATTTCCTTGTTTAGAATCACTGATAAATGTTTAGGGAGAGTACATAAGGAGTCCCATTTTAGCCTAGCCTTTAATAGCATTTACAGGAAATAAAATGTTTTCTTAAAATCATTTTATTCACCCTGCTACAGTTACTAGTGATTTCTTTTTTGCTGTTAAGATAAAATCCTTATTATTGTTTTACAAAACACTGGTTATGTTAAGCAATTTTAGATTTATATTGTACCTTGAGCAAATCCTAACATGACAATTTAGAAACAACAGAAAGATAAAAACTTCACAGTCTTGTGAAAAATAATCAATTTCTACTAAACCTTATCTTCAACAAGAAATGTTTTGAAAACTACCTTGATATCAATCTTTTAAAAAACTTATACAACCACTTTTCTAGAAAATATGCTTAAATCTGCTTCCAATTTCAATCAAATATATGACAATAAAAAGAACAAAAGTACAGTGCAGAAAGTACATAAAGAAAGTCTAAATAAATTACAGTTAAAGATACTAAATGGCAGCAAAAGCATAGAGATAATTAAGAATTGTTTATAGGTCTGCTGGAAAAAAAATGTGGGTGTGTGGGTATGTGCAGAGCTAAGAAATGGTGTGTCCAACCTGATCTCCCTAACAAAGCTGGTATAACTCTTGGGTGAAAAATATCTGTCACAATGCTTTCCCCTTCAAAGTACTTCAGACGGGCAGTCAAAGCTGGGCCTTGCAGGGGAAGGGTGCACTTCTTGAAATATGCTGCAATTTATGTAATAGCAACCAGTTTGTCAACTGACATCAGTAATTCAGTCACAAACTACTACTATTCATGTGTAAATTAAAAACAAATGTAAGGACACATAGGAGAAAGTAATAAAGTTATTAGAAACTGACAGAATGATCTAAGTCTTGCCCTCTGGTGTACATTTTAAAAATGTCTATGGATTCATTTTTTTGACTTTGCTTATCCTTTCATGTATCAGAGCTGTGCAGATCAGATCCTGTTTAGACCATCAGGAACTATCCATTCATCAGCAGTCAAAAATATTTTTCATTTATTTATTAAATTTATATGCCTTTCTATATTTTTAAATATATTTTAATTTGAGGCTGGAGGAAGGCTGTACCGGGCAGGAGAATAAGGAACTAAAGAAGATTGAACAATTGGCTCACAATTTTTTCCAATTATGAATTATGGCAATAGGCTGAACCAAATCAACCCATTAAAAAAAACTACATTGTCTTCAATGGGCTATCAGTCTGAATCAACAAATATGGTGAAAACCTGTACCTTAAGCTTCGCTTGCACAAAAGTCTTTGAAATTAATTTGGCTGTAAATAGAGGCTGATAAGCATCTCCCAGATAATTGTAAGATAATACCATCTTATAGCATTGGATCTTGCATCCCAAGGAAGAATCCAAGGCACAGTGCTTCCTGTTTCTTCCATCAGGATCCTTAGCACAAAAGAGGAAGCTTGATGTAGTCCAAGCCCTCTTATGTAAGGATTTTCAGAGCATCATCACTCACCCTGCATGCAGGGGATGAGAGAGAGAGAGAGAGAGAGAGAGAGAGGGAGAGAGAGAGAGAGAGTATTTGAAAGCACATTCTAACCAGACCTAATAGGTTATTGCAGAAATCTTCCCATTGAGGCTGTCTATTGGAGACACTAGTCTCTCCTGAATCAAGAACTGCTATGTTGTAATATAATAGATGTAAATTAAAACAGAAAATCTATCATGCCTCTAATGTTGTCTGATAGCTGAGAGTCTAGATCCGTAAAAGGAGAGGCACAGCAAGAAAGAAAGGGTGATATATGGCAAAGCTGGATAGAGGGTGAAAAGCGTGGCGAGACAAGCGGGAGAATGCCGCAGCCTGCTCTCGCTCCTCGGACCCAAGGGCAAGAGAGGAATAAATGTTGATTAGTGTTGATTTTGTCCGACACGTGCTTGCCGAGTGACAGTTGAACTAAGCAGCTCTGATAGAGAACCATTAATCTTGGTCTGGTTTAAGTAGAGTATATTAATTTGTGTCATTTTTACTAAGTCGTACTGAGAAAGGCTCTTACTGCTTTGCATTTGACTGCTTTGGTGGTTTAGGCTCCTTTCTCTCTCCCCATTTCACCCTTCCTTTTCTCTTCCCCCCACAAAAGAACAGATCTTGCATCAGTGGTGGCGGTGGCGGTAGCACCACCACCACCATATTCAAATGACACAGCAGGAGGCCAGGAGACCTACAGCTCCTCACTTGGATTAAGAAAATAAACTCCCAGAGTGTTGGCATAGCAACAGCATTTCAGATGAACTGCTATATAGGCAATGATTAATAAATTAACATTTTTATCCTGTTCTTTTCTTCTTCCTCCTCCTCTCCCTGGAATCATAGAAAGCATTTATTCAGAACAGGGCAGGGAAGAAGGGGAAGTTAGAGAAATGGGTGCTGTTTAACCTACCTGGAGGGGCTTCAGTTTGACACTGCTGAAAAACACATCTAGCAAAATTCCACTCTGCAACCCTTTTGTTGAATTTTAACTGGTGCATACTGTTGGTTACCCACTTACCAAGATTGCATGCTGCAGGAATCAAAGGTTCTCTCCCACTAAAGTATTCTAAAAACTATGGCACAATATGTCTGCTTCTTACCTTCAGCCAAATCTACAATAAGTGTAAACTATGATGGTGCTAGAGGTAGAAACCCAGGATAATTGCCAATAATTGTATCCGTATTTAAGCCTCTTCTTTTTTAAAAAATGAACCAGATAGTATTATAAAATAAACATAAGATAGATTGCTCCTTTTTACTTTTGGAAAACACTACCAAAGTAGATTTCATCAGGAATTCTCTAATAATGCATGACTATCTAAATTTATAAATAATTTGGTCTTTCATTGGAAATAAATAAGCTTAAAACAATGACTAGAAATATAAAGAAAGAAATTGTACACCCTAACAAAACAAGAGGCATAGCTATATATTCACAAGTACAGTATTAGTTGGAGTGGGAAGAGAAAATGAAGACTAGGGTGAACAGGTGAAAACCAAAAAATTAGCTTTTCATTGCTTAATTTATAAAGAATTGGGGAAATGTGTGCCATGAGATTTAAAACACCCTTTCTGCTCTATACAATATGTAGCAGCAATACATAAAGAACTATTTTTTCACATCAAAGGATTTGCACAGCCATATTCATCAGAGATGTTTCAAGAGGGAAAGGAAATCAGAATTACATTTTTTATTGAATGCTGCCTTTATTATACAAACATTCTCACAGCATAGATCAGAAGAAAAGTATTCTCCTTTTTGATACTTTCTCATGAAACAACTACAAAACAGTATTCTTGGAGGTTCTTCTACCAGGAAGTTAATGCCAAATTCAAAAGCATTAGAAACTGCAGCATTAGGACCACAGACACTGCTTCCTAAGAGTCTATATCCAAATGTAGGCCATTCCCAAACAAGATCAAAGTAGACTCGCTACCATATCCTGAACAAAAACCATAATAATCTTATAAAATCATCCATATGTTCTAGTGAATGTGCAGTTTCATCCAGGAACCAATGGGACTGGCAGCCTTCATTAAACTATTCAACAAATCTCAGCAAAGAGAATTTGAGATTTAAAAAGCAATATTGGACTAATATACTGTACTGACCTTTCATAATGTCATGTCAGAGACAGAAATGTGAAACCACCCCAACAAGGAGAAGCCTAATCTGTCAGCATTCTCTCCATCCTGAATTCAGCACTCAAGAGACAAAGTCCATCCAAGTTAGAATTTATTAGAGAAATCATGCTGGCACATCTGGGGAAACCCCGGATCTGAATTCCTGCGTTTCCCCCCCTCTATACTAAAACTCACATCCTGCCCCTATTAATGACCCTCAAGGCACACTCTCCAATCCACCTCAATTCTGAACTCTTGCCAAGTCCAGTCACTCCCCTCTAAGCTCCAGCGACTCAGCTTTGAGCTCTGCCAAAAGAATGTTGTTGTGGCTATCCTCCCTTTTCACTATTCTCCCATTCCCACAACGTGCCAATCCCCCGCTGTGGCAGCCTTACATCTGAATCAAGATAGATCCAGGGCTGACAGGCTGCCTTCCCTCAAGTGATGACAATGTCCTGAAATGAGACAAGTGACAGGGGGTTAGAATCAATACCAATTAACCATTCCTCCCCCCCCGGGGCCTCTTTGGTTTATTGGGAATTTTTTGGTGAAACTCCTTTACCAATCTATCTACTTTTCCGTCCCAACTTTTCACCCAAGTGGCCTCAGATACTGAGAAATACCAGATGCACTTTCCCCAATAATTGTGGGAGACTTAATTGCACAGTTACTAAATTTATTACCTTCACTAAGGGAAACAGCTCTAGGAATTTGGGACCTAGCTTCTTCGTGGGCAGCCTTAGCTTAAGATATTTAATAGACAAGTAGACTTGGTCACCCATTTTGAAAGGGACTTGTGGGGACCGGTGTTTATCTGCTTGACACTTATACTTCTCAGTTGCTTGGCCCAGAGCCTACTTAGTATTTTCCCACCCCTTAACAGTTCCATCCACATGGCCAAGGACATCAAAGTGGGATACTCTCTGGGCAGGTCAGGGATAGGTACAAAGTCCATTCTGCTGGTGACTTGGAAAGGGGTTAAACTGGTACTACTATGGACGGCATTGTTATAGGCCACTTCCACAAAAGGCAACAGATCGGCCCAATTTTCCTGTTAATAGTCTACGTAGTACCTCAGGTATTGTTCCACCATCACATTTGTTCATTCTGCAGTTCTGTTTATGCTCAGATGAAATGCAGAGCTCAGCCCCTGAGAGAACCCAAAGGACCATAGGAACTTTCTCCAGAACTTAGCAATAAACTGCACTCCCCAATCTGAGTTGATCCGTCGCAGCACTCCATGGAGCCTGTAGATCTGTTTGATGAACATTTTTGCTAATTTCTTAGCTGATGGTAATCCAGGGCACACAGTGAAATGCACTTGCTTAGAGAATAGATCAACCACTGTCCAAATGATAGCATTCCCACCACTTTCTGGGAGTTTGACTATAAAGTCCATCACTATTTCCTCCCATGGACAGCTGGGATCATCTACTGGCTGAAGTAGACCAGGTGGCTTCCCCAGTCACATTTTCATTGCCATGGAGCTCTTCATGTAATCTTCAACAATGGATTTCATCTTTGTCCACCAGAATTGCTATTTCATCAAGTGGAAGGTCTTAAGGAACCCAAAGTGTCCAGCCAATCTTGAGTCATGGCATCATTGTAGCACTTTCAGCCTTAGGCTGGCAGGAACATATAACTTAGGTCTCTTCCAGGCTAACTCATCTTGCATCATGAGAACATTGAGGTTGACTTTTAACCACTGGTCTGCAGGGATTGCTGATTTCAGCTCTGCAGTGATCGGGTCGGGCATGTGGTCGCCACTACTCCTAGCTTGGATTTGGGTGGTGATTTGAGCAGCTGGCAGAGCTTGGGGTACAACCACATGCACTACTTCCTCCTGCTTGCTATTAAACTAGGGTTTTCTTGGCAGTGCATCAGCTAACTTATTCTTCTCGCCTGGGATATGCTTCAACTAAAAATTGAAACAGTTGAAGTACTGAGCCAATGGACTTGCTTTGGAGACAGTCTTCTGGGGGTTTTCAGAGCCTCTAGGTTCTTATGATCAGTCCAGACTTCAAAAGGCTCCCTTCCAAAAAATTCCTCCAGGTGAGGAGGGCTCACCTGACACATTTTTCCCAAATGGCCCATCGTCTTTTGGTGTAGGTCAGTTTTTTGGACACAAGGCTGCAACCGGCCCAGGGAATTTTTCTATAGGAGCACTGCAGCGATGGTGACATCACTGGCATCCACTTGCACCACAAACAGCTTGTTCAGGTCAGGGTGCAGCAAGATTGGTTCTTTCAAGAATAGTCCCTTTAGCTCCTCAAATGCTCACTGACACTCAAGGGTCCAGTTCAATAGTAGGCTGGGTTTTGGCTTGGGGTCAGTCTCCTTGGCTTTTAATAGTTTGGTCAGTGGTAATGCTATCTCAGCAAATGTAGGAATTAATTGCCAATAGAAGTTTGCAAACCCTAAGAAATTTTGGAGCTGTTTCTGGATGCAAGGAGGCTGCCAGTCGAGCACCACTTTGAGCTTGGCGGGGTCCATTTTTATCCCTTTGCTCAAAACTCAGTAGCCTAAGTAGTCTATGTAGGTCTTATGGAATTCACATTTTGACAGTTTGGCATAAAGCTTGGCATCTAGGAGTGTTTTCAGAACCTGCTGTACCAGTTTAACATGCTCTTCCATAGTCTCACTGAAGATGAGAATGTCATGCAAGTAAACGAAGACCTCCTGGTATAGGTGCTCATGTAGCACCTTGTTAATGAGTTGCAGGGGGCTCCTTGGAATCCGAAAGGCATCACTTTGACTTGGAAACTGCCTAGTGGGCAATTGATCAGTCTTCCATTTGTCACCCTCTCTTATGCAAACCCGATAATAAGCTTCCTGTAGGTCTAGCTTGATGAATACTTTGCCTTTTGCCAAATGGTTGAGCAGGTTCTTCATAAGAGGGAGGGGTAGGTATTTTGTATGCAGACAGCATTTATTCCATGAAAATCAATGCAGAGCCTCACCCCTATCTTTCTTTTCTTTAAAGAGTATGGGGGCTGTGACCCATGATTTCACTGGTTGGATGAACCCCCTAGCTAAGTTAGTTCAATGTATTTTCTCAGTTCATCCATTTCTCTTGGGTACATTGAGTACATTTTTGGCTTGGGTACTTTCACCCCTGGGATGAATTCTATTGCGCAGTCTGGGGGTTGGGGGAGTGGGAGTACTTTGCATTCTTCCTCTCTGAAAGCTTCTGCTAAATCTTGGTATTCTGTGGGGACTCGTGGGCATCTCAGTAGCCTCTCCATCATGGAGGCCACAATGGTGGTTGGTTCTCAGGTTGCAAGTGGCGAGGCACAGGCCTCACAGTTTATGGCAACTGTCTTCCCAGGTAATGGTAGGATCCCACTTGTCTAGCCAAGCCAACTGGAGGATGAGGGCTTCGGTCATTTTGGGGACGACCACAAATTATATCAGCTCCCAATGCTTCCCTATCTCCAATCTTACAGGTTCGGTGATTACCTGTAAGGGTGCTGGCTCCCCCCCCCCCCCCAATCAGCAAGCTCTCTACTTGCTCAAAACAAATAGAATGCTTCAGGGCTGTGGTCTTTATCCCTAAATTTTGCACAGTCTGGGAGCTGATGAGGCACGAGGTGCAGTTGGTGTCTATTATGGGTTCCAGCTCCCCAAGGGTTCCTATGCTGGGCACCCTGATGCGAGTCTTTATGGCGGAAGGGTGCATGGCTCCACTTACCATTGTCACCACTCCTGCTGGAGTTGACCATCCCTGGGGCCAGAGTTTCCCCCTCTCAAACTGGGGGGGGGGGGAGAACCTCCACAGCCTGCCAAATGAACTTCCCTTTATCAGGCGGTTTACGGAAAATTCCCTTTGACTTAGCTGCCGCCAATATCCTTGCCTGGGGAATGGGAGTGGGTGCAAGGCATTTGGAAGCTCTGTGGCCCTTTTGGCCACACCTGAAGCACTTTACAGCAGGGCTGATAGTGGGCTTCGCCTCAGCTTGTGGTTTCCCAATGGGTTGTTGCCCCAATAGATGCTTACGGGGCTTCTCTTGTATCACCCTATGGTGGGGGTGAATTTCTAAGTCCATTGCCACTGCCATCCAGTACCAGTCTTGGATTCAGTCGGGCACACCTCTGATAGCGCAAGCCTGCCTAAGGTCTTGATCCAAGGCTTCCTTAAAGTAGTGGACAAAAAGTCATTCGGGCCAACCTCGTAATTTTCCTGCTATACCTTTCTAGCTCCTTAGGTGGTGGACCACACTGTTTTAGTTCTTTTATCTCTGCTTCAGCTTCCTCCTGGGTTCCTGGGTCCTTCAATTGGGCTTTTAGGACCACACAAACTCATCCACATTTTCCAATTCAGGGGCTCCATCATGGAGTTGTGCAATCCAGTCGGCTGCTTCCCCTTCTCTCATGTTGTCTGCGATGGCAGAGATCATGTCCTGGTCCAACTGGGACTGTGCCCCATAATGGTCGATGTGAGCCCAGATCCATTTTAGAAAATAGGATAGTTTACTCAGGGTGCTATCAAAAGTGACCAGGAATTGTAGTGGGGCAGCGTCTGGAGGTGCTGGTGAACCTGATCTATGGGCGGCATTCCAGGAGGTGCTGGTGGGGGTTGTCAGACAGGCCCGGATAAGCCTCTCACTCTGCCTCTGATCCCAGGGCTTGTGTGGTCCAATGGCCCAGAGGGTCATCCTGCTGTGGTGGGTGGCTGGGCTGCTGCTCTGGTGGAAGGATCCTAATGCGGGGTCCTGGGCCTTGGACTGGCCAGCAGTGAATGGAAGGAAGCAATAATTCCACTCTGGACTGCTGGGCCTCTTGCTCCCAGAAAGTGGAATATGGTTGGGGCAGCACCCATCTGGCCAGACTCGCATGTGGGGCAGTCTGGACCATGGATCCCACACTCAACAGCTTGAACTTCTCAGATAGCCCAGAAAGTGACTGGCTGCACAAGTACAATTGCAGCCTCCACTCTCAGAATTCACCAGCCTCTAGGGATCTCATTGGTTTCCACTCCTAGGCAGCCCCAGTTCTCGGTTGCCTTGATACTTCTCGAGGTGCAGGCACTATCCTCACTGGTTCCAGCTCAAACTGTTCAGTTGGTTTGCTTGGTGGGGTCTGCCAAAGGGTTGGTTCTTTGGGTCTTGCCCCCCCCCCTGCACCAGAGTTCAGTCTGTGCGGCCTCGGCTTCGGCCACCTCTGCAACTATTAATAGCAGAGGGTCTTGCAAGTCTCCTCCAACACAGATCTGGTAGCTCCTTCAATGGCCTCCGGTTCCTGCTCCATCTTGCCTGAGCTTTTACGCCCCTGTGGATGGGGAGCATCTTGGAGCTCCGGACCCAGGGCAGTGGCATCACTTGGTGAGAACCCATTGGAATTTTCTTTTATGGGATTTGAGTTAATGCCAGCGTTCCAAGCAAACTCTCCATCCCGAATCCAGCACTCAGAAACAAAGTCCACCCAAGTAAGAATTTATTAGAGAAGTCATGTTAGTACATCTGGGGAAACCCCGAATCTGAATTTCCACATTCCCCCCCTACACTAAAACTCACATCCTGCCCCTATTGATGACCCTCAAGTCACACTTTCCAATCCACCTCAATTATGAACTCTTGCTAAGTCCAATCACTCCCCTCTAAACTCCAGCGACTCAGCCTTGAGTTCTGCCAAAAGAATGTTGTTGTGGCTATCCTCCCTTTTCACTATTCTCCCATTCCCACAACGTGCCCATCCCCCGCTGTGGCAGCCCTACATCTGAATCAAGATGGATCCAGGGCTAACATAATCTGGGATAGGTATAATTTATAGAAGCATGAATAAAAATTGGGTGGCAGAAACTTTAGATATGGATCCTATAGAAAACCTTGAGCCATTTAGAACTATCATTTACTATTTATATTATTTAAATATTCAATTTGTTTTGCTTCATGCAAGTGCTGATGGGATCCTATTAGATATCTTGGTTGTTACAAGCTTAATGAAACATCAAGCTTTGTCAGTAATCCCTATTGTCATATTGATAGAAATTAATATTCTGAGAATTTTTCTCACCTTGTGTATCTCTTGTAAGAGTGAAGTAGGCTAAATTAATATTTAATTTCTTATTTTTCTACCTCAGCCAAGTGCTCACCAGATGTGGTTGGGCTTAGAAGTCCTAGGATTTCCAGCCAATTATAGCACGAATGCATCCGGACTCTTAGAGATCGCAGAAGGCTGAATTCCTTGGTAAATCTCAAATGAATCAAGACAGGAAAAGTAATGCCAAAATAGATGTTGTAGGATCCCTACTCTTTTAAAAATATGCTTGGTCATCACAATATTAAAAAAAAAATACTTAGACTCTGGAAAGAG
Organism: Pseudonaja textilis; assembly: GCF_900518735.1. The sequence goes on from NW_020769329.1 coordinate 13,947,860, forward strand.
TGCAGAGAAGAGCCACAAAGATGATTGGGGGACCGAAGGGTAAAACATGAAGAACAGTTGCAGGAATTCAGTATGTCTAGTCTAGTGAAAAGAAGAACTAAGGTGACATGATAGCAATAGAGGTAGTCCTCAACTTATGATCACAATTGAGCCCCAAATTTCTGTTGTTAAGTGAGACATTTGTTAAGTAAGTTTTGCCCCATTTTATGACTTTTCTTGCCACAGTTGTTAACTGAAACAGTGCAGTTGATAAGTTAGTAGTAACCCAGTTGCTAAATGAATCTGGCTTCCCTATTTACTTTGCTTATAAAAAGGTCGCAAAAAAGGATACCAATAACAATAGCCCTTAAGACTTATATACCGCTTCACAGTGCTTTACAGCCCTCTCTAAGCAGTTTATAGAGTCAGCATATTGCCCCCAACAATCTGGGTCCTCATTTTAGCAACCTCAGAAGGATGAAAGCCTAAGTCAACCTTGAGCCAGTCAGGATCGAACTGCTGGCAGTTGGCAAAGTTAGCCTGCAATACTGCTCTCAAAGATTCAAGGCCTTCTAACTACAGTGTAACCATAGCTCTAGTTGACCATGGGCCAAAGCAAAGGTCATATATATGAATCAGCTGCCAAGCATTTGAATTTTGATCACATGATCATGGGGTTGCTGCAAAGGTCATAACTATGAAAAATGGTCATAAGTCATATTTTTCAGTGCTGTTGTAACTTCAAATAGTCACAAAATGAACTATGAAGTAGAGGACTACCTGAATTCCAAAATTTGAGACGCTGCCACAAAGAAGAGCAGGTCAACTTATTCTCCAAAGTACCATAAAGCAGGTCAATAAGAAATCAATGGAAACTAATGATGATTCCCCTGGATGCTCCCCACCCCACCATACCTTTCCAAATGTCAGCTCAGAAGAGGATGAACCAGTTCTGGACATGTCGGGAAGGGAGTTGGTCGATAGCTCCAAGCAGTTGTTTGAGAATGATTTGGCTGAAGCACAGCTGCAGCAGGACAGCCCTGAGCCTTAAAATGGGGGGAAAGCATGCAGCTGCAACTGATCAGCAATGAGGAAGGGGAGCTGCCTTCTTCACCTGATGCATGAACAGAACAGAGAAAAGGCAAGAGCAGCTATGGTAACTGATTACTCATGAGGAGGCAGCTTCGTTTTGCTTGATGGGCTGCACCAGAAGCTGGCTATTTAGCACAGCAAACAGATGGAGACAATGCTGGGAACAATGTGTTTGTCTCCTTGCTGTATGTTCTTGCTTCGAACTTCGGATTGTGTCTCTTCAGATGTTGGCCTTGCCTTTGCCTGTGGACTGGCCTTTGTCTTGGAACTTCAAATGATTCAATTTGAAACAAAAATAGAATCATCATTTGTTGAAGTATAATTAATGTAGTAGCTCTTCATTTTTGTCTATGAAGGAGAAACAGGTAAAATATTATAGCTGAAAATTGGAGAACCTGTCATAGTTGTAGTAAACAAAGAACAATGTGTTTTGAGCTTTACAATGTACAATGTTTATTTAACAGATGCAGAATGCAATAATTTTTTAAAAAACTGAAAACAATGGGAGCAACACCTAAATATATATTTTGCCACATAGGATATTTTCATCCTTTATCATTTTTATGAACTTCAAAATCTTGCTTTATTCACCTTTGCACATTCTTGTTTATTTTCTGATTTGGTGTATTTCTTCCACATCTTAGCATGTGGAATTTTAAATGTAAATAGAACATTTCATCAAACATTGTTTGACTTGCTTATTTTTTCCTTGGTTTTCATAGTTCCAACTGCCATTTTTATCTTCTGTTAATATCCATAAGGTGTAGTGAGGCCAAGAGGTATTCTTGAAAATAAAAAGCATGCTGGAAACTAACATTTTCTATCATGCCCACTTCTCATTTAATTTTATTTTAATTTTTAAAAATCCTTTTAAAAAGTAGAGTTTGGACAGATTGGCCAGCACCAAAGCCAATGTCAGGGGATACATTTGAGTGCACAGGCACCACACTGAGGATTCAAATGCTATAAAGTTGGTAGCACTAGTAATAAAGGTTTAGCCATTATGAAGGCACATGCCAAGCACCCTCAGAGGGTAAGACATGACAAAATAAACATTCTGTACTGATCTGTTTGCCCCTTTTTTCCAAGCACCTCCCTTGCCCTCCAGATGCTTTTTTCTCCTAGAAAAACTAGGGCTTTTCTCTGTTTTAGGAAATACTGATGACTTTATAACTTCAACAGTCCTTATTTATATACATCCTGATCAGTGGTGGGATTCAAAAATTTTTACTACCGGTTCTGTGGGCATGGCAGGGGAAGGATACAGTAAAATCTTCATTCAGAGGTGGTATTTGCTGGTTTTCCGAGCTACTCAAAATTTCTGCTACCGGTTCTCCAGAAGTGGTCAGAACATGCTGAATACCACTTCTGATCCTGATAGAGAAAATCAAAGATTATTTTGTTTGATATGCTCAGATATTCAAGACTGAAGAGTCAAATGAATGTGGACATCAGAAGTGAACTATCAAAAATATATCTTTACGGCTTCCGGTTTGAAGGGCTTTGGCGACAGACAGAAATCCATGATCGTACGCGGTTTCTGTCTGGGCTTGCCACTGGAGCGCCCCGAGCCGGCTGGTTTCAGGGCTAAGCCACCCCGTAGAGGTGGTGAAGAGGGGGGAGACCGCCAGCAGGGTCAAGGAGAGGCACATCTCTCCTCCTCAGCTGGCCATTACTCCCTTTCCTGAAGGCGGTAGCAGCGGTGGTCAGAAATGGCCACCACAAAGAAGAACTCGACTGAAAAAGAACATGCAGGAGGAAGATAAGAAGTGAAAGTTTTGGCTGACTGGGTTAAATTGTAAAAGCAACAACTAAGATACCCTGGAATTTAAACTTACAAAAAATAACATTGCTCCCAAAGAAGAATCGGAAGCAGCGAAGGAAAGTGAAAAGGGAAAGGTTTGGCGTTTTTTTTTCCTTCTCTCTCCTTCCCTATACTGACAGCTAAGAGACTTAAATAAGAAATCAGAAAAATCCACTTTGACATCAATAGGCAATTAAGCTGAAAATAAAACAAAATGCCAAAGGGATAATAAAGATTTCTGGACATTAAAAACTTTCTTTTTCATAAGCAGGAAGGGAGAGAAAAAGAATAAGGGCAGGATCTGGAAGAGGGAGGAGACTGCCTGGAATTAAAAAGAATCTAAAGTAAAACTTCAACAAGACTTCTAAAAGATACATTTTAACTGAAACTTTGCAACTAAATAGTAACCCCAGGAAGAGAAAGTGAAAAAAAAGAGCAAAAAAGAAACAGCTTGTGTGTATTTGGATTATTTGGTGATTTTTTGATTTTTTGTTGTTATATTTGAATGACTAAAATCAATCGGGTGGTTGTTTAAAAATTTATACAATGGCATTACTTCTGGATGAATTGAAAATGGAACTTAAAAAGTACAAAGAAGATGCACAAGAAGGGAAGGGTTCTTTTGGCTTCGTTTTTCAATTCTTAGAAATGGAGATTTGGAACTATGAGAAACAACAAGAAAAGACTGCAAAACAAGAAGACTGGGACATAGAAGAAGCCATCTTTAATGAACAAGTAATTCTATATGGGGAAGAAAAAGGAAAGTGGGGAAAGAGACTGGAGAATTTAAGACTTAAAAAAACAACCAAAGAAAAGAAAAATAATTCGAAAAATAAGTATAATACTGGAAAGCAACAGAAAAGGGGAATACAGAAGAGAGAAATAGAGGTAGAGAGACTAGGGGTAAAAGGGGGAGAGAGAAGAAGAGAGGGAAGAAGGAAAGGAAAAGAAGTTACAAAGGACCGGAGCAAGATATAGAGAAACAGGACCTATTTAGAGATAATGGGTGAAAATCTAACTGAAAAAGGGATTCTGTAAAGGTACATAAGATTGTATTGTTATATTAGTAATAGAAATAACTTCAGAAAATTGGAAACAACGTATGATTAAAATGAGGGATAAAATAGCTACTGTAATTTAGTGAAATGTTTGTGAATAAAATAAGTGAAATAAAATAAATGAGAAAACTGAATTAGGAAGGAACGGGAACATTTTAATTAGTTAATGTTTTATAAAATATAAGTGAAGAGGGGGGGAAATTAACTACGGAAAGTTTATAATTGTTCCCATAGAAGTATGATATTTAATTGAAAAGTAATGTTAAAGATGTTAAGACTTTAATGAATATTAATATTAATGATAGAATTGAATTGGAATGGAATGTTGTTTTAATTATATACATTTATAATTTTTTTCTTTTTTTTAAGAATACAGTGTGTATTTTAAGAATGTACCAAGCGGAATCCGAATGGAAGTTATGTATTATATTGAATGTTGCAACTTTAGGGAAAAGATATAAAGGCGTCATACTCCAATCAGTAACTACAGGAGAAATTTTGTTTAATGAGAAAAGATAATAGATAATTGAAACAGGACAGACAAAAAATATAAATACAATGATTTGAATTGAGATGAGACAATTAAAATAAAATTGAGAAAATTAAAAGAGGGGAGAAGCTATGCAGAAAATGTAAAATAGTAATAAGATATGGAATAGAATATAAAAATGAGCACGAACCTGAATTTGTGTATGTACGAAGAAATGTAACCCGGGATTATGCTGCTTTCAAAAAAGATGTTTTAATTGCATTTTTTTCTCTTTGTGAAAACTCAAATAAAATTATATATATATATATATATATATATTTACTGTGACACAAATAAGTGATAATATAATATTTACAAAAACAAAAGCAGCTTGAGCAAATGTTGATTATCCATCAAGCTGCATTTCTGCACAAATAATTTCCATTACTTAATGGCATCTCAATAATATGACTATAGAAATGGATTGCAGATGAATAGAACAGAAGGGTAGCACTAAAATAATGCAGAGAAATGGGAAAGGATTGAAGAACATAAAATACAAATGGTGATAGAGGCTTAAGTGACAGAGGAGGTAAGAGAAGAAGAGGAAAGCAACCAGGAAGAAAGTGGGGGTTGGCAATCATTCATCCATTACTTCAACTTTTACAGCTACTCTTTAATTAGAGCTAGCCAATCTTCCTTAGAGGCAGAAATATCACTTTATATCCATTGATTTGCTATTTCAAATTCCAAGAAACAATAAATAGATCCAGTGGTGGGATTCAAATAAGTTAACAACCAGTTCTCTGCCCAAATGACCGGCTTGGTGGGCATCACCATGATGGGCAGGGCCAGGGGGTGTGACAGGTAGTGCTCAGCCTCTTACACCCCACTGGGAGCAAAAATGGGCTGTGGGGGGCCATGCTGCATCCCCTGCACCCCATTTTGAGCCTAGTAAGCCTCCATGTAGCCCCTGGGAGCAAAAAAGGCCGCAGGGAGGCACTGCACCCCCACACCCCATTTTGGGCCTAGTGCACCTCCCTGCAGCCTTCTGGGAGGCTTACTAGGCCCAAAATGGCCCATGGGGGGCCCACACCACAGGCCCCCATGCCCCATTTTGGGCCTAATGGGCCTCCCTCATGGGAGCAAAAATGAACCACGGGGGAGCCATGCCGCATCCCCCTGCGCACCCTGTTTTGGACCTAGTGGGCCTCCCTACAGTCCCCTGGGAGTCAAAATGGGGCACGTGGGGACTCCTGGAAGGGGCGGGGCCAGCCAGCAATTTAACAACTGGTTTGGCTGAAGTTGTGCAAACTGGTTGAATCCCGCCACTGAACAGATCCTAGTATGGTCAAACTAGAATGCACCCTGAAAGTTGTACATTTTTTGCTGGTAATCACATATATATTTGAGTACAGCATGGCAGTAAAACTACTTAATAATATTCCAATATCCTGCCACTAATGAGACTGCTAAATTAGTTAATAATACTAATAAAATAGTATAAAGCCAATATTTAGTAAATAGTTTCAGGAAGAAAAGATCAAGTTTCTGGGAACTTTAACGCAATGCAAAGGAAAATCAATAGCAACAAGTATACTGAACAATCTTTTCAGCAGCTTGAATTTTAAGAACAATTCATCTGTTTTTTAACCTAGCTAGTATTCCAAATTGTAATCTACATATCCTTTAAAAAAATACTCATATTAATAAAAATAAGAAGTACAAGGATTACAATATTTCATTTTCTTTTCTTCTTAAAACTATTTTACTTCTAAACTAATAAAATACACAGTTAAGAAAAACAATAACATGGAACAAAAAAATAACTAATACATATTTTTAAAGTATATAGAGAAAACTCTCTAACATCCTTTCCATCCTTCCACTGTGCCCCTAATGATTAGCCACAGTTTAAATTTTTATGTTTTACACTGAACATTATTATTGTTGTTGGTTTCTTTCTATGTCCAAGAAATCATATTCCAAATTTCTAAATCTCCCTTGCTGGAGACAATGGATCCTCTCAGCCCCACCCGGGCCGCCACAGGCACCCCCAACATCAGTGATGTCGAGTTGGCCATGACCACCCTGGCCTTGACCCCGCCACACACACACGGGCCCCCGAGGTCAACCACAACCCTGATGTGGGCCTCAATGAAATCGAGTTTGGCACTCATGCATTACATAAATAGGTAAGCCTGAAAGACGATGACTAATGTAGGAGGATGTTGTAAGCTTTATGACTGAGCAGGATTTGAATCCAGCTCTCCCTAGTCCAACAGTATCCACCACTGCTCTGCTCTTTTGGGTTCAGTTGTCAGAAGCAGAGAAGCAAAGTCAGGAACTTGCCTCTAACCTGGAACAACAGTTATGCTTAATTTCTTGCATTGATTAGAGAAATATCACTTTGCCCTCAGAAATGTTCTCTTTGATAACCCAGCAATTTGCTAATCTCAGGAAAGCTTACCAGTCCAACTTGAAGCCGAAGCTACTCTGGTTGGTCCAAGTGGTTGCCTTTTTTTTTTTAAAGCAGTGAAGAGGAAGACTTCAAGATCATATCCATTTTCAGAACCAGCAAATGGAACACTGACTATCCAAAATCCAGATGCTGGCAAGCACTTTTACAGATTCATTTAAAAGTTGCATGGCTTCATTGTTTACTTCTAGGTAAAGATTTCCCCTTCCAGGTGTGTCCAACTCTAGGGGCAGTGCAAATCTCCGTTTTTTAGCTGAGGGAGCCATCATTGTCCGAATACATTTCCATGGTCATATGGCCAGCATGACTATATACTGAGGCTCACGGAACACTGTTATCGTCCCACCAAACTGGTACCTATTTATGTACTCACATTTGCATGCTTTCAAACTGCTAGGTGGGGAGAAGGTGGGGCAAGTCACCCTCTCGTGCAGCACTCTGATCTGAAACACAGGCTGTCAGGTTTCCAGCTGACAAATTCAGTGTATTTAACCACTGAGCTATTGTGCCTCCTACTTCTAGGTAGAAATAAAGTATTCCACATTAGAAAGATGTCTATGTCCCAATATTAATATTACATAAAATATTCCAGCTGATCTCCACATTTTTAATGTAAATTATTAAAAAGAATTAATTTCACATCTTTAAATGTTTTGGTGAATCTTTTCTTTCTTTTTTATATTAAACTGTATCAACCACATTTTTGTTGTGCAATTCTATTCCTTTTTTGTTTTATTCTGTTATGTATGGCTACTACCTTGCAGCTAGGTGTTTATTATTTTCAAACAGCTGCATTTTCAAATCAAGATTTAAAAGCGACACTTAGAAACTGTGTAAAATCTATAATATGAAGATACAAAATATGGTAATCATAAGTATTGAGAAACTGCACTGAGTAAATTTAAGTAAATTTTCTCTCCTATGGGTAAATTTTATTCCCCATACCCATACACAGATCTGGAATAAGAATGCTATAGATAGATATTAAATCTTTCTATCACATAAGAGTGCAAATAACACATTTCTTCCAAATTCAAACATGATGCAGAATCAATAGCACAAAATCAATTGTTTCCATTTTACAAAGCGTCATTTGCTGAGTTACCATTAAGCAGAATCTGTAATGGTCAAATTATAAGTTATGGGAGTTTTAACTTATTTTAACTATAAAATTGTACTTTCCCTTCTTTCTCTCTCTCTCCATTTTCAATTAAATGAATGCAAGGACAAATGATCCCATTGCCTTTAGCTTTAAGATATAAGTGCTTCTGAAACCTTTGTCAAAGCATTTAGTAAGGCAAGATTTAAGATGTCCAATTAATTTTTTCTCCAACAGGCAGCCAAATGTGGACGCAGAAGGTTAAAAGCTAAGTGGTTTAATTAATATTAAATTTATTTGAGACTTTGCTACTGAAAGCATTGTAAAATTGAAAAAGCAGTTATTTTTATGGTCATCATGCTCTACTTTGATCCATGGAATAAAATTACAGAGTTCTAAAGGTTTTTCTGCTTTACTGTACTGGTTTAATTCTGGGGTAGGGATGTGTGGAGATATTTCGATATTAAAGTGAGGCACTGCCCAGATTTTCTGGAATGCCACTTCAAGAAGATACAATATTAACAACCAGCTGCAATTCTTCTAGTATACTGATGTTTTTTCAAAATACAGTTGACTCTTTTTCAAGAAGTTCTTTAATTTGTTAATTTACCAGATAAGCACCAGCTCCTGTATATTTTTCTTCAAGTTATCCTTACATTGTATATGTGATAAATCCATGTCAGTTTTGCAGATTCTGGACACCTCAATATCATGCTGGTACAATGTTTGTTACAGTTGCAAGCAACACATCTACAGCACTGGTTATTTTTTCTGTTTGAACACATACACAATTTATAGCAAGGGTTTGCCTAATCTTTTTTTTCAAACATCAGAAAAGTATTCTTTGATTCAACACAAACATTTAGTTTTGCAATAAGAAAAACAAAGTATGAGGAAGGTGAGGAAGACAAATACTGATTGCAAAGAAAATAAGGAAAGAACAGATTAAATTAAACATATTTCCTTATAAAACATAGGAATTGTGGTCCTTAAAAGACATGGGGTTCCTGTCCTAAAAACTTTTAGCAATGCTAAAACCTACACTGATCAATATTGTATCTAAATGTAATAACATTTTTTCTTTAGTATTAAATTCCAAATCCCATTTCAACCTTGAATGCACGTTAATGTTCTTGATTTCCGGAATTCAGGGTTTCTTTCACTGATTTTACTAGTTACTAGTGGTGGCAAAGGTGGTAGTCCTAATCAAATAATCTAGAGCAGGGGTATCAAACTCAATTTCATTGGGAGTCGCATCAGGGTTATGTTTGACCTCTAGGATGGGCGTGGCCGGCTCAACGTAACTTGTGTCAGGGGCGCCTGTGGTGGCCGAGTGCTCTGCCAGCAAAACAGGCTCCTGAGCTCCACATGGGACCCTCTCAAGCCCCCTTTTCCCGGGCAGAAGGTTCCAGGAGGCTGTGGCAGCCGAAAACAGAACTCAGGAGCCCATTTCGCTGGCAGAAGCACCGCAGGCCAGTCCTTCACTATTTCCAGGGCAGCCCTGCAGGTCAGATCTAAAGTACTCCATGGGCCTAATTTGGCTCCCGGGCCTTGAGTTTGACACCCCGATCTAGGGGTAGGAAACTTTAGCACAAACTGCGATAATAAAAATATTCACAAACAAAGCATTCCAGTAGCTATTACATTTTTTTTTAAAGATCATACATTGGAGTTAAATAGATCTTCATCTAAGATATCAATGATTAAAATAATCGAAGAAGTGGACTATCTTGTTGGGGAAGAAATTTGATCATAGCATCATGTGAAATTCCTGTTCCTTGACCTTGCCTAAAAATAGAAGTGGATGTCCAAAATGTGGAATTAATCACAAAAGAGGTCACAAGATGTGGAAAACTCATTGTAACTTCCCTGTTCCAACCAAGCATGCTTCTCTGCTGCCATTGGTTTGAAGACTTGCTCCCTTCTTTCCCAATGGTTAGAATAAAGACCTAACCTGATTAATTGGCTATCTGGGTATCACCAGGAAGCTCTGCGGGTGGCGTCAAGAGTGGATGAAGGCTCCTTGTGGCCCATGAATATCATAAAGCAGTCTGGATTATACCTAAAACTACTAGGTATGTATGTGGAAAAGGGAAAATGCATATTATAATTTATGTGAAAGAAAATTCTACTGAAATAGAATGTTCTAGTTATATACAAATGTGTTCGGTATGTGTGCATGTACATGCACACACCGCATGATTCTCTCCCCTACATCCCTGTCCAAACAGTTTCTGTTAATCCATTTTCAGCAAATGTTTATCTGAGGCCATATCCAACTAGATTTGTTAAGCCCCCTCCTAACAACTTGTTGTCACAGTCCATTACCAAATTGCATATAGTTATATATTCCACTAATTAGGCTTCTAAAATATCATTAACATGTCTCTTGATCATTAGCATAACGTATGAGGCATCCTCGTTAGGCACGACTCAAGTTTGTTAATGTGATAATGAAAAGGCACAGGGCTGGCATTATGGGAACTGAGCTGATAGGAGGCAGGGAACATCAAAAGCAATGAAGCTAAACAAAAATGGGGGGGGGAGGGGCAGGATAATTCTTCAGAATGAAAAGTAGAATTCAGCAATCTTTGAATTGCTATGTTCCAGTTTGAAGAAGCAGAAGTTAAGAGGAAATGCATAGGTATGTGAACCAGAATATAGATCTTCTATCAAAAGGATAGCTAGTTTTATAGAGCTCAATTAATTAGCTCCTCCAGAACAAGAACCATTGAAATGAATGAAACTATACATTTCCTGCATCGACCCTATATGGAGGGAGGAGGGCAGCAAACTAATATTTCTAGATGTAGGTGGAGAATAACAGAAAAGGGGAAAAAACTTTCATTTTATCTCAACCTTCGAGAAATCATAAAATCACAGAGGTTTGGAGATCCCCTATTGAGGTGTCTCAACAGGACCAGCCCATCAAGTCAAGCCCTTCCCCCATGGCAGCCATGCCCATATAATGTAGTTTAAGTCTTCTGTTCTGTATAGGATAAGCGGTGCTGAAGACGGTGAGTTAACTGTAGTTGTTGTAGAAGTAAGAAGAGTTAAATGAATATGCATGGGACATTTTTTTTTTTTAAAAAAAGGAAAGCCAAAGGGCTAGATTCCTTATACCATAACAAGGAATCACAAACTCTCCTCCCTCACTTCCCAAGAATTTCTAAATGAATCATTTTTCTTTACAAAACAGACAAGGGAAAAGAAACCTGTGTCAAAGGGAATGGAGAATTTTACATAGGGATACAGTTTAAGGCATAGATTTTTCATTTAATTAGCTGTCAGATGGGATATGGCAAAGGCTGCAGTTAATCAAAAGAGGCATATCCAGGTGCAAGGTGATTTCACATTTCACCTAGGATACTCTCAAAGACTACAGGGAAGAACAACAGCTTACCTTTACTTTTGAATCTATATCAATTAGTTCATTCATTTATTTAATCATTCATTTATTAATAGCATTTGTAATCCACAAAATCCACCGCAGACTTCAAGAAGAGTTGCTTTCTATCTGTCATATTGAGATGTAACTAAATGTAGATTTGGTCACGTGAACATTAACTTCTTTTTCCTTCGTCCCAGCCCAGGAGAATGTTGGAAAGAAATTATGAAAAGGGGGCTTGGAGACTCAGGTTCTGCATATGGCAGAGGAAAGTTTCCAAAAATAGAAGAAAATAGATTCAAATTTGCTAAAGAGCAGAAATCAACAAAACATAGAGCAAAAAATGAGTCAAATCCATCTGAAGGCCAATGGTCATCATTTTTGGTCACATCTTCTGGCCATCAATACAAAAAATATGTTGAGACTATGGAAAGTATGCAGAGAAGAGCAACGAGGATGATAGATGATAAAGGGTCTGAACACTAAATTGTATGATGAACAGTTGAGAGACCTAGATATATCTAGTCCATGTAAGATAAGGACTAGGGGTGATAGGATAACTGTCTTCCAGTACTTGAGGGGTAAGGTTTTGGTTAGGGGATCACCTTATTTTCCAAAGCACCAGAAGTCAGGACAAGAAATTATCCGTCGAAGCTTGTTAAAAAGGGATCCAATTTGGAACTAAGGAAAAATTTCCTGACAGAACAATTAATCAATGGAATAGCTTGCATCTCAGAGTTGTGGGTACTCCATCACTGGAGGTTTTCAAAGAGAGATAGGAAAACCATTTGATTGGGATGGTATAAAGCTCTGCCTTAAGCAGGAGGTTGAACTAAAAGATCTCTGAGCTCCTTTCTAGCCC
>NW_020769329.1:13960489-14089323 GCF_900518735.1 Pseudonaja textilis
AATATAAATATAATATAAATATAATATGTTATATTATAATATAGTCCCAAGAAAAAATTTGGGCAAAGCAATATGGATGATTTGGGTGGGATTTTAACCTTAGGTTGGTTTATTTTATGGAAACTAAACTAAAAGCCACAAAGAGCAAGGGAGGAAGCAATTAATGGACAATCAACAAGGGAACAATGTATTGCCTCCAAGATTATTAAACTCATTCATTCTCTGTCTAGTCCAAATCAGCTTTCAATAAGAAGCAGATGTGATGGCTGATTAACAAACATATAAAATGCATTTCCCCAATTGTACACTGCAGAGACAATATTTCTAGTTCAGGCTATGATTTGAAATCCCCCAAACCATATTTTACGGAGTACTAGCAGCCAGGTTATGTTATGTTAGGTTATAATTAAGGTACCTGCCATTCCAAGAGTTTGTCCCCATACCCATACCCTGCCATCCCACAAGGTATCTGGGGATTGCCTATCTTTGTGAAGAAGGATTTCATTTCAGTGCTGAAAACATACACATTACAATGACCAGTGACTGTACCAGACTCTTTAAATGAATCCCTCCATGACGCCAAAGCACAACAGCGGGAGGGGGAATGTAACATAAAACCATCAAAACACCAGGAACAGAGAAGAAAGGGAACCATTGTTGTGGGTTGTCAGCTCTGTTCTGTTTCTTGCAGAGAGATTTCAGAGCAGGAGGGGAAGGTAAGACTTCCTATAAAGCTATTCAGCCTAATCCCCAGTGCCGGCTCTAGAAGCCCTCCCCCAATTAATTCATATCTTGTTCTTTCCTGAAATAAATGGTCTCAACTTTGGAATCTTCTATAATAAAAAATAATTTTCCTGCAAAAATTCAGCAAGTTCAATGTTGTGTGAGGAAAACACAGTAAAATAAATGCAACTGATGGAGTAAAGTTCTGGGGAGGAATCATTTGTGATTTTAGAAGTCAGATTTTTTTCTCATTTATGAGCAATAATTTTAATGTTATATAGGTTTTACAGGAATAACTTGTACTATACTTTTTCTTTTAATCAGTTCTAACTTTCCAAAAATCTGGGAAGGAGAATATGAACAATGTATAATAGGCATGATAAATAATATTTTCGGAATAGCTTGTATATGAGTGTTTCCAGCATTTTTCTGCAACTGATCCTAATAGGAAGGTGCAAGCCAATAACTACTAACAATATAAAGAGATAATAACAAACAAAAGGCACAAAAAAAATAAAATCATATTTTTCAAGTTTTGTAAAGACTGAATGTAGAAGAATGGAAATACTTGTATTTTGGAAAGACTCCAGCAAAATAAAATAAAGCCCAGAAATTGAGTTTTGGCAATACAGTACAAAGAGAAGGAAAGACTTCCAAATTTATTGCTAGAGAAGTTTCACAATAAAAACAGACACAATTCCAGCACCAACAGGCAGACTGCAGCTCTGAAACTAACAGCATACTCCATTTTTTCATTCAAATGACCCTGTTCCTATCCAGATAAAAATCAGACCAGTACTGCATTAAAACAATTCATGGGCCAAGTCCTTAGATAATACTCTAATGAATCCAGGAACATCAAGGCTGTCAAATAACCTCAGAAGAAACAGTACTATCAGAAAGACTGTAATAAGAAAATTTTAGCATCACCAATTAGTATGTCATAGGGTAATTTATGAATCTAACCTGAATTTTCATTCTATTTAGCCTACTGCAGCATCTGCAACCATAAATGAAAGTAGCCAGGTCATAATAACAGATTTCCTGACAAGAATCCTTCAATGAAGATGCAAAGGCTTGAACATAAGGCTTTTCACATAATAATCAAGAACTCTTAACCATATGGAACAATTATCCATACTTTAAATTTGCAATGTTACCACTTAGTTATGAATTTCAATTCCCACAATACAAAAATCTCTGATTTGTTTCACTGTACTAAGATAAACAGCCCTGGTTTCCCACAACAAAGTAAGCTGTAAAATGCCTACTCAGCAGTTTGAGTGCCCTTTAGTTTTCAACTTCCAGAATCCCTTGGCCAGCACAACCATTGTTCAGAATGATGAAAGTTGAAGTCCACACACTGAAAGAGCATTAAGCCTGGAAAAAACAGCCACTAGTCATTATTTTCACAGCTAGATCACTTCATACAATATGCTAAATCCAAACCCATAGAAAAACAATACAATATATCCTATCACAACATGTGAATTCTATTATAATGGAAAATACATTGAGTATACTATATCTTATGGTAAAAATCAGATCTCCTCCTCTACCTAGCCTTGAAATCTGTAGAGTGAGAGAGAAAGAACTAGACAACCCCTTCTTTGTGCTTGTTCTGCAAAAGTTGGAGAATACTACTTAGCTGTTACCCAGCCTAGAAGATTATAATAGGGTGGGAATAGTGCAACATTTGGAGTGCATCTTATTGCAACTGCCATGTTAACACAAAGGACAAGAAAGTAGGAAATGTTTAAGCAATGACTAATATTTGTAAGTAAACACAAGAAGGAAACATTATATCAAAGTAAAGCAAGTCTGCCGAGGATGCAACATAATTAAAACCTAGCCTGCACAATAGGGACTAGCCTTTCCTATCACATGAATAAAATGTTATCCATAACATATTTTGTGAGTTTGCAATATAATTTGCAATATATAATCAATATAATCAATGTAAGGGGAGGATAGGTATGAAATATTTTCCCAACAAAACATGAATGCAATGTTTAAGACTCTGGACACAGGACCACCTAGTTGTGCCACATTAATTTGCTATCAGCCTGACAGACTGCTATTCTAACAGACAGGAGGAGGATTTAAATTACACTATTGGAGAGGTGTGTGCTAAATTGACCTTTCCTTTTCCAAAGCTTTTTCTACCAAAATTGATATTTTAACCTGACTTTCAACTCAATGCTAAGGGAAAAAAACATTTCAAAAGTATCTACGTGGATGTCTATACATTGTACATATGCAGGAGAATACATGTATGCAGCAAAAATATTCAGCTAGCATCCCCTTCTCATCTAGATAAAAGATTAAAATACTACCCTTGCAGATACTTGGAGAACCACAGCCTACTTCTTGGTAAGATAGAACAATGTGGGATAGACTGTACCATCATCAGGTAGATTCGCAATTGGCTGACCAATCGGCCAATCTGCTTATAGTGTTCAATGGAACTACATCTACATGGAAGGAAGCAGTGGGGTACCACAAAGTTCTGTCTTGGGCCCAGTGCTCTTCAACAACTTCGTAAGTGACCTAGATGAGAGAATAGAAGAGGAACTCATCAAATTTGCAGTCAATATTAAACTGGGGGAATTGCCAATGGGCAGACTCAAACATAGACTGGAAGAGTCAGAAGGATCTCGACAAATTTGAGCACTGCCCTATCCAACAAAATGCAATTCGGTGGTGAGAAAAGTAAGGTTCTGTACTTAGGCAAGAAAAACTAAATGTACAGGTATAGAATAGGTAACCTATCTGGTTACACCTACACCTGGTACAACAGTAGCAACTATGAAATGGATCTGGGTGTCCTAGTGGACAATCACTTAAATATGAGCCAGCTGTGTTCTGCAGTAGCCAAAACAACCAATGCAGTCCTAGGCTGTATCAACAAATGATAGTATTGTTCTATACTGCACTTGTGAGGTCACACTTGGAATATTGTATCCAGTTCTGGTCTTTATGATACAAAAAAGATGCTGAGGCCCTAGAATAAGTACAGAGAAGAGCAACTAAGAGGTCTGAAGGCTTAACTGTACAATGAATAGTTAAGGGAACAAGGAATGTCTAGCCTAACGAAGAGAAAGGTAACATGAGAGCTGTGTACTAGTACTTCAGGGGCAGTCACAGGGAGGAGATGATGGTGGACTGATTTTCCAAAGCCCCTGAGAGCAGAACAAAAAGCAATGGGTAGAAGATTCTAAAAAAAGAGATCCAGTCTGGAACTAAGGAGAAATTTCCTGACAGTGAGAACAATTAATCAATAGTTGTGGGTGCTCCATCATTGGATGTCTTCAAAGAAAAGATTTGTCAAGGATGAAATAAGATCTCTTGCCTTGGGGGCCAGTTGGACTAGAAATCCTCCAAGATCTGTTCCAAGCCTATGATTCTATGATATTTACAACCACAAGGTAGCATGATTACATACTAGATCTGTAGATCTTGTGTTTTTCCTTGCAACATTATCTGATCCTGTTTGTATGATAGCTCTTCCTAACTGGATCTCTTCAAATGTTTTGGGTGTATAACTCCCAAAAATTCCTTGTCTGAAGGAGGCTGAGGCAAGCTGTTTCTATGGAAAAGATTCCCATGAAGATACAGACAGCAAGATCTCCATATATTCTGTGTATTCTACTTTCTTAAACAAGACCAAACATTTTCAAATCTCTTTGCAATTGTGGAGCTGAACCTATTTTATTATTAAGTCCATGTGAGGAAAAATGTAACCATCTGTTCAGACATGTTAGTGGGTTCAACTGCAGCCACTTTAGGGAAGAAGCAGGACAGCTGTTAACTACATACAACACTGAAAACGATCAAAGGGGCCACCTGGAAACTTCAGTGGGCAGTTACTAGAGCAAAATAGGGAGAGTGGCATTTTGCTAAGATCTCAGCCAGATTATTGCAGAAATGCCATCACTAAGGTAACATCTTAGACACTGTCTTATTCTTCCTACAGTTAACTTATCCTTACAGTTAATACAGTTAACTTCTCCCCAACAACGTCAGCCTCCAAGTTTGGCATTGTTAGCTGACAGAGTTGATACATATTGACCAAACTCATTTCCTCAAAAGCTTGAATAAGATGCAGCCAACGGTAGTGGTCTGATTAGTCAACTGAGCCAAGAGTGTCTTATAGTAGTGCAATTGGAACAACAGTTCAAATAGCCCGTATCACCCGTCCAAAATGGATGGGACAGCATGCTTTGATCTTCCTTCTATGGTAGCATAAGGACTTGGGATTTTAATTGTAACATTGATCAGCTCTATTTTCTGGGATTACAATAATGCTTTCACGTGTTTCTTTCCTCAAAAATTATTTTGGAGGCTGTCTGAAGCATGGAATCGGGTAACTTAATGTTGTAGTAAACTATTCTATTTGAAAGACTAGTCACTAATAATTCCTGTTTGTGCTGTGCATATGCATATACAAGAGGGAGTTAGTAAAACAAGAGCTAAACACAAATGAGGCAGCCAAGCACTGCATCTTGAAAAATGAAACTTGTCCTTGTTTGTCCTGCCAGGAGGAGAACCATGTGCCTGCTTTTAAACTCCATGTTGATTGAAAGGAAGGCTTTTATTAGAAGTATTCACCTTATTTTACATCAATCATAATCCCTGAGTCAGAGTTCTCTGCTTTTTGAGCTCTTTTTCTTTGATCTGGCTCTGAAGTATTTTCTATAGAATGCAGGCAGCAAAGGAAGTCAGACAAAAGTTTCCCAGTAACCCAAAGAAAGAAACCTGACCTCTTCAAATGTTGATAAACTACAATTCCCAGTTTACCTCATGACTTTTTATATGGACCCCATTACTGCAATTACACTCCTCTTATTTAGAAATAATTATAGCCCTTTAGGATTTCAGAAACATGCAACATAAATGACTGCCATGCCAGCACATGTTCCACATTTAAAAAATCTGAAATTATTATAATGATTGCTTGTACTTCATTATATTTTTTATTTTGTTACTAAAATGAAATGGAACAGATTAATAACCAAATAAATCCTTAACTATGCAGGGTAAGAGAAAGTCAATACCCCAATATATGTTTGGAGAGGTTTTGTTTCTCCTCCAAGAAGCTTCTTCAGTTCACTTTAACATCTTGGAGGAGAAGTCTTCAAACTTCAAACAAATTGGGATATTGGTTTTCTCTTACACTGGGTACTTAAGGATTTATTTGGTTATTAAGTCCAGTTGCCTTTTGAAAAAGCACCTTTGGGACAACCATAACCTCCATGACTGAGGATCTCCAAAGACATAAAATAAATATATTGTTACTATTTTGCACAACTAATATAGATTTAATATTTTCAAAGGATTAAGAAACAGGAAAAAAGAAATAGGATTAAATCAAAGATAGGCCAGACTGCAATAGAAGAATCACAAAACACTTGAGAAAATGAAGCAGTAAATTTCTGAATCTTAGAAACCTTTAGATTATAATCTTTTTCATATGGTATTAAGTAGCCATACCAATTCATTTAAAATTAAGAAATTTCACCCTTACCCTTAGGGAGCACAACTGAAATTTGTAACTGATACTAGACTTTCAATATGTAGAAAATTCATGGACCAAATAAACACCTCTCACAAGTACAGTTGCAAACAAGCTTTCAGAATGTCTCTTAAAGATGCTGAGCCCTCCTTTGGAGGAGAGCTCCCAATGCACTAAATGCTCCAAAGGACTAAAGACAAACTGAAGCCTACTATGCCTTCAATCCTATCTAAGCTTCTCACAACTTGAGAATTCTGCAGAGGACAGCAGATGAAAGTGAATGATGGCAAAGCATGGAATGGTCTGGTCTGCAGTTATGTTCAATAGCTTGCTTAAAGATACAAACAATGGAACAGCCTTCAGGCATAATTCATCCCCAGCTTTAGTTTTGCTTCCTAGGAAATGGAGGTTTCCTAATTTGTGAAACCCTTCCCACTGGCAGGAGGAGCCAAATTGAAGAGATAAAGACACATGCAATATCATGCTTGCTTGAGTTTAATCAGCTAGAGCTTAGACTAATTCTAGTTTATTGTAGGATGTGAACACCTTCATTATCTTGGGGCAAGGACCTGGCATTCCTAGTGCATAAACCAGTACTGATGAGAAAAACAAAAATACAGCACTCCTGCTAATCAAGGTTGTAAATACTATTCTAAACAAGTACAGCCCAACTCATTGTTCATCTCCTCTCTTCAGCACATTTCAGAATGCAATAAAGGTAGCTTTTTAGTGCTATTGATGAGACACATCCCCCACCCCTTAACCCACATTAAGACAACAGTGAATACTATGTCTTAATTCTAAAGGAAGAACACTGCATATGCTAAAGTTACTTCAGGAGGTAAGAGATATTGTCACATTAGTATGAAAAATAAAGCATGAAAAAGAAGGTAGATTTTTCAAGGCGAAAAGAAAAATCTAATCAGACCATTGGAGAGGATACAAGATTAAAGTTAAAATTAAATGAATTGAGATTGTTTTTGTCTTTAAAACTTTTTAAACTGCTTTATGGTTTCAGGGACATTAATATGCATGCCTACTATTCATGTTTCATTTATTGTAACATAACTCTGTGAGCTATGCATATAACTTTTTCACCTATTGCCCCAGCACTAAAACATTTGAATATTTATTCTAATCAGTAAATAATAGACTAATAATAATGTCAGAAAGAGAAAGCATAAATGTCCATAACAAGTGCACGAAAGTGAAAAACTATCCATTCATTACAGTAATTGAATTAATGACAATTTTTATGACATATTTGGAATATATTGAACAAAGTATATGTTTTTATATGTTTATTCAGTACATTTTTGACCATGTATTTTGCATCAACATTGGATTCAACAGTAGCACAAGGAGAAATAGTCCTGATTTCAGGAATCTCTTCTAGCCACAAAAGCAAATTTCATATTGCTTCCTCTAAACATTTGAGAGTATCACAAGCTTAGTTTTGGGTCCTGCTGGAAATCCAGAACAAGCAAGCAGAAACTTGACACCTTAAAAGGCCAAACTCCAACTGGCTTCTTTTACCAGAGCAACCAACCTATACATGCCATCCTGGGAATTCATAATGGTTCCACTCGCAGAACTTCATTAACTTTTTATACACTCAGCTACTCATTTATAATCATTAGTAGACAAGAGGCGGCAATTACTTGAGCACTGAGCAAAGGAGGAACCATTTACAGGAGAAGGGCGAGAGCACAGCCCTCACCACGGAACCACAATGGCACCTTCGTTATCTATTGAAATATTTCTTTAAAAGGCTCTGGAAACGTGAATTTGATGCCTGGAAAGAGGTGTTTATGAATTGATATTATATGCAGGAAAATATTTGGTGATCACAGGCAAGCAGCATGGTAAAAAATACTACTGAGTCCAAAAACTGGGCATTGCACTCAAATAACAGTCTTAACAAGTAGATTTTTTTAAAAAACAAATGATTTGGTGATTCATTATGCATCCAATTATTGTTTTTTTAAAAAGTGAAACAAAGCCACTAATGAAAATATATCAATGAAGATATTCCCTCAAGATCTTTTAAGAAGGAAAAGACAGATACACAGAGAAATATGGGGAGAGAGCTGCCAAGTAAATTACACATCATTATTATTTTGCTACTTAGTATTGCATACACAGTTCAATGAAAAAGTAGTAACCTTTTGTATTTTCTAAAATTTTTGTTCTTTGCCACAATATTGAGGCATGACAAGATTTGATACTTGGTTTTCATTTACTTCTTAAGCAAAGTACTCTAATATGTAGTATGCAAGTGTGAAAAATATTATTATTAATTCAGTAACATTTGATCACTTTCTACCATGAGTTATTTGTTTCAGCTCCTGAAACAAACTTTTTAATGGAACTTGGCCATTTCAAAGTGCTGAATATATCTGTTCCCTTGTTCAGGAGACTTACATGTATTTGGGATCACTGTTCTGCTATACTACACCTGCTCTTTGGTGGATAGACAGATGGCCTAATTTTCCGATATAGAATGTTTAACTACATAACAGAATACATGGTCCTTTCAATGACAGCAAGCCATCCAGAGTAGTATATCATCTCCAAAGCACAACACTACCACTTCCATTTTTGGATGGCACAAGATTCTTATTGCAGAACCCCATTTTGATTTCTCCCAGATGTATCAACAGCATTAGAGCAGATAAAATTTCATTTTCAAATCATAAGGCATTCCTCCAGAAATCTGGAAAATCATTTGTGTGATTTTTGCCAAAATGAGACAAGTAATATAGTTTTCTCAGTAAGCAATAGCTTCTATCTTGCTACTATCTTGTTTATCTTTTTGTGATCATGGAGTCATGAATACTGACTTTAGCAAAAATCAGAGAGAACTGCAGATCCACAGATGTTCTGGGATTCTTAGCAACTACCTAGATGATTTAATGCTACACTCACAGAATTTTACAGAACGGCTATCATTAGTTAGGAACACCTGGGCACAGACAGATCCCCGCTGATACCTCCAGCTCAAACACACCCCAACCAGGCACCCAGATGAAACCTACCTTCCTAACTAATGATAGCCGTCCATTTACCCAGAGCCAAGCTGCACTAAAGGCCTCCAATAAAGTAACACAATGTTGCCAGCCAATCAAGAGACAAAAAGAGCCAAAAAACAGACAGGAGATATTAGAAACACCAATCAAGCAGAACACAGCAAACTCCAAGACCAATAAACACAGACCAAGACTCCCAACCAATCAGGGTGAAGAAAAAACCATTCTGGCACAGCAATAGGCTGCCCCAAATTTAAATCTGAAACCACTATAAAAGCCTGACTCACAGATGAACACTATACAGAAGCCTGATGATGGCAGATGAGATTCTGCCGAAACGTTGCTACAACTTTAAAAGCACAACTACAATGACGTGGGAAAATACCCGAAAAAACCTGAATGCCGTACATGTAAGTACCCGCGAAAACTTAAAAAAACATACACACACACACACACACACACACACACACACACACATGTACACACACACACACATTTTGAAGATGACAGGAATCTTTAATAATTCTAAATTCATTTTAGCCAGTTGGTTGATCACAAAATCTAGATAGCTAAAGAGGCTGGAAAAAGATTTTGCATAATTATGACTTATGCATATTCACAACTAGCTCTGCTTTGCTATGAAACTATGTGATCGGGCTTAGTTTTTGGGAAGGAAAATAAGGGGGAAAATTGTGTCTCTGCCTACCAGCATCCATCTGGTTAGCATCCTGTCAGTGTGTGAGAGAGTTGAGGGCTGTTTGGAAACTGAAACATGGAAACTGAAAGAGTATTTGCTGTGTGAGCAAGAAGGAGACAGCAAGGAGCCTAGGCGTGACTTAGCTCAACTTTTCTGTAGTAAAGTTGATTTCTGATATGAAACTAAAACTGAAACTCCTCTCCTCTGCTTGTGTTTTGCATTTGGAACATATTTCTTTTCCTTAGCATCAGAGTATGTTAATAATAATATACGAAATACTAATGCTGTGGTGGTTATTTCAAAAAATCATTTCTTAGTGAGCATCTAGAAGCCAAGAGGAACATATGTGCCAAATTTCAAGTTTGTAGGCTTTACGGTTCTGGAGATTTTGTGATGATGCATGAGTGGTGTTTTGCTTTTATATATACAGTATAGAAGATAACCTAATAATAATAGATTTTACAGTTAAAGACCAACAGTTACAAACTAAAAGAAGCATGCATTTTAAAGCTGTCAAAAAATGATAAGCAAAATAGACATAAAATGTAAATCAGCCTAAGGGAAAACAAATTATCAAGAATGGTAGATAATTAAGCATCTAAAAGCAATGGCATCAAATTTAGCAGCCCTACAAGAGATACTATCAGATAAGACAAATCAAATAATCTCCCTTTCTGATCTTGTATGGCTGGGTGTTAAGAAACCCGTTATTAGTTCACTTTATCATATAAAAGGAACATCACAAGGAGATGTGAGACTGAACATATTTCCACTAACAGCTATGGACAAAGTCATTCTTGAAGACAAATGTTGGCAACTCTTCTTTCTAACAGGGAAATAGCAAAACATTATATTAGATTAAGATAAAGATTCTCTTACAGGGTAGGCAAAAGATGTCCACTAAGTACTGACTCAAAAAGAACAGCCTCCCAAGCAAGTCTACTCCATATACATATACAAAAGATTGAATCAGACCTCTGATTCACAAAAGAGAAGATTTAGGCTTGATTATTAGTTTATATTATACAGACATAATAAAAGTGAATCCTATAATATCCTTTTTTGCACTTAATGGAAATAAGGAGTGAAGGAATACACATGAACATTCAAGATATGTGGCTAGCCATGTAAATAAGCCAAACTATAGTCTGCCATTATATCACTACCCTGGCAGTGTATGCATTTCAAGGACAACGTATTTTCAGAATAAGCCATCCTTTGTTACAATTGAAAACTATACCATGTAAAACATAAAAACAAAGATACACAAGAATCACCAACTTGCTTATCAGCATAACCTTACCACTATGTCAGCTGAACACTTCATGAAGAGTGAAGACAGGCGTAACATAAAATGAGAGCTCCTACCAAACCCCTCTGCTATAACGTAAGTCCAGCTTCTTTTCAGCTTTGTAACTGAAATGATTGGCAAGCATATAAGCATACTGAATTCTAATTCAACAAAGACATTTGCTCCTTGCTTTGGGATCTATTTATTTTATTTTGCTAAATTTTGCATTAAATATTAATATTCATTAAATTAAATGTTAGTGTATTTATTCATTTTTCATTTATCTAATGTCTAGTAAAAAGGCTTTATAAAATCAAAACTGCTTTAGGAACATGATAAAAAAAATCCTTCAAGCAACAGATACTTCAAATTTTCATAACTATTTTTAAAGATTATGGCTCTGGACGTAAAATGCATAAACAGAGGGAAAGAATTGAGATCACGTAAAACATTAATACCACTTTATAATGCCTTGGTAAGGCCACACTTGAAATACCGCATCCAGTTTTGGTCGCCACAATGTAAAAAAGATGTTGAGACTCTAGTAAGAGTGCAGAGAAGAGCAACCAAGATGATTAGGGGACTGGAGCAGAGGTGATATTCAGCAGGTTCTGACCAATTCTGAAGAGCTGGTGGCGGAAATTTTGAGTTCGGAGAACTGGCAAATATCACCTCTGACTGGAGATTTTACAGTATCCTTCCCCTGCCACCCCCACCAAGCCATGTCCACAGGGCCAGTAGTAAAAAAAATTGAATCCCACCAGGCTGGGAATGTCTAGTTTGATGAAAAGAAGGACTACGGGTGACATGATAGCTGTGTTCCAATATCTCAGGGGGCTGCCACAAAGAAGGGGGAGTCAAGCTATTCTCCAAAGCACCTGAGGCTAGAACAAGAAGCAATGGGTGGAAACGAATCAAGGAGACAAGCAATCTAGAACTAAGGAGAAATTTCCTGACAGTTAGAACAATTAATCACTGGGACAACTTGCCTCCAGAAGTTGTAAATTTTCCAACACTGGAAGTTTTTAAAAAGAGATTGTATAAGCATTTGTCTGAAATGGTATAGGGTTTCCTGCCTAAGCAGGGGGTTGGACTAGAAGACTTTCAAAGTCCCTTCCAACTCTGTTCTATTCTATTCCATTCCATTCTAAATACATGTTTGACTTGAAAGATATATGAGAACAGCACTAGCACTAGCAATAGCACCTAGACTTATATACCACTCCAAAGTGCTTTACACTACTCTGGAATACAAATGTCAGCATATTGCGCCCAACAATCTGGGTCCTCATTTTATGGAATGATGGAAGGCTAAATCAACTACGACCCAGTCAGGATCAAACTCCTCGTAGTGAGGAGAGTCAGCCTGCAATACTGAATTCTAACCATTGAATGACCAAGGCACAACAGAAAACTTTAGGACAGAGGTCTCCAACCTTGGCAACTTTAAGACTTGGGGACTTCAACTCCCAGGAGTCCTCAGCCAGCAAAGCTTTAGGAGAGATGAAAACTGTTTTTTTTTTTAATTTAAAGTTATGATTGCCTTCTATCAAAAATTCTGAGGCAGATTTTTCAGGACAATTTGTTGTGTTCATATCATGTTCTGAATTATTTTTTTAAAATCAAGAATATAATTAAAGTAAAAAAAGAATCTATTCAAGATGGCCCAATATAAATCTATTCAAGAATCTATTGAAAATGGCCCAAGATAATACAATGGTTATGTAAAACTTTAAAAATAAAATTTAAAACTCAGAGAACAAAAATGGAATAAAACACAGTAAAACAAGATAAAACATAAAATAGAAATTAATATTCCTTAGTATAATGCAATTTTTTTTCTCAAACTTCCTAAGTACTTTGCTAATGCAATTAAATTCTTAATTTCACCATCAAGAAACCAGCAAAATTTTAAAACAATATGGCAAATCCTACAGTAAAATTCTAATAGAGCTGACAAAGGTTGGATAGTATTCCAAACACAACAAAATAAAGAAAAATTGGCTTAAGTGGGGAACCAAGACTACAACCTCAAATAGAAGCATGCAGAACCAAGTTGCAGTTTATGTCCCTCCCTCAAAAATATATATTTGTTATTTATTTTATTCATTAGATTATTTATATCATGCCCTCTGTCACTAGTCTGGGTGATTCCTCATAAATCAATTAACTTGGTAACCAAAAGGGCTCCTGTGTGGGCTTCAGTATTTCTTTCAACATCAACAAGTCCTTTCCATTTTATGATTTAAAAAAAACACCTGAAGATCATCTTACCTCCATTCAAAATGAAAATGGAGACTATCAATATTTTGTCATGTTTTCCAATGCCCTTTTCCCGCCCGTCCTCAACAGGAGTATTTTTAAACACCAATCAGTTGTGCCCAGCCTGCCAACCTCTGGTGGTGCTGGATTCCTGCCTTGCAAGGAGGGATGGGGACAAGGTGGGAGAAGGCAGAAAAAGAACTGAGCCATTCTGTATACTGGTTGGAGACGAACTTTCAGTGAACTCTGTTGGGAAGGAAGAAGAGGGTGAAACTCACCAGGCATAGGTCTCAGCAGGGAGGGGGCAGGGAGGGAGGGAGAAGCAGCAGAGGGGAGGGGGCCCTTCTGCATCCTCTTCAGCACAATTGCCTTTAGATGCAGCAAGACATCAGAGGGATAGGCAAACAGCCTTCCCAGGGGGCACATTCAGTAACAGAGGATGCCAACACAGCTCTTTTCTCAAACAAATCCTTCAGCAGCAGAACTAGGGGCCAGCTGATGGATTTGTAATCTGTAGGAACCAAATAAGAGTTCCTTTTATTTTGAAAGTCACCATGGAGTTTCTAAAGAAAAAAGAACTTTGAGGAAAGCATAATTGTGAACCATTCCCCAGAAATTCATAAAGAAAGAATACCACAGAAGTCCTACAGAGGTTTTTTAAAAGAAAAAAAAAGATAAGGAAATACTTTGCAGCATCACATTTTTCCAAACTCATGCATCCAATCTGCAGAAAGGAAAATTAGAGCTTTTCATTCAATGACCCTATGGAAGCACAGCAGTTATCTAATTTGGATGAATAGTAATAAGGATTTTTATTTTTAGCCAACCTTGCCCACCATAAGTACCCTCAAAATGTAAGGACTTCAGCTCCCACAATTATGATAAACACAATTATTGCAGAATTTTGAAAGTTGACGCACAGATATCCAGATTCTCCATCACTATCAGATGGACACACTGATCTTGATCTTGGCTTTCAAGAAGGAAAACAGACAATTTTACAGCAAGGCTTCTCATATTTTCATATTCAGTTCCACAGCAAACTTTACAGAGACCAGCATCTGCAACCCATGCAGGAATCCCAATCTAAAACCTGTCTCATTGTCACATGTGTTACTCCAGGGGTGTCAAACTCGTGGCCTGTGACCCAGATGCGTCACGCCCTGGCCACGCCCATCCCCATTTTACCAAAGGGGGAAAAAGTCATGATACATCATGTGCTAATGTGACGTCGTGAGTTTGACACCCCTGTGTTAAGACTAACAGGTCCACAATCATTATGCAGCTATGAAATCTCAGGGCACACATGACAAGGCAACTTCTCATTCCCTTCATCTCATAAAACTTTTAAGATCCTCAAATCTACATCCAAGATTTCTGTTACAAAAATTGGACAATCAAACCATGTGTACTGGGTAATAGAGAAAGAAAATGAAATCCTTTTAGAATATAGTTAACTATTCTTAAATTAGGATTGGTGCTTCATGTGGTAATCTGATAGATAGATGGATGGATGGATGGATAGATAGATAGATAGATAGATAGATAGATAGATAGATAGATAGATGGATGAAGATTAACCTTGTCTCAATTTATCACACAGATCATCATGCTTTTCCTGTGCAGAATCATGGCAAGTCCTACTTTAGCTAGTCCAATATTTTCTATCAGTGTTATCTAAGCTTTTGGAGACTGCAGTGAAATAATTAGAATTATTATGGCTGCACATTATGCTGAAAAGGAAACAATGCATAAATGTTTCTTCATCTGACTTTTATTTGAATTGGTGCCTCTAACACTCCATGGCACTGGCATTATTATTACTACAATGGCCCCTCAATTTCCTTGTCTCTTGGCTCAAAACCCAACAGCCCCCAAATATATCCTTACAGTCAATGGGCATACAGATGTATTCTATTTGCAAAGCCAACAATAAAAACTGAAAGGATCTCAAATTTCAGAATTACAGAGACATAGTATGTAACAGCTTAATGACACTAAAAAGAACAAGGCCCACAAATCTAAAACTGCTCCTCTTTTTCTGAAGAGCCTCCAACAGATTTACAATATGGACCTGACTCTTACTTAACTTCAAATAGCTTGCCAGATTAGTCCTTAAAAAATTCCCTTGATCCCAGAAATACCTCTCTAAAATCAATGGGTGCTATACAGTATCCCGAAGGATTGAATCTCCTTCTGGCAATGCCATAATCATACAAGGCTCTCTATTCCTTCCGGAAATCTCCTGGAATGATCTGGTAATTCTTACAAATGCTCGGAAAAATAAGGAATTTTATTTTTAAAGCAACTCAAAGATGATTTTTATAAAGCTTCTAATGGACAAAGAGAAAAGGTCTTTGTTTAAGAACCAGACATTAGCTTATTTTTTCATGGATATCTGTTCTTCTTTGCTATCTGATACACAAGCACACACACACATACACACAATCATAAACTCACCAACATACTGTACCTATCTTTATACAATATATCCAGAGTAAGTTTCTACTTTAAATTAGGCTTATTCTGATATTTTATAAGGTCCTCTAATTATAATGGGGTTTTGATTCCTAAAATTCAGGAAAATTAAGGCAATGCTTTACTTCCAATCCTTTCTTTTGTAACCAGAGGGGCAAGAACTGAGAAGCAGTCCTTCTTCTGGAGATGGAACACATTGACTGTTTTCACAAACTGCACTAGGCCAATGTTCGTTTAATCACGATTTAATTTCAAGCCAAAATTGCTGGCTTCCCATCCGCATACTAAACAAAAAACTGAATGCTGTAATCATTCCACAGCTTAGCATATCTTGTTAAAACAAGACCACAGCTTAGATAAAGTGGCCTAAAGCATGTCCTATGAGAGCAAATTCTACTCTGAAGTTTCATAATGAAAATATACTATCTTCTTTAAGCATCACACTTAGAATTTCCAGCACCTTCCTCCAAAATCCCTTAATCACCATTTCTAACACATGCTTACAGCTTTGGACATGGAAAATATGGCCATAAAAACAGATAGTTAAAGGTACAATCCGATGGCTTGGATTTAATCAAAGTTGCCATGGTTTCCAATCTCAAGTACCATTTCTCCCCCATTGAAATGGCTGAGTTATATTTTGGGAGGAAGAAAAGAGTAAAAAGAAAGGAGATTTGAGTTCTTTAGTGATGCGGGAAGCACACGTGTCCAACAATCATTGCATTCTAATGTTTCATACCAGTAGTAGAGCTAGAAATAACACGGATGAGGGCTAAACTGGGACCCAGACATTACTCCAGCTCCCAAGTCTAACATTCAGTTCTGGGAAATATTTTTAAAGCTTTTCAAAAAGCTAGAAATCCAATCACATTCTCTCTCTCCCTCTCTCTCTCTCCCAGCCAATGGCCGGGAGTCAACAATAACTTGAAAGCACACAAAACATTGCTTTTGAAAAGGGAAGAGCTTAGGGAATGTGCAAACACAAAACATTTGTGAAGAAGTTAGAAAGGAGGAGAAAAGGCAATTTTGAGAAAAATAAAATGTTCTCTGGTTAGCTGATAAAAGTATGGGAAATATGCAAGCATATTTTAAGTTTAACAACTTAATCAAAACTATTTGAGAAAAGGATATTGCAATTCTATGTATGTCTTCAGAAGCACTCATCATTATTCTGTTTAAGAATTCTCATCCATGAATTCAACCTTGGGCTATTGTGAAGGTGCCTTCACAGTAAAACTCTTTGGCCAACAAGAGAATTCCTTTGCAATTTCTCAAAAGTAAGTCTCAAAGAAGAATCTCATCTCTCTTTTCCATCTCAGACTGATTTATACCTCTGCAATTTGAGGCTTTCAAGGGAAGTCTGAAAAGCAAAATACTACACTTAAGATAGCCACTTTCTTGTTTCTCACATACATATAAAAATGGGCAACAGAGTTTAACAGCAAAGTTAGATTTGTTCAAGAAACAGGAGGAGGAAAACAAGAAACAACCAAACCAGAAAGAAAGAAGGCTGAAAAAAAAAACCCAAGTTGCAAAGACCTAGAAATAAAGCTTGCAAGTTCCTGGACAAAATATGCTTTGAAAACAACTGTAAAAAAAAAAAAAAAACAGGAGGAAGAAAAATTGAGATTCCCCCTCCCCCAGATAAAAGTTCAAAAGCATAACTCTATGAAATCCTATTTAAACCTTTAAATCTTGGCTCCTGTAGTTTATTTCCCCTTCCAATGAGAAGTTCTCCAGTTTGTTTTCTGCAGCCAGATTCCCTTTGTTTTTATATGTTTCTCTCAATTCACCTTCATCACAATTCAAAGAAGGAGGGGGCACATAGGGGGCAAAAAGCAAAGGCAGTATAATTCTTAATTCTCTGGAATCTCCCATTTCCAGAAGAATTTGGCAAAACCTGCATTATAGGATTCAATATAAAAGAAAGGACCTCTCCCTCACTTGTAATCCAATCTGCTTTTATTATAAATTGCTAAACTGACTTTTCTTTCAGGGAGGAAAAATGGACTCCTGCACAACAAGAATTGCAAGACTGTTTTGGGAACTGACAGCAGGATCTGATCATATCATTCAGAGAATGGCCTCTAGAAGAAGAAGAAGAAATGCAAAGAATTCCAAAGCTAGTTCTTTTACATATATTCGCTCTACCGGAGAATTTCAACAAAAATGCTGAAAATATATCCAAGTTGTTTAATGCTCCAAATTCAGAACTGAAATCTGATTTTATCTTAGATTTACCCTCATTCTTGTGGAATGCTCTTATCTAAGAGCCGTGGTGGTGAAGTGGTTAAAATGCACTACTGCAGGCTACTTCTGCTGACTGCCAGAAGTTCAGCACTTTGATTCTCATAAGGCTCAAGGTTGACTCAGCCTTCCATCTTTCCAAGGTTGGTAAAATGAGGACCCAGATTGCTGGAGGCAATGTGCTTGGAGAGGACTGTAAAGCACTGTTAAGCGATATATAAGTTTAAGTGCTATTGCTATTGCTATTGCTGTATATAATGAACAACAAATATACTATATGTTATATGCTATCTTTCCTGCCCAGGAAATTACTTTTTCTCAAACTGTTCCTTTTTAAAGATTTAGTTAAAATATTGTAGGAAGGATTCCCTCCCCAGAATAAACTATTCACCAGAATAAGAAAAGAAGCAGAATAGAATATTTCCCCTAAAGGAAAAGATGAGAAAAATCTCCTTAACAAAGGCAGAAAACAATCCCAGTCTTTCCTCCACTAAAACAGTCTGCAGGCACAGCTTAAGGAAACTTACGTTTCATTCATAAAACAGCTAGATAAAGGACTAAAATTGATTACACAGTCTAAGTGCTATTGCTGTCTTATTTCCATAAATTGTAAATTTATAGAAATAGGTTAAAAAACTCCTTACAGAAATCTAGAGCAGATTAGGAGCAAGCAAGAATACATATCTCTGTATATTTTTTTTTGCTAAACCAAGAGAGTGATTCACAACCTCTCTTGATGGTTTTTTATGTGATTTCATATTAGTTTTAGCACTAAATATCTGGTTTATATACATATAATATGCATATATATAATACATATATATAAACAGCATATTGTACATTTAGAATAAGAAAAAAATCTTTTAGCTATCAAATCTACTAAACACCCTGTTTGCAACTTAGTTCCAAGAGATAAACCCACAAAACAGTAACAAGCACCTCTACTAGTGATGAGCACTACAGAAATCAAGAAGGAAAAGGGCAAGCAAAGTAAATCTGTCCACAGACTAAATATTTTTCCTGCGATTTTATCCCCTACATTTGTTCAAAGGTTTCTCAAAAGCTTTAAAACAAAAAAGGAAAGCTTATAGTGTCCAATTGTCCATATCTCTAAAATTCTGTTCTTCCCATCATGACCTCCAAACTAAGAAAAGGAAGAGAAGGAGGGGGGGGGGGAACTTCATTGTCTTGTGTTCAAAGATTAAGGTACTCCAGATGTGCAAATGTTAGAGAATGGACTGAATAGGCAGAAAGCAAATTCCAGCCACCTCGGGAAATATTGAGCAACATATAAATGCAGGCTCTGCAAATAGCATGAGATTGTGTGAAGGAGGGAGGAAAGCTTTGGCAGATATACCCACCCTTAATCCTCCCAGGATACCTCAAGAAGGATATTTGCTCAAGAATGCAAAGCACATACACACACAAAAAGAATGGGCTGGAAATTAGTGGAAACAAATATCAATTCACAGTCGTATTGAGCGCCCCATCCAACAGAAAAAAGGAGCAGTCATTTGCTAGCAAATCATCCCATTCAGAATAACAGAACGGATTCCAGCATCTCTTTCTCCCTTGCTTTTAAATGCATTATTGAGATTCACTGAGTCCCAATAAAAGCTAAAGTAATTCCAATCAAATGCAGGCCAGAAGGAAATGGCTTCTCAGATATGGCCCAATCCTAAAATGGACATGAGTATGGTCATTCATTGTACCACTAATACACATTTTCTATCAGTCCTGTGGCTGCTAATTAGCAAAATGTCATGTTGCCATAGACTCACTGAAGTTCCATCATTTTCTGCCCAAAACTCCTCTTTATTTCAATGGGGCTTGTCAAGGCTTCCCATTTTACTGTTACTAATAATTTTGAAGGCGATAACACTTGAGATGGCCAAACCACCTTGTCATTGAAGGCTATCCTTCAATGCTTCTTCTATGCTTGGCTTGCAAATGGCAACCAAGTGGAAACTGCTGAGAACTCCATTATTCCCAGGCCAGCTGTTTCACTTAACTTCTTAATCTACATGAGCAGACAACTCAACATGATACACACTCAGACACACGTGCTCATAATTAAAAGGAGAAACAAATCCTTGAACTTGGTTTTTGTATGGTTTTCTATAACAAATCCTGGGTGGGGGGGAGACAGCATTCTTCGTGACTGCCATAATCATGGTATTGACCTAGCTTTAATTGTGTTCAGCATGGTTCATTCTTCTGTTTGTCCATGTGATTGCTCACACGAGACTAGGAACAGAATATTCACATGGAGAGGCAAGTAACTGTGAGAACTTGGTATTGGTGTGTAATTGTTCTTGTCGTCTGTTCCTTTGGCAGTATCTGATTAGGGTCATATTTTAAAATCTGACTAATAATATAAAAGGCAAGCCCGTCTAACCAAGCCTTATTCTTCACTACGATTTTGTATCCAGTCTCAAACTGAATGCCTTACAGTGTTAAATAATTCGAGACAGCAGGCAGTATAAAGTATAAATTACAGAAAGCAATGGAGTAAAGAGATTGTATGCTGAATAAATTAAAGCTTTCAGTTGTGAGACCAGTAATGGGTGAGGAGAGGAATTAGGAGCCATGGAGGCAGTAGGACAATGGAGTCATTTTTAACTCTGGTGGGAAACTGAGAGCACCTTCGGTGTTGAACTGAATTTACAGTCTCAAACCAATAAAATGTTGGTGTTTATTTTCTGAGTTATTAGTTATTAACATTTAAACAGCATTATTAAAATATATTGACCTGTTCTTTTACTCTGCCCCTGATGTTACATCTCAGTCCCATCCTTTTAAATAAATAAAAAACAATGGATTTTTCTTTATAGAGAAATAAAAAATATTGATGGGATCCTAAGCAACAGGCTAAAGGACTTAAAAAGCTTTGGTGTGTCTGAGGGGGTCTTAACATTTGCAGGAAAGATACTGCCACAGTGACTGTGACAATCCTACCAAATGGATCATATCATAAATATGGACAGGATGGAGATTGTTTAGCTTTTATTCATGGTTTGGAGTTGTTTTTTAAACTGTCCAATCAATTTTGCTACCAACACAAGCGATCTTTCTTTCCTCAAAATAGTAGGGAACGAGGTCACTGTTTTTCAATAGTCATGGTTGTTGGAGAAGACTCTTTGGCCTGCAAGCAAAAAGAAGGTTTGGGGCATTGGGGGAATGCAAGTTGTTCTCTATTGATGGCATGCAAGGAGGCAAATGCTATGGCAATGCAGAGACAGAAGTTGTCAGGTTTTAACCAAGATATGGAACACATGTCTTAATATGTACAGATTGGGCTTACTCTTTATTTGTCCCATGCTGATTTATTGAAAAGACACTTTAAAATAGTAGTAGTGGTGGTGGTGGTGGTGGTGGTGGGTGGGTGGGGAAGGGGGGGAGGATTGCTACCCTTTCTCAAGACAAGCTCACAGTTCAAAAAGATCTTGATAGGTTTGAACAGTGGGCTTTATTTAGCAAAATGCAGTTTAGTAGTCGAGGTTTTGCACTTAGGAAAAATCAATGCACCGTTACAGGTAGTCTATTGTTCAACAGTCCTGCTTGTGAGAATGAACCACAGATTAAGCATAAAGTCACTTGTGTGTTAAAACTGCCAAAAGAACTAATGCAATCTAGCCAACACTAGGCCCAACCTGGCCCCTAGCAAATGATAGTATATGAGTGAATCAAATCATTTTTGCCTTTCGGCTGAAATTAAATAAAATCCAGCTCTTCCACCAAAACCTTTGCCATAGAGGAAACATTTGAAAGAGAGAGGAGCAGAAAGCATAAACAAATACAGTTAGTATTTATAACAGTTAGTAAACTGTTAGTGACCTTGGCTGATCCATAAAAGCTAAGCAAGGTGGGATTTTGTTTGTACTTGGATAGGAAGCCACCAGGAAATCCCTGGGCTGTGGACTGATCTAGGAAGTCACAAAGCATTCAGGAAAACGGAAACA
This sequence comes from Pseudonaja textilis, assembly GCF_900518735.1. Next base: position 13,982,694 of record NW_020769329.1, read on the forward strand.
TTGTGGCTATGTCCTTGCCAATGAAATAATAGTCCAAGTAGTCAGGAGGAGTCAAACAAACATGGTTTAAGTGAGACTTTATAATGACCACTTTGACTCACAGAGGCCATTATCACAGGGTGTGTTTGTGTGTGTGATGGCAATACTGTCTTAAAAACACCTTCAATTGATGGCAAATTCCTATTTCCGTCTACACAGCATCTATAAATTTAATAATCACTTAGCAGCTAGCACACATTAAGGGACTACTACCACCAGCACCCCTGCCCAGGAAGACATGATGCAAGTCTTGTCTAAGATATTGGGGTGGGGTGGGGTGGGGTGGGGGGAATAGCTATTGTTCAAATGGAAGATTCATCACATTGAAATAGTTGCTATACAGGAAGAAAAGAGTCAGTCTCACACATTTCTTTTCAGGAATCAAGGAATGGAAGACAGCAAGGTTTAGCCAAGTAAGGATTCTGTATCTTTTGCTGTTCATTTCAAGTTTGCTTAGCATCACTAACAGATACACATATGTAAAAATGAGGGTAATTCTCTTCCAAAGTCTTCTCTTTGGCATTTCAGAGCCAATGGCTAAAGCAAAATGGCTGAATGTCTCTGAACAAAGAACAAACAAGCGCGTGGTAGTTTCAATCACTTTGCCTGTGATTGAGGGCAAAATGTTAGGCTTGCCTCTCTATCCTTTCTTCCATCTCAAGTTCAGCTCCAAATTAAGTAAATTTACTTCTCCCAAGGAGAAAAGGAGGTGGGATCCTGAACGGAGGAAATCATATGCTGCCAATGATTTCCTCGAACCAGAGTTTCTCTTCCGTTTCTCCTTGGGAAAAGTAAATCATCTTACTTTTTTGGCCACTGATTCAAACAAAACAAAAAAAGAAGGAAGGTTGCAGTTTATGGTCAAGTCAGGCCCAAAACATTTTACTGCCCCAAAATCAATAGCAGTTAAGCTATTTTATCAGCACCTCACTCTAAAGTAAACAAATGAATAAAAAATAAAGAACAAATAGTGTACTGCATGATACCAAACATCTGCCTGCTCTGAGTATTGAGAGGTCTTTGTAACAGGAGGATGTATGTAATGCAAAAGTTCCTCTCTCAATGAACAATAAGCCAAGGAACACTAACTAACTGAAGCTATTTCAAAGCTACGTTTTCATAATACAAATTTAAATCTTAGTCATACTGAGTGCATATGAACATTGTCTAGAGATTATGTGGAAGCTAAATTGTAAATTTGATCATTAGTAGTGGCTGTTGTTATTCACTAATAGAGTTTAAAACTTTAGTTTACTGCTTTCCCCATTTAAAGATACCCCCCCACACAAAAAAGCAGTTTCTAGTTTAGTCAATTTTCCAGTAACAACCCTTTTTGCATCATCTTTCATTCATTCAGATTCCAACATAATGTAGAATATACATAATAAATTATTAAAAACTAACACAATTCAATAAAGCCCTTGGCAATCTAATAACATCTAGACAGACAAGGGGATGAAATCAATTAAAATGTCTGTACAAATAGATACAATTTAAAATACCATCTAAAATATTGCAAAATAGACAGGCTTTCTTCTGCTGAAACCATTGTTGAAAAAAAACTACTTTTGAAGAATGCTGAAAAATCCAGTTGGAGCAAAACTGACTCTAAATTTAAATCCTGGATATCAATTGTTCATTTTTATTTCCCAGCTTAATTTAAGATGTTGCTTTTAACCTTTAAAACTTAAATTCCAACTATGTATGGGACCGCTTCATTCCTTATGAAACAATGTAGTTATTAGACTCTATATGGCAAGCTACTGTTATTTCCAATGCTGGATAATGGCTGACTGTATATTTCATACTTTGTGATGTTACTGTTTCATATTTTTAAAAAATGTTTGTAATTCTTGCAGGATGATTTTTTTTTATTTAAAAAAGTACATTTAAGGCAATTTGAGGAACTCACTCATGGGAACATTCGTATTTAATTGTTTTTGGAATACAAAATGAAATATTCAAAAACATTCACAGGAAAGAATGAAAGATACCATGTAATCAATGTAACAATCTACCACCAACCTATTTTCTCTCTATGATAGTCCTCAATTTACGACCACAAATGAGTCCAAAATTTGTTGCTAAATGAGACAATTGAATAGTAACCCCATTTTATGACCCTTTTTGCCATAATTGTTAAATGAATCACTGTACTTAAGTGAATCATGTGGTTGTTAAGCAAATGTGGCTTCCCCCATTGTCGAAAGCCAGTTGGGAAGGTTACAAATGTTGATCACATGACACAAGGTCAGTGCAACCATCATAAATACATGCCAGTTGCCAAGTGTCTGAATTTTGATCATGTGACCATGGGGAGGCTGCAGCGAAAGTGAAAACTGTATGTTACTTTTTTCAGTGCTGTTGAAACTTCAAGTAGTCACTAAACAAATGGTTGTAAGTCAAGGACTCCCTGCATTCCAAAGGAAAGGCCGCTACTGAAAGAGTGATGCCTTTTAATCCCCAATATTTCTCATTTGGGGGACATCAAACTCTCTTTTCAGGAATTCTGATCCTGCAAGCAAGAACTTGCACAGCGTTCTTTTTCTTACATACTGTATAGTACAACATATCATGCTTTCCATAACAACTCCTGTGTTAAAATTCAAGTAATAGTGAAATCTATTACATTTATCTTACTCAATAGTAAAATATGAACCAATCAATTAATCCCAACTTTCTCTCTGTCCATGAAGTGCATGCTGAATCTAGACAATATAGAGATGCAATATAATTCCCCTCGTGGTACATCAATATTAAATCTTGTCTTTTATCATTTTTGAAAAAAACAAACATGTTAAGATTTCATACAACTCACGGCATTATACATCAATGATTCATGACAACTAAGCTTATATAAAAAGTATCCATAACTCCTTTAAAATAAATTGAAATGACAGTAGGTAAGGGAAAATTTTGGCCAGTAAAGACAATCTACTCTCTAAAAACTTTATAGACACATCGAGTTTATTCTAGCAACGTTAACACCATGAAATATTAGTTGCACTGTCACAAGGAATGGTGGTATAATTTTCAGCATACTCTAGAGTCATCTAAAAATAGTAATAGAGAGAATACCAATTCAGTATATTGGAACACCAGGGTTGAAAAGAGATACAGAAAAAAATACTAGCTGAAAACCATATTAACAAAGTGATATTTTCATCTGTTGTGATGAAAATAATATTTTTATGTGCTGGTTGCCTGTATTCCTATTTTATCTCAAAAATCAAATCTATTTCTCTTACTCCCTAGGCAATTTAAATTGAACATCATAAATCTTAGCCAGAAATATTTGAAGGAAAATAAAATAGTGTGCTAAAAATAAATTTGCTAAAAACTAAACAGGTTAGAAATGGCCAGGTGCTTATCACCTAATTTTTGCTCATGGTCAGAATACTGCAAGTTAGAAGATGTTTTCAATTACCGAATGTAACCGTGTAGAAAACATATGTAAATAATGTATCTGCCCGAAATACTTCTGGGACCTGTACTGCACCCCACAATCCCAATTCCCCAGACCAGTTAAAGTGCTCAGAAATATAGTCAATCCTACCTTACAGTTTGCCGTTTTGAAAATCACCATTATGTCTATATGTTAGCATGCATATTGGTTGCAAAGGCAAGGGCACAAGACAGCAATGAACACAAATAGGAGCAGTAAGATAAAAATATGCATATATAAATAGGAGTTTGCTTTTGTATGTGCAGTACCTCAGATTATCCCGTGGCACATGGGTGGACAATTCACAAACTTCCCATTAACATTTTTGTAGAGACAAGATTTTAATAATTGTTTATTACAATTCCCTCTCCCAAACTTCCTATCTCCATATTTCAACAAATAATACTTCTGAATGATAAAATAAGCAGAAAAATGTCACAAACAGATTTTTTGGGGGGTGGGGGAAAAAACTACCAAACTCTTTATTAGTTTGCAGAATCAAATAGTTTCACTTTTTGTCAGGTCATATAGAAGTTACAATATGCAAATAACATACACAACTAGTTCCACTGCTCTTGGCAATAAGAATTTCAGACTGATTCCTCAATTCTCAGTATTCACTCAGTGGCTAATAATGCAATGGAATGAACCAGTATTAGGACAACACAAGTTTTCTCATCTCACCCCAACTATTAAACTTCAGAGAAAATAGGAGGAAATTTAAAGAAGTTGCATTTTCACTAACCATCTACTACAACTTTGAACCATGACAATTTCCATTCAGGACACAAATCAATTAAAGACTGACAAAGAGGAGATTCAAAAAAATAATAATCCCAGAAAATGAATTATGCTGGAGCTTAAAACCCCAAACCCAGATTAGGTTTGTTCAGAAAATATAGGACAGACTAATAGTAAAAGAAAATGCAACCTGGTAAGGGTCAGCTGTTGTTCTTCTTAGACTTACATATTTATTCAAGCTGCATTACATCCCATTAAGAGATACCCTTTACATTATATTATAGGAGACACATAATGAATGGCTCCTCAAGAAGGTCAGCCTTTAGCTCAGCAACCTTAAGGGCTTCAGGGGCTTGAATGCCAATGTTAGGTGCTTTGTCTAGGTTACTAGCTGCACAAATAAGATTTAACAAAGGATCTCCTTAGTCATCGTATACATATTGCTGAAGTCAAATAATCCTATTTCATTCAGCTTTTCACAGCATGTAGAGCACACACACTGAATTTCAGAGGCATAGGAATTCAGTTTTCTAAAATGCGCTTTTCTTTTATGCATCACTTTTCAATGTATATCAAGTGAGTTTACAATCATATTTGTTGTCACTTTCATTCATGTCAGACCTTTTCCTTATTTGATTGAGATCTGAGTTACTGACTGTTACATCCTCGTTGAAAAATGAGAAGAAAAAGGGAAAGAACAGGAGACAACACGCCACAACTGAGCATCTGACCCAAGAGCTGAAACTCAGCAACAGTTCACACTCTTGCTTTTTCCTCTGAGCTAAGGTGGAAGACAAATCTCTTTTTTCCAGGAAGAAAAACATTTGGAAGTTGAAATAAATAAGTACCGGATGTCACTGAACATTGTTCACTGAGCATCTGCTGTTTAAGATCACCCTTGATTGATGACAGCTATTTTTAATTGTTGCTTTTAAAATTTAAATGCCCCCCTGAGACATGTTATAAGTGTATTAGCGCATGGCAGGAGGCCTGCGAGGTGGGAAACACAGAACGGGTATTTTCATGTCATTAACACTTGAAACCAAGAAATACAATGTAAAATAAGATAACCATGAGAAACAATAGTCAAAAAGGCTAATCCCCAATAGATCTTTGTATGTTTGCCTTGACAAAGGTTTTTCCTGGTCTTGGTATAAGCAGTATAAAAGGAGAAAAATATTTGTTTGAGTAGATTATAAATTACAATCATGTAGCCACTTCTGAACTCTTTTAAATTAATGTAAATTGTAGAAAAGGTGTTAAGATAAAAATGACACAAGAAATATTCTTCTTTGTTTTTCCTCTTATACATAGGCACAATATCACTTAAATCACATTCTATTTGCACCATTTAAAATATGGTTATTTTAAGAATTGCAATAGCAAAGGTGAAAATCTGTTCCTTTTCATTTAGATATATTTTTGGAATGAAATAGGCTTGCAGCGATATGCTTTAAAAGGAGGGTAAAAGATGCAAGGAAATAATTAAATTTCTTCTTACCTGTTTTTTCTTTAATTTCACACAAAACATTAAAAAGTGCAGGTTTCATTCTGTGACAGTTTAGAGCATGTTTTCTGCAAGGAAATCAGAAAGGATTAGGTTTGACGTGAGCCACAGAAAGGTGAATATCTTTAAAAATAGATTACAGGGGATTCCTTACACAAAAAAAGTATTAAAGGTTATAGCACAGTGGAAATTATGCCAAAGTGAAAAACAGTTTTCAATTTTATACTGAATAGGAGATCAGTTTGGTGATTCTAAATGCTACCAAATAGGGAACTATTTGACACTGCTGTTCCAGCAGCATTCATATAACCTATACTTGCTGGCCTGGCTATTAACTGATCAATGCCAGGAGCATGTAGAAGCCCTTCCAGTGTTTAATGATGATCTTATTCAACTACGTAGGGAACTTTTGTATGTTCTTCTTCCTTCCACACACACACCCATTCATCCATGTTTTACAATTCTTTGTGTTGAAGCAGCTCTACTGGAAAGGTTTGAAAGCCCTTTAAGGAAACCTGAAGTACAGAATAGCCATTTTTAAATAAAATAGTCCCAGAATGCAGAGTTATACTGCTAGAGAGAGAGGGAAACATCTAATAAGGCAGGATGGAAGTGGAAAAAAACAATTACTTTCATGTTCCTCATAACTTACTGGCTTCCTTAAAGGAGTAAAAACCATAGAGTTAAAATCTCCATAGAATTATTAGGCATAAAGTTAAAAAAAAATTCAATCAGGATAACAAATCATCACCATCACCACTACCATCATGTTGCTATTCTAGTATTCAAAAAAGAGAATTTATATGGGTCATTTCCTGCCCCACTTCCTTGTGCCAAAATGGGCCAGTTGTTTGTTTATCAGGTTGATTAGTTTCATGTCCCAGCAGATGCCCATTGAAGGAAAGAAACAATCTAACATTGCTGTAACAATTACTATTTCTTTGACAAGTAATCTCTTCTGAAGATGTGCTGCTATAATATGCAAGAAGTCTAATCTCATTGGGCATCAAAAAATGGGTTTGAGAATCAAAATTACATGTCATCAGAACATGAACATTTTGGTGCCTCGGGCAGAAAAATTGAAGACCCTTCCATTCCACTGATTAACATGGAGTACAATCCATTAGGCAGAACTCTTTTGCCAGAAGCCCATCACTTCTATGTGCGAGAGAGCATCCCACTGGTGTGTACACAATGTGTTGGAACTGCTTTCTTTCCATTCCTAACAGTACCCCAAATCCCTGACTCTGGCTCACAATTGGCACACTAGCACGCAGTATATTTTGATTTCCCAAATATCAAAACTATTTTAAAAATAGTGCACGTAATACCACACACTTTAAAAAAATCTTTGATATTTCCAATCATGGGTTACGCAAAGCAGAAAAATAACAAAATACACATTTCCTTTTAAAAAACAGATCTGCTTTTTAAAAGTCTGTAAGCAAAACTGCATACACAGGTATATAAAGGGTAACAAGCAACAAAAACCATCTTTACATTTGGAATTGATTTTCAAGCACATTTAATAGTATCTATACACACTAAGTATTTAAACCAAACATCAACTCTTGCAACTTTTAGAAACACCTTTCCTTTGCTTTGTCTTATAGTAATATTGGGAAGCATCATACAGCAGAAGCTATTGTTCATCAAGTCCAAGGTTTCTAACAAAACAAGGTTATGAACCCTGCACTTCTTGGCCCGATGATGCTTTAAAGCTATGCTATATGCCTTATAGTAACAAGAGCCACTGAAATCTATTGAACTTACTTGTAAGTAATCACTTAAAGAATTCCACTGTTAGCTGGTGCTATCTATCAATACCATCTCAGTGAATATTAGGTGTTACAAAGCAAGTAAGCTATGCAATTTACCACTGACACATAAAATCTAACAATCTATCCCAGGTGATTGTGGAAAGGATTATAGACACAGAGTGCAAATAAAATGTTAAAAGCTTTTCTATGTAAGATTATTTTATTAATTATTGTCCTTTATTTCCAATTTTATGTCTCCTTTATTTTACGATTTTCTATCGTTAAAATTGTTTTTTTTAATTCATTTTAACTTTAAAGATTTGCAGAAATATTCTAGGAGAGTGCTATATAGTTATATATACTGATGTGTGTTTAAGAAGCTCCATTTTTAAAATGCACAGAGGCACTAAAAGTGTAACTCTATAGTATCTACAGTGAAGTTTTATAAAATAATTCTATGGGATTTTTTTTTTAAAAAAGTATGTGACTCTTTCTCAAAATTCAGTTTGAAAAGAAACAAACTAACATGGTGGCTTGTGAAAACAATTGCAATGCTAAAGATAAAAAGTATTGTACAAATGGTCAAATGCTTCAATGTGCACGTTAGTAACAGGCACTTACAACTTGCCTTAGATTATGACCTGCTGTTTCATATACATTCATGTGGTTTCATTATAAGCACATCCCGGAATGGATATCTAGTTGGGAAAGTAGCAACATTTACAGGCTGCATTCTACTATCTTCTAGGCTTCTTAAAAGGCTCAACTCCTTATGATAGAAATATATATTTATCCTTTTGAATAACACACATAGAAAAAAATGCAACATCAATACTTACTATCACATGAGGAAGGGAAATTATTCAGTTTGTACAAAGGGGCCACCAAAGGGAACAAGTATTAAACATTATTAAGCTCACTGGTTTTCAATGGGATTAAGTGTGATTAAGGTTTTTTGAACAGTACCTAAAGAGCTATAAGAAAGATCTTTCAACAGCGCTCTTCAAAAGATGTTGGTTTTTTGCTATTTCAAAAGTAGAAAACAAAACACCAGCCTTTTTTTATAGCCAGTCCCTTTGCATTTTTCTTTTAAACTATAAAAATCACCCAAAATATTTTTTGAATAATGGTTGATACCATAATCTATTTACCTCTTCTGTTAGATAGCAGATGCAGTCTGATATTTACACCCAAAGTTCAATCTCTGAAATATTACAGCTAAGAATATGACAAGATTTAACTTCTTTTTCGGATCAAATACAAATTAAGTTGACTATTTGAGACTTTCAGTTCATGAACTACTACAAACAAAAGCACATGGGAAGCTGTAGCTCCCAACTCAAATCATCCAGTCAAGTTAGCTGTTCAGCCTTGTCTAACTTAACTAAAGTCAGTCACAAGAATAACATCCATTCCTTGGAACCTGTTTTTCTCTTAAGTCCTAGTAAAAACGTAATTTTAGGCTAATACAGTCGTCTAGTGAAAATCTGATTTTTCTTTGGGATTACTTTGTTTCCCGAAGGCTAACAGAAAGAGCACAGAAAACCCAAGTATTTGTCTAGATCAGATCCTCGTGTTAAATACGCGTAAGTATCATCTTCGTCGTCGTCATCACTCAAGGACTCACCTGGCCTGCGCTTCATCCAAACTCTGATCGGTGATGGTCATGATCTGCTGTAAAATGTCCCCGATGTCTTGTTTTCTTCCCCCCTCGGTTTCAGTGCCGGCAGCTCCGTCCGGCATATGTTGGGACAGGCCCGGATGGCCAGCCATCCCCACTCCGGCGTGGGAATGCATCAACCTGGGCTGATCATCCATCCCCAAGGCAAGGCGCGGACGGGGCCCCTTCTTTTCCCCCCTTCTCGAGCTTTTTCGGGAGCGCGCTTCTTGGAAGAGAGGAATCAAGTGCTGGGCTCGCCTTCCTCCCTTGCCTTTCTTCTCTGGGTTTTCAAAAAAGAATATTATCCCTTAACGAACCTCAAACCTCCCGAGGGAGGGAGGGACGGAGGGGGGAAACAACACTCTCGGAATTCTTGTGAGGAGGCTATCGGCTCCAGCAGGCAAGGAAGCGGCGCACTGGAGCGGGATCAAGGCGAGAAGCCGGATCGGGCTCGCTTTTTGCTGTTCCTTTTTCTCCCGTCCCAGCCAGGGTCTCGCTTTTCGCTGTTGAGGTGGCCGACAGGGCAGCGTTGGAGGCGGTCGACGGTCGGCAAGCTACCACTTAACCCTTCCTCGAGCAAAAACCCGCCTCGATCTGAAAGCCGAAGGGAAGAGCCGGGCAAACTTTCCCTGCCCGCCCGCCCCGCTTGGGAGCCAGATGCTCTCCCCGAAAGGAGCTTCGCGCTGCGAAGAGCTGACGGCGAAAAGCACACACAACCCGGCGCCTCGGCCAAGGCAGTCAGCCTCCCTCCCCCTCAACTCGGCGTCTTGGCGAACTCCGGAGAGTCTCTTTCCAGCCTCCTGCTTTGTTTCAGGCTCAAGCTCAGGACTCCTGAAACTGACACAGAAAAGGCACAGCCAGGAAGGAAGGAGGGAGGGAGGGAGGGAGGAGGGAAAGGAGGAGAGCAGATGGGTGGTGCTGATGAGAGAGCCGAGAGGGCGCCTCGCCCTCCTGATTGGCCGCCGCTCGCCGCCGATAACTCCTCCCCGCTTTCGCCATCACCGATCCTCCCCCCCACCCCCCGCGGGCGGCTGCCTGTCAGTCACCGGGTTCAGAGGTGCGCAGCGCTGGAGGCTCCAGGCCTTAAAGAGGCAAGCTGGAGTTGGAAGGGAAAAGGGGCTCCTGCCTCCGACTTAGTGGAGCAAGCAGCTGCCGGTTGATGGTAGTGCGTGCAGGAGAGGCCGTCTTCAGTCAAACGGCAGGTTTTCACTCGAAACCGGGAGTCTGATATAAAAGAAATGCAACTGAGTCATATTGAGCCTGGTAGTTGCTGTTGGAAGTAGCAGGCTTGAATAGAGCCTGCAGATCCTGCATACAATAATAAACTTCTAGTTAGTCATCAGTATTATTTTGGCTGGGACAATCATTTGTTGTTTCTTTTTGTTAAAACAAAACGAAGTGAAACTGGGAGCCACCCATCCTTCCCGATCTGCTGCAGATCGGCCAGAGATCCACGGTAGGTCAGATTTAACTCCTGCCCCATCTTTCCAATATTGTAGGCAGCCCAACTAATTCAGAAGGGAAGAAAATATCCTAGCCGGGCCACCCAATTCTATCTGCACACATTTAATTATGAGAGGCATGCTATTAATGAGCAATACTATAAAAGGCATTTGTAGATTAGAAGAAATGATAAAGATAACCAGCTGGTGATGTAGCGCTCAAAGTGGCATTAGAAAATAGTGCTCAGCTAACTGGGTTACTCATTTCTGCACATAATCAACCGTCAGAGATTCTCAACCTTTTTTTGGGGGGGGGGGGTCATGGTTCCTTATTGAGCTGCTGGAACTTTGGGACCCTGCTCCCTCCCCCCATAGTTAGCTGGGAAAAGGATATTTTCTGGGGTGCCATTGGCTTCTGGTGATTGCCTGAACCTCTGCAGTTCTCTTGGCAAGATTTCATATGTGGCTTGCCATTGCCTGTTTCCTAGGGCTGAGTAAGAGTGACTGGCCCTGGGGCACTCAGCTGGCTTCATGCCCAGGTCAGGAGTACTTCCAGTTTCTAGCCTAGAAGTTTAACCACTACGCCAAACTGGCTGTTTTTTTCTACTGAGTTAAAATACCATTTATTAGAGATTTCATTAATTAAAATATTTATTATAAATTGAATTTTCAGCATATAAGATGCAGAAATTAGTACAGTAGAGATATGAGGTTTATGACAAATTGATCAACTTTGCAGTTAAGTCAGTGGTTTGTGATGGAAGAAATGGGCCTTTATAAGCTTTTTATATTTATTTATTTATTTATTCAACTTATTCAACTTCTCAATCAATGACTATGGGTGGCTTACAATTTTTAAAAAATATTACAGTCAAAATATTAAAAACATTTTAAAGCAATAAAAGCAGTAAAACCATCAAAAATACTAAAACATTCAATTAAATATACAAATTCAATATATTGTTGTTTATTGGTGGTTATTTTGTACTGCATTTTTGTGAGCTATCAGCTACCCAATGTTGTGTTTCGTGAGATGAGTGGCCATATAAAATAAATAGATAAAATGAAGGAGGGAGTTCTAACTACGTCAAGCTCCTGGAGAAAAGGAGAGACAAATACTGAATTCCTATCATTTTGCTCACTCCATGGGCTATTCCTAGATCCTGCCAGCCACAGTCACTCATTGCCAGCACTAGTCAAGGACAGCACTAGCTTATTATCAGTTGCCCTCTCGTGCTTCATCCTGCATCTCATCTCCATGCCAGGGACCCAGCAATAGGGCTATTCCTTTTAGCATCGGTTTAGCGCTTCTTCAGAAGAGCACTAGATCCATATTCAGAAATAATGAATGAATTAAAGATTATTACATACAGTCACTATGCACTCAGTTGAGGACAAGCCTAGCTGAATTTAGTGGATGTATAAACCTGCAGTGGATCCAAGAACATCTTCCTGGAATTAAGAAATGTGCATATAGATGATTATAGTTTGGGTTCCAAAGTGATTACTAGAGATGAGAGAGGTATCTGTTGGGATTGTGCAGAGTTTTTCAATCAAAAAGTCCTTTTCAAACATTTGCACATTCTGGGAAAAATGTGTTCCAGATCTAGTTCAAAACAATTTAGGTGGTTAACATAATCACTACTATCTAGATAAAAAAATAATATGAGCATTAGTATACCAGCATTTCTTTTTTCCTTAATTTCCCCCTTCCTACCATATTGCTGATTAAACCTGCAAAATGGTGGGATATAATAACTTATTATTATAATTCAATTAAACAATATCAGCAGATAGCCAGAATCTGCAAAGACAAAGTCAGGAAAGCAAAGGTTCAAAATGAACAAAAACTTGCATCCAAAGTCAAAGATAATAAAAAAAAATTTCTTCTGACATATAAATAACAAGAAAAAAATCAAGGAACAGTTGGTCCACTAAAGGAAGTAACAAGGAAGTAACAGGCAGGAGAGGGAAAGCATAGCTATTTAACTCATTCTTTACATTGGTCTTCACATAAAAAGAAACAATAGTCCATCCTACCAAAAACATAACTGTAAAGGACAGACAAGAAATAAAACTTAAAATAAGGGGGGGGGGGAATAGTAAGAGAACACCTCTCTGATCTTGAGCAATACAAATCACTGAGAGCTGATGGATTACATCCCAGAGTTTTAAAGGAGCTGGCAGATGTCATCATCTCAGAACCACTGTATCACATCTTTCAAAAATCCTGGAGCACCGGGGAACTACCAGAGGACTGAAAAGAGCTGATGTGGGTCCCATCTTCAAAAAAGGGGAAAAAACAGACCCAAGAAAATACAGACCAATCAGACTAACATCAATACCTGCGAAGTTACTGGAAAAGATAATTTAAAACACAACAACAGATCAGCCAACATCTAGAAACAAGTAAAGTAATAACTAGCAGTCAGCATAAGTTTGTTAAAAACAGATCGTGCCAAACCAATCTTATTTCATTTTTCAACATAGTGACTAAATTAGTAGATGAGCAAAATACTGTAGACATAATACTGTGGACTTAGACTTCAGCAAGGCATTTGACAAAGTGGATCACAACCTACTTCTTGGTAAGCTAGAAAAAAGTGGGATAGATAGCATCACCATCAGATGGATTCGCAACTGGCTGACAAACCATACTCAACAAGTAGTCCTTAAGCAACAGACTTCTACATAGACTTCTGTAAAGCCTTTGATTCAGTGGTATATGACAAACCACGGTCATCTCCATCTTCAAAAAGGAAGACTCCAGCCTAGTTGAAAATTACAGACCAATCTCCTTATGCTGCGTCACCTGTAAAGTCATTGAATCAATTATTAACCAATCCATTATCCTCCACTTAGAGACAAACAACCTACTCTCCAATAAACAATTTGGTTTCAAAAAAAAACTATCCTCTAATCTGCAACTATTATACTACAAAAACATATGGACTACACAACTCGATCAGGGCAAAGCAATAGACTTCTACATAGATTTCTGTAAACCTTTGATTCAGTGGTACACAACAAACTACTATTAAAACTAAAATCTTATGGTATCTCTGGACACCTGCATAACTGGATAGAAGCATTCCTGTCAAACAGACGACAAATGGTCAAAATTGGGAGCGTCCTATCAAATTCTGTACCTGTCAACAGTGGTGTCCCCCAAGGCAGTGTTCTAGGACCAACTCTTTTCATACTCTACATAAATGACCTCTGTGATCATATTAAGAGCAACTGCGTTTTCTTCGCTGATGATGTAAATCTATTCAACAATACTACTACACTCCAAAAAGACCTTGACTATGTATCAGAATGGTCAAACAAATGGCAACTTCAAATCTCAACAAATAAATGCTCTGTCTTACATATTGGCAAAAAAATCAAAAAATAAAATACAGGCTGAATAATCAAGACCTTGTTGAGGATCCAAACTCTATCAAGGACCTTGGAGTACTTGTCTCTAATGATCTAAGTGCCAGAGCCCATTGTAACTACATAGCCAAAAAGCAGGGGTGGGATCTGACCGGTGTAACTACATTTTGCCCAAATGCTATTACTCTTCTCATAATAGTACAAGCAATGCGAAGGTACAGGGATACAGCACTTTCCACACTTTCCTGTTTGCAATCTTTTAAGGCAGGGGTCGCCAACCTTTTTGACTTCAGGGACCACCAAACTCATAATTTTAAATCTCAGGGACCACTTATATGAATTTTGACTGATGGTGGCTTGCTGACATTGTTGGGAGAGAGAGAAATCTGATCTAACCCCCCCCCTCTCTCACATACACACACACACAAACACACAAATACACACACACGGGCGGGGGTGGGATTCAAATTTCTTCACTGGTTCTGTGGACTTGGCCTAATTTGTGGGTGTAGCTTGGTGGTCATGTGACTGGCTGAACATAGCTTGTATGTAAATATTATAAATATTGATGTAAATATTGATGTTTTTTTATAAAAAAGAGAAACTTTTACCCAAAATTAGGCAAAGGAGACAGGCAGATTGAGTTGCTCACAGAATCATAGATTCTTTCAGTGATCTATCTTTCTGCCATTGGCTACCTGAGTCTGTCACATAAAATTTGCTAGCAAGAAAACTCACAAAATTAACTCACAACACACTGTGTATGTAAATATTGATTTTTTTTATTAAAAAAGAGCAACTTTTACCCCAAATCAAGCAAAGCAGGCAGGCAGACTGAGTTGCTCACAGAATCACAGATTCACTCAGAGATCTATCTTTCTGCCATCCGCTACCTGAGTCTGCAACTGAATAATTAAACCTTCAGTCCTAAGGAAGGTTCGGCTCTGCTTAAAAGCAGAGCTGAAGATCTAAAGATTAGCCAGAAAGCAAGAAACCCAATAGTTTCCCACTTTCTAGCTAATCTAAATCACACAGCAGAACCGCTGATGGTCAGGAAAAAAAAAAGGAAAAATAGCAACTTAGCGGGCAAGTTTGCCAAATAAGGAATGAGTGGGCGGGGAGGGTTCCCGCGGGCCATGTGGACGGCACAGCCTTGTGTTCCCATGCAGCCTGGATTAATTGCTTTGGGGGGTGCTCTGGGGGTGAATATTTCTCTGCAGACCACCAAAACTTTCTCACAGACCACCAGTGGGCCGTGGACCACCAGTTGGTGACCACTGTTTTAAGGTAAACAACCAACCTGTCCTCTATCATTCTTATACAGGCTAGTACTCTGGCCATCCTTTCACCAGACTAATGTCCTTAGTTAATAAGATAGCCCCTCCCTCAGCAGTACTTCAGGTGGATTAATTCTCTTTGTTCCAGACCTTCCCAAAATGCCCTAATTTTTCGTCACCATTACATAAACTTTCCATGCAGAAGGAAGAGAACTGGAAACTCTGTCTGCTAGAGTGCTAGGAGATGGACAATAATAATTCTGCTTTATTTTCTCTTAAGTGTTTTCTTTATTTTGAAGCAGAGGTACAGAATAAGAGAATAACAGGATTGGAAGGGACCTTGGAGGTATTCTAGTCCAACAGTGCTATCATGTCACCCCTAGTCTTTTTTTTTCACTAGACTAGACATACCCAATTCCTGCAACCATTCTTCATCTGTTTTATGAAGCCCCCTAATCATCTTTGTTGCTCTTTTCTGCACTTATTCCAGAGCCTCTACATCTTTTTATAATATGATGACCAAAACTGGATGCAGTATTCTAAGTGTGATATTTCTAAGGTTTTTAAAGTGGTTGTCAAGTCTGTCCCAACATAATTATTTAAGAAAGGAAGATCCTCAACTCCATTTCTTTGAAGTGAAAGATTATTTTAGTAAAGTCAAGTGGTAACAGCAAAAGTACAGTTGGATCTGTGTATTTCCCATGCAGAGGTTGTCCTTGTCTGTTGCCCTAGCCCTCCCCCAGTGGTGCAATTCAACCGAAGTAACAACTGGTTTGGTGAGTGGACGTGCGCTTCACGCGCACACCTAGCATTTAAAAAAGACAATTTCTAGCTATAATACTTACTTTCTGCTGCAGCCCAAGTGAGTAAAACCACTCTGCCTCACAAATTAGCTGAGCTCAAAAACAAGGAAATAAAGCATAGGAAAAGGGTGGAGCCAAATGATTATTGGAACTACCGGTTCGCCCGAACCAGTCTGAACTGATAAAATCCCACCCCTGCCCTCCCCACTTTACCAGTCCAATAGTATTCATTTTTGATGTTTTTAGAATGGCTTTGAAGTTTGGCTGTATGTCTTTGGGGGGGCGGTTTATTCTGGTCTGACACCTCTGCTTCTCATCAGCTTGTCTATCCCCCTTGTCTTCCCCATTCCTATGCCCAACCTTTACTTCCCCAAATTCCACCTCTCTTCCTTGCTTTTTATGGCAGGTTGTCAGCAAAATGAAGAAGCTGAAGCTGCCAGGCCTGTTGGCAGTACTAATACGTTACATGATGTTGATTCTATTCCCTCTGTTAATGCAACCTAGGCTATTTTGGCTGCTGCCGCATACTACTGGCTCATATTTAAGTGATTGTCCACTAACACTCCAAGATCTCACTTGCAGTTACTGCTGTTGAGCTAAGTTTCAGCTAATCTGTACCTGTATATTTGATTTTTCTTGCTTAAGTGTAGAAGCTTACTTTTCTCTCCATTGACTTTCATTTTGTTAGATCAGGCCCAGTGCTCAAATGGCACTTATGGCACCCGGGACATTTGCTATAAAGGTTCAGTTCAACACTCAGAGATTACAAAATTGTTACCAATTGTCATTTTTAATATGACAGAAAAGAATAATTATGTCTTATTTTCACCTGCTGTATTTTAGAGTCCACTCCTCAGACCTGATAAAAAGCCAAGTGTGATCCATACCCCTGTTTTAAAATATTGTTGAGTCAATGGAAGGAAAAATAGTACATGGTCAAGTGCTCACATTTATTCTTACTAGTCAATGTTGGAAAGAATAACCCTCCAAACTTAAACAGAACAGGACAGAATTTGGCATGATAGGATACGTGTATCAAGCTCAATTTTATTGAGGGCTGCATCAGCATTATTATCATTGCCCTCAAAGGACCAGTTGCACGTAAGGCTATAATGACCCAGAGCAAACAGGTGGGTGTGGTTGGGTAGATGTGCCTGGATGGTCACAGCTGGGTTGCTGTGACAAGGTGGGTGTAGATGGTGGGCGTGGCTGGCTTGATGCCGCTCACTGAGGGTGGCTGACTCAGGATGGCTGGGTCAGGAAAGAACAAGTCACATTGGCTAACTTAACATGGGGACAATTCAGTGCCCACAACTCCTTGCCTCCTGTCCTTCTTGCTGCCAATGGCCATGGCTTTCCCACATGTGGCGGAGCCTCCCACTGAAAGGGAAGTGCTTGTGAATGTATGGCCAGGGTGTGAGACCAGGCTGGCAAGTGGGTCATGGAGGTGCTGGAGGTGCTGATGGTAGACAAGACACTGAGCTACTACCACTCTGATCTACAACTTTGTGGTGGCCACCCAGGTTGGAACACAGGCAGCCTTAGATCTGACCTGCAGGTATGCCCTGGAGACAGAGAGGGGCCGGCCTCCTGCTCCCTAGACCCCAGTCCACCCCAGCAGTCCCCCTGGGTGCACACATAGGAGGCGGCAAGTACGGGGGGACTTGACATCCCCAGTGACCATCTTGCCTCACAAGCTGACTGCATTTTGAGGGCTTCTCTTTCACCCAGGATGCCAGCTCCTGTGCACTTGCTGCCTCCTCTGCATGTACCCAGGGGTAGTGTCCATCCAGGATAGAGTGGGCTGAGGCCAAGGCTGGTCCCTTGTTGTCTCCAGGGTGGCACCACAGGCCAGATCTAACCACATTGTGGGCTGAATCTGGCACGCAGGCTTTGAGTTTGACATGTCTGTGATAGGAGAAGCTAGCAATTTTTTTTTTAAATGTTGGACTTCAAAAATCGCCCATGAGACAAAAATCCCCCAGTGTTCCCTTTAGGATCAATGGCAGCAACTGAGATTGCTGATGCCTGCTTCCTCCATTCTTAGCCCACCTCCCACCTGGTCATGTGATTAAGCTAATATTAAAGAATTGGAAGGAATTCCGCCAATGCTTACTCTGTATGTTTTCTTAGTCTTTCTTTTCAGCTGTACTTCTGTGCAGAATATTCTTCTCCAAGGTCTGAACTTTCTGAATATAATACAACTTGAAGAATAACAGCTAAAATGTACAAGACTGAAGGAGGCTGGTCTAAACCCTGAATCCTTCATGTAGAAAGCACTGGGACCTATGTATCATATGCCATCTTTCTTACCCCCTCATACTCAAGACCACATCTGATTTTATTATTTTTAATAGGTTTTTTTAATCTTACTTTTTAAAAACTTAAAATGGAAGCTAGTGTACTCTAGAGCAGTGTGGTGATTTTGCTGGAAGTTTTTGGAAGTTAGGTTTGTCTGAAATGAAATTGCAGGTACTAAGTGAAGTTACATATATAATTCAATTACTTTCTAACTCAGTTGAGTAAAGTGATTTTGTACAACATCCTACTTGTATTCTGAATTTTTGACACAATGAATGTAACATCCAGCTTCATCTCTATTTCCACATTGGTCCCAAAGCTTTGTTGTTGTTAGTTGCAAAGTCATGTCCAACCCATCGCGACACCATGGATAACGTTCCTCCAGGCCTTCCTCTACCATCTTTTGCAGTCCATTCAAGCTCAAAGTTATTCTTAGAACAGAAAAATAATGGTCATTTGAGCAAGGTTTACTTTTTCAGAATAGTGAAAAAAGATAAAGGTAATCAAATCTGGTTCAGCATCCTGGGCAGCGGGGGACCTGGATGAGGACCAATCTTGCCAATTTACATTCTGATAAATGGATATTTTGTGATTAGTCCTGCAATTACAACGATTTTGTGAAGATTCCCATCACATATCCTCAAAATTTCCAATGTGTCCATTGCTTAAGTTTATATTTATTTATATCAATGCATCTTTATATTGTTCTTGAATAAAAACGTATCAGTATGACATAAGTAACAATTAGCGTGTTTGTTTTTTAACAGTGCAGGGTTTTTGTTCTTATACAGCTCCTTTTGTGATCTCAACTAGTATAACTCAAATGTTTGCTTACTTACTCCCTGTTGCTTCTAGACTCTTTTCTCTGGAATGTTGAGGTTCCTACCTGTCATTTGGAGGCTACAAAGAGCAGGAGAGGAATTCTTTCATCAGATTTCCTCTGTCAGACCATATCTTGTTCTGTATTCCAAACTCTCAACCTTGGCAGGTAGCCAATTTAAGCCCTTCCTATAAGTCTGGGTGAGATTCTTTGTATGAGTTGTCCGGATAGTAATAAAAAAATAAATTTTCCTATCCCAATCTAGACAGAAATGCAGCTAGATGCTCAGAAAATAATATGTCAATTATCAGTCCTCAGGTTATAAGTATTCATTCAGCAACTGTTGAACGTTACAAGGGTGCTGAACAAGGGGGACTTATGACAGGTCCTCATAGTTCTGGCCATCATGGCCTCCCTAAGGTCATGTGATTGCAATTTCCTACGTTCCTAGCTAGCTTCTCACAAGTAAAGTCAGTGGAGAAACCAGAAGGAAGTCAAAAATTGCAATCACATGAAGTGACCTCATTTAAAGATCTGTTGGGTCCCGACTTAACAATGGCAACTTGGACTGCCAAAAATGCCATTATGTGACATCACACTTTACAATAGTAGCCATGAACTCATTAATCCAACTCTATCCTTTGGGGGGGAGGGGAGTCAATGCTGTTTCCTCTACTTCCCTTTCAGTTAATATAATTATAATATAAATTAACATATTTATATGAATATAAATACAGTATTCAGTATCAGGAAATTAACTCCCAAGCATAATCTGTTTGTGTACTTTAAACATGGTACTTTAAATGTGGCAAATCTAGACAGCATCCTAAAAAGCAGAGACATTACTCTGCCAACAAAAGTGTGTATAGCCAAGGCTATGGTATTCCCAGTTGCAATGTATGGCTGTGAAAGCTGGACCATAAGAAAGGCTGAGCACCAAAGAATTGAGGCCTTTGAACTATGGTGCTGGAGAAGACTCCTGCGAGTCCCTTGGATTGCAAGGTGATCAAACTGGTCAGTCCTAGAGGAGATCAACCCTCTTTAGAATGCCAGATCCTGAAGATGAAATGGCCACCTAATGAGAAGGACTAACTGGAGATGAGCCTAATGCAGGGAATGGTTGAGGACAAAAGAGGAAGGGGACAGCAGAGAATGAGGTGGCTGGATGGAGTCACTGAAGTAGTCAGCATGAGTTTAAATGGACTCTGGGGGATGGTAGAGGACAGGAAGGTCTGGAGCAGCATTGTCCATGAAGTCATAATGGGTCGCACACGACTTTATGACTAACAACAACAACAACCTTAAACATATCTGAAATCTTCACAAATCAAAATTTTGGAAAAATTGGCACCAAGATAGGACGTTGCCAGTGATGAAGGCATAGAGGATTTATGGAAATCCTTCACCTTTTTGCATTTCACTGGTTGCTTTTATAGACTGGCATAATGGGTTGTAAGATAATCTTGAGGAAACGATGCAACTAAAACAATGGTCAGATAAAATAAATTTGACTCAGGCAGAAATCTAATTTGAGAAATCATTTCAGAAATAACCCTCTCTTGCAAGATTGATATTACCTCTTTGAGGTAGATCAGACTAGGGAACCAAAGTTACGAATGCTAATACTACTTTTATTATAAGGTTACAGTAACAGAATCTTGTGAATTTGCCTCCCTCCTCCTTCTCCTTATACTCAGGAGAACTAGGGAGGTTCAACTCTGAGAGACGTTTTCAAATTATATGTCTGTCTTAGACTCAGATTTATTTTATCTGACCGTTGTCTTTATTGCAGTCCTTTTTCCTGTTCCTCAAGGGTACTCTTACAGCCCATTACAGCTGATCATGGCAATATGGCATCTGTGAGTACAACTGTGTCAAATGCCCATAGGACAATTTCTTTTTTGTGGAATTAGTGTTAATTACTTTGTGTGTCCTAAAACTCAGAGTCATAATGCATCTACCACCATCTAATTTTCATTCTGTAAATCTTGGATAAATCAGTGTCCATGTGAGCTCTGAAGTTAGGAACATGGTGGGGAAAGGAGCAGCCTTGTGAATCCTTGTGTTTTGTTTAATTTTTGAAGGGAACCCAAGACCCTGCTTCCACATGTAGCTAGAATCCATTAGGTTTTATTAGAGAATATCTCTATATTGCTGTGCTACAGAAAGAAAGAAATACACTGAGATCAGAAAATTGTGCTGGGACAGCGAGGTGATATAAATTGCAGAGCCCATTAGATTTAACTCATTTCCCTGAAAAAGCTAAAAATCTATAATCACAAGTCAAACCCCAAAACCCACAGTCTTATTGGCAGGTTAGTAGAAATCATTTTGACTAATTTACTGCAGTTAGCAAGTTTAGTCAAACACTGGAGAAAAGGAGGAGCACCACTAGGTATTTTCCTGCAGTGACATTTTTTTTAAAGTTATGGTAATAGCAGTAACTCAGATTAGAACCCAGAGTGATTCTTAAAGTGCCTGGGTAAGATTTCTGGAAAGCAATTTAAAGAAGCAGAAGCAAAACTACCAGCCATTATAAAAGTTGCACAATGTTTCTATTAGACATATACAAACAATTAATATTCGTTTCCCTTTACCAAACCTGGAAAGAGTATGGAGTAAAGGGCATTTCTTTTTAAGTAGAAGAAAGAAAAGTTCCTGTGGGTTTCACAGTTTCCCCACCAGAATCTAAGGATGGAATTTATTAGTTGGACTCAATATAGGCCATTTTAACAGTTGAGGAAGAATAGTTAGGAGAAATTCATACAAAATAGCCACTTCTCTAAATATACACTCATGGAGACTATCTGCACAGTGTGCTAAAATGTGGGCAACCATGGAAGGAAACACAGTGGTCACCTAACCAGGGGTGGGATTCAAATTTTTTAACAACTGGTTCCGTGGGTGTGGCTTAGTTGGTGGGCATGGCTTGGTGGTCATGTGACTGGGTGGACACAGCATGGTGTTCATGTTACTGGCTGGGTGTGGCCAACTCAACATCACTCACATCGAGGCACGCATCTCCTCGCCTGGCCTCTCGTGACTGTGGGGATGCTGCAACAGTCATAAGTGTGAAAAACAGTCATAAATCACCTTTTTCAGTGCCATTGTAACTTTGAAAGGTCACTCCACACAAGCAAAGTACCAGCAAAGGAGGAAAAAAAATTCCAAAGAAGTTCCAGAGACAGGAAGTCTAGTCCTGCCAAGAATGTAATAAGGGTTAATGGAGAGGCAGTTTCTGTAAGCAACATCAGAATGTTTCCTTCCTGCCTTCCTTACAGGATTAGGCTAGTAATTTCTTCTAACAACCGGTTCTCCAAACTGCTTAGAATGTTAACAACCTGTTCTAGCAAATAGGTGCAAACTGGTAGAATCCCACCCCTGCACCTAACCCAACATGTAGGATCCAAAAAGTATCTTTAATGGATTACCATCCAGCCAGTGTTTGAACACCTTGATGCAGAAGAATTCATCATACCATGTGAAAGTTTGTTCCACTGGCTGAGAGCTCCTATTATGAAATTCTTTTCTGATATCTAACTTGGACCTCCTCTGCAAT
This sequence comes from Pseudonaja textilis, assembly GCF_900518735.1. The sequence goes on from NW_020769329.1 coordinate 14,005,426, forward strand.
AATTTTAATCTGTTTGGTCTTGGTCTTGCCTTCTAGGGGAGTAGAAAGAAATCCTCTTTCTCTTCTGTGTGATTTTTGATAAAGCTTTTGGTGCATCTTCAGCTTTTTAGCTGCTTGTCAATTTAAGCATTAATCATTATATGTATCAATGATTTGTTATAGATTAATTATACTCTGTCATAAAATATATATTATGCTAAACTAATAACTAACTTATTATTAAGTAGCCATTTATCTTTTAAGGAAAAGAGGTGTGAGAAAGGAATGGCCACAAAGACTAGTCATGTTTTTCACTCCCTAAAAATATAAACAAGCTTTGTTGTGAAACAAAAATTCAGCTTTTCCCCACCTCTCACCAACAGCTCTAACCCAACTGTACTTTTTAAATTGATTTTTGTTACGAAAAAAAAAAAATCAAGAAATTCTGCTTTGTGCAAATATTGAGACAGTGATCATCATGGAGGAGAACTGACAAACCCATGTTTTTCTCTCCAAGGGCTTTGGTGGGTGAATGCTATAAGCACAGTGTATCACAGAGTCACAAAAAGAAAACATTTGTTTGTGTGTTTTACTTTCTTGTATCCGATATCTATATACAGTTATATTATCAAAAGTCAAGGTAGCGCATAAACAAAATACATTAAAACAAGATTCAGAGTTTCCAAATGTATACATTAAAATCATTAGAATCTGCTCACCTGTCTGCCTCTGCAGAGGATTCCCTAGGAAAAATATACATAATAAATACAAGACTGAATATATACAGGTAGTCCTCAACTTACAACCCCAGTTGAGTCTAGAATTTATGTTGCTAAGTGAGAAATTTGTTAAATGAGTTTTGTCTCATATTACAACTTTTCTTGCCATAGTTGTTAAGTGAATCACTGCTGTTATTAGATTAGTAATACAATGGTTAAGTGAATCTGGTTTCCCCATTGACTTTGCTTGCCAGAAGGTCACAAAAGGGGATCACATGACAATGGGACACTGCAACCATCATAAATGTGAGTCAGTTGTCAAGCGTCTGATTGCAAATTATGTGACCACGGGGACGCTGCAATGATCATAAGTGTGAAAAATGCTCATAAGTCAGGGCTGTTGTAATGGTCACTAAATGAACTGTTGTAAGTTGAGGACTACCTGTATAAGTAAAAGGAGTCCCTGTGGATTTTACTCTGCTAGTCACTGCTGACTATAGAGGGCGGTGCTCATCTGCATTTCAAGGCCACTGATACGGAGCTGTCTGAAGACATTTCTATAGTCATGTGGCCAGCATGACATCATGGAGCGCTGTTACCTTCCCATCAAAGTGGTACCTATTTATTTACTCAAATTTGCATGCTTTTGAACTACTAGGTAGGCAGGAGCTGTCGCAAGAATAGGAGCTTACCCATTGCGTATACACACAAATACACAAACACACAGTAATAATGTTATTTATTTATTTATAACATTTATAGGCCACACATCTCAAGGTAACTCATGATAATAAAGCACAATACACAGGATAAAATACCAAGAAATACCAATTTACCAAAATACCAATCAGTGATTAATGGTGATTAATGGATGTCCGAAAGATGCTTTTTCAGAAGGCAACTAGACTTTCTGGGTTTTTTCTTTAAAGACGTTTCGCTTCTCATCCAAGAAGCTTCTTCAGCTTTGATAGGATAGTGGGGAATGGAAGGATTTATATTCCTTGCAGACAGCTGGTCATTTGCATTCTTTTAGAGGGTCATTGAGAAGCTTGAGACACTCCATACATGGACTCTTCCCTGTAACCATCACCTGGAAGCACCCACATAGGAAAGAGAAGAATCCTTCCTAAAGAAATAAGACAGATTTTTATCCTCAAATTGATCTCCCCCAACTCCCAATTTTCAGAGGCTGCCTAAAAGGATACCATGGCTGACAATATTGAAGATTGCTGAGAGCTCCAGCAGGACATGCAGCATCATGTTCCCTGAATCCATATCCTACCATGAATCACCCATGCGAGCAACCAGGCCTGAATCCAAATGGCCAAAGGTCCAAATAATCCTTTTCCTCCAGAGTTCTTTGGATTGCTATTACATTACCTTCTCCACAACTTCCCTAGAAAGAGACATTTGGAGATAGGGTAAGAGATATTCCAGAGAGACACCCTGACGACAGGGCAAACCAGATCCTCTTTCATTCAAGGCAGCCAGAATTTCCATCTTCCACAATGAGGCCTTGACTATTGCCAAGACCCAGTTCATTATTTTCTTCCTAGTAATCTGAACCATACAGGAGGAGCAAGGGTTAGTCCTATAAGTGATAAAATGTTCATCATGAAGAACCCTGGCTGCTTCCCCAAGATTAACAAGTTTAAAAATCCCCCAAATGATTTTGTAAGACATTATTCCTGACCTCTCTTTGCATTCTGGCCGTGAAGCCTCCAGCTTGAAATAAATATGGGCAAATTTCTTTTCACCAGGATTTTAATTAATTGATGTTGGTAGTGGCTTTAATATCTTTCCAAATTTTTATTTATTTGTTTATTTAGTTTTGTCGTTTGACTTTGATGCAATGTTAGTGGTTCTTGGTGCTAAAACTAGTAGAAGGGCAGGATAATCATCATCATTATCATAGTTTCAGTCCCCCTTCTGCACTAGTAACGAACCTCTTTAGACAAAAGAGCAAATCCTCTTTGGGGATTTGAATTTGGTTGTTCACATACATATTTCACTGCAACTTTAATTTTAGTCGTTTTCATTGCAGTCCAAGTGGGCCTACAAATAGGACAGGTATTAAATAAACTTGTACGGAAGGGGAGATAGAAATAAAGATTGCAATCAAATCTTTGTTTTCTATAGATTAAAGTAATTAGTAATTAGTAATTATAGACCCATCCTCCACTTCCAGTAAACAAACAAACAAACAAATAAATAAATGCAGGAATTATCTCCAAACTATAGAGGTACAGAAGCTATCTACCTGCAATTTAAAAAAAGAACCAGCAATTTATTTCTTTCATCAATTTAAATTTGTTTATTTGCCAGCATTAAAGTTCAACTTTAATTACTGCACAATCATTTCCCAAGCTCTTATAAAGCACATTTAAATAAATTCAGAAATTTCCTAGTGTTCTTAAAATTTCCAGACCTGTGCTGATATTCATCTTTGAACATAGGATTTATAATTCTGGAGCTTTACAGGAAACTATTCTCAGTGGCTGTCAAGCTGGCCAATACCTGAGGAATTTCTGAGCCTGCCTATAGGGAAACAAACTCTGCCTGGTATGCACATTTCAGGAAATTTCTAAGTTATCTATTTGATAACGATTTATTCAGAGAGTAGATGGAGATACAAGATGACTGCTATCCTTAATGCTACAAGTTGGGAAGACTTAATTGAAGAAATTTATTTTCCAGGAAACTCACTCTGCAGTGTTGGAGTTCTTGAATTTAAGAGAAATTAAACATGAGTGTGGCAAATAAGTATTTTGAGTTTCAGAAATTAGAGCTTTAATAAACAGAGAGCAACAATAAACTGGTTTTCACAGCAGTTTAACTAATGAGAGAAGGAGATCTAGAATGCATGGTAGTTCTTCAAAAATGAGGTATAAACTTCTAATTTCAAACTGCAGTGGAAAAAAAATGGAAGAGAGAAGTCAATATAAGTGCAAAACAAGCTTAGTGAAGAACTGAAAACAAACAAAAGGACACACTGAAGAAAAATATAAGTAACCAGAAACTGATACAGAGTTAGGATGGTTAAAAACTCAGAATGATTTGAAGTTGGAAAGGATGTTTAAAAGTTTATTTAAATAGCTTCCTAAACTTACTTGTATCATGACAAACCTATAATACTGATGCTTTTCTGGGCAATTTATTGGAGATGAGAATGAAGAAAGTTCACTTGTAAATAATGCATGCACAGGGAAATTGAGTTGTGTGAAAAATATGCTACATCTATAAAGCTATGGGGAAAGAAACATTTATTACAATATGTAGGTATGCATGTATTTGCAGAGCTCAAAAGCCACCCTGGTTGGAATCGATTTTCAGCAATGTACAATTCCTCCTCGATAAGTCAGGATAAAAACAAGATTGCTATATCTACTACATTGTGATGTTTTGATGAGCCAAAATACTATAAGGCTACTTCTGCTAACTGCTGGCTGCCTGCAATTTGGCAGTTCAAATCTCACCAGGCTCAAAGTTGACTCAGCCTTACATCCTTCCAAGGTCGGTAAAATGAGGACCCAGACTGTTGGGGGCAATATGCTGACATTGTAAACCACTTAGAGAGGGTTGTAAAGCATTGTAAAGTGGTATATAAGTGTAAGTGCTATTGTTATTGCTATTTTGCCCAAATGCAGAAAGTTGGAGAGATACCCCTCCCACAGAGAGCACAGTGGAGATCCTCAAAGCTCAACCTTATAAAGAATGGTTGCAGGAATTGATGTATTGATTCACTAATGTAGTGAAAAGAAGAACTATGGGTGAAATGATGGCAATATTCCAATATTTGAGGGGCTTCCACAAGAAAGACGGGTCAACCTATTCTCCAAAGCACCAGAAGGCAGGACAAGAAGCAATAGATTAAAAACTAATCAAGGAGAGAAGCAACGTAGAATTGAAGAGAAATTTCCTGATAGTACAATTAGTGGAATGGCTTGCCTTCAGAAGTTGTGGGGGCTTCATCACTTGAGGTTTTTACTCTAAGAGACTGGACAACTATTTGTCTCAAATAGTATAGGGTTTCCCGCTTGCGCAGTGATTTGGACAAGGTACTCCAAGATCCCTTCCAAATCTGTTATTCTGTTAATAAAGCAACAGAGGAGATAAGATTCCTGTATCATAAAAGCTGCCATTAGTAGGAACAATTTGTTGGTGGACTAAAAGGGTATCTGAAATGTTTCATTATCTAATCTTTAAGATAAGTGTTGTGAGTCTTTGTAACTCTGGGAAAATGTTTTATATCTTTAGTCATAGGCAAAAATTGAAACCGCTTACAGAATTCAAATTATTCTATCAACCTAATTATAGCAATTTATCCAAAATCCAAAATTAAATTTCAGTACCGATAGATATAAATGTGTAACTTAACAAAAGAAATACAAGTATCAAAACATTAGTCTTCAGTGCAAAAAGTTTATTCATTCCTAAAACTGTTTTGGCATTTGAGGAATTATGGCAAATAAGTGTCATAAAGATAATTAGAACATAGCTCTAAAGGTAATGCTGTTTAAAATAATTCCAACAATAATAAATTGTGTCCCGTTCAGTATATAGGGTATAGGATTGCTTCAAAAGTGAAAGTGTGACATTTCCACACAGGCTAATGGGAACACAATGTCTAGGATGAGCTGTGCGAAGCACTGTGTTTGCTTCACTACCCTCAGTGACATCATCTTATAGCCAGAAGTATGTACCATAATGTCATCATGTCTGCCAACTTTTTTTTCTGTACCAAACATATTTTCTATGTTTACATCAAATTCTTTACAACAGCTCATAGCACAATAAAAACAATAGAGTGAAAAACGCAATACTAAAATAGCATCACAATATGAAACAAAAATACAGCAAAGATCAAAAAGATTGGAAAAATGTAAAGACCTTTGCATAGTGACTGCAAAGTATAAATACAAGTCTCTTTGGGGAAGAAAATTCTACCAGTGGAGGAGCATGACTGGTTGAAGGAATTCTATGCCTCCAGTACCACATCACATATTTTTAAAGATGCAAAAGATGATTTCAATAAGGTTGCAATAAGAGAAAACAGGAGCAGAACTGAAGAAGCTGCATTTTAAAAGGCTTTCAAAGAAATAATTCTACTCTACAGAGTTCTAATTTTGGCCTATAAATTACATGGTCAACAGCTAGCAGGATCCGTTAAGTCATTCTTTGGTTTAGATTAATAATTGCAATTATAAATCTTAGCTTTCTTATACATGAGAGAGAAGGAAGTATCTGCTTTACTTAGCAGTAACCAAAAGAAAAGGCTATTACAAAAACCTCTAGAACAGGGGTGTCAAACTCATGTTGTCATGGCGGCATCACGTAATGTATCAGAACTTTTTCCCCCTTTGCTAAATGAGGCATGGGCGTGGCCAGCATGTGATGCATCCAGCCCACAGGCCATGAGTTTGACAGCCCTGCTCTAGAAGGAAGGCACACCATGAGCTACAAAGACATAATTTAACCATATATATCATCAAAAAGGAGGTGGCAGATAAATGTGAGGCAAAAGATATCAGATGAATCCAAGGATCAAACTTGAATTAAGTACCCTTTCCTCAGAGTTTCAAAGTTTTATGTTTTTATTGTTAGCCGCCTTGAGTGCCTTATGGACAAATATAAATCAAATCAGTAAAATAATTGCCAGAAAACACAGGGGACTCAATGTTTATCATTGTTTTTTCTGATCCAATTTTGTTGCTGCCAGGTGCCTAGAGGTTGTTTTTCAAAGAAACATTTGTGTATTGGTTAATGTCATTGTGAGCTGACCGTCTGGCATCAAACCCTCTGTTTTTGCACTTCCTGCTTGATTTCAAGGACAGATGGCTCCCTTCAACTACCCATCTGCAAAGTCCATTCATCAAGCTTTAAGTGTGAAGGGCACTGAGCATCAAAAGCAATTTTCCCTAAGCTCTGGGACCTTTTGCTGCATATGCAGAGATAGATAGAAAGGCATTTTTACAGTTCTCTGATTGGTCAGACTATCTGCCTTTGAAATATAGAGCACTGAAGGAACTCCAATAAGATGTTCTAGGATTGTTCCATGTACAGCAAGAGAAGAAATGGACATAACTATTGAGTCAGTAAAGGAACTCTTGTAACAGAATTTTAGTGGGTGTTGCTAATGATACAATCCTCATGAGAGAAGACCAGAAATATGAGTTCAAGGAGGGCCTAAAGGGTGAAAAATGAGAAGAATAATGATGAAAATTACAACACCAAGCCAATTACCACAATTGCTACAAAAGATTTTACATGTAATCTAGAATTTATCCCAATGTGATTTCTAGATATAAAACAATTATAGTCTAAAAACATTGTATTAAACAATGAATTTCTCACTTACAAAGCTCACAAAAAGCAAACACATTATCAGTATGTAATGGATGTTGTTTTAAAAAATAGAAACATTTCATCAAATGAAATGGTCCCCTTGCTCAAGTACATCACAAATAGCAATTGATAGAGTCCATTTTGTCATGTCATTCAGTTGCTAGCAATGGAAAACCCTAAATTCATTTCCAGGCAAAATTACCTGGCTTAATAAGATGTAAATATATTCGCCTATTTGAATTGAACTATCTGTCCACTTTATGAGTATTTTGGGCTGATGCCAATCTTATTAGTGGATAACGTCTAAACAAAACACTGAAATGGAAAAAAAAGATTTTCTATCATATAGGACACATAAATATTTTCTACTGATTTCACAAGTTAATGTTCTTTGTAGTCTAAATATCATAATTTTGAAAGAGATAGTATTATTATGAATTTCACTGTTCTATGTGGTCCACTGCTTCAAATTCTTCCTCTTGCAATCAGATTGGCCTCTGTGAGAGAAGCACCTCTTCTTCTGCCTCTATTCCCTGAACTATGCATAGCTGGCTGGCCTCACCTACTGATCACATTGGATTCATGAAAAGGCACATTGCTCCTTGGAAAAGGTGGCTATTTGCATATTCCTGCTCCCTAGTCTTCAGAAACCACCAGTCTAAGTTAGGGGGAGCTACAATCAAAACCTTTCAGAGAAGTTTCCCTCAAAATTCCTTGACAGACAAGTTTAGGTTCTCTTGGATTTGCCCTATCAAGCCACACTTATTATTGTTGTTGTTGTTGTTGTTGTTATTGTTATTGCCACACTTCCCAAATCACTTTTCTTCCTCCTTTATATGTTTTGTTTGGGATCATCCCTTATCTGCCTGTACCATCAAAATGTTATTCTTATAGGGTAGAGGAAAAATAAATGTCACAGTAAACATATGGGATGAAATCAAGTCATGCTGCAAGCGTTGCTATTCTGCCTGATAAAACAACATCTTATTCCTTTTCTTACCCAGAAGTGAAAGAAGCAAAGTCTTTAGGGGGAAAAACGCTATAGTGCTAGATTCAATCCTATGCTGCATCATGGGGAAAGTGAAATCAGTTGGGAGGTGTAACTTTAAAAGTCAGAGAAGAGCACAGTGCAGCCGCAGCCCTTGCAGTCAATAGCAATTTCCACACATGGATCGATACCCTGTGATGGCTGCATAGCTGGCTGCAAAGATCATTCCACATACATTCTGAGAGGAGGGGCTGGGGAAGAAAAGGGAGTCAGTTTAATGATTATAGAATTCAAAGGGCTTCGTTCTTGCTAGCTTGCTTTAGGAAGAAGCCAATCTTTATAATGGCAATTTGCAAGTGTCATCATCATGAAGCTAGTTTCCCTGCAGAGAGAGGTCAGAAGAACAATTTGGAAAAGCAGTGAATGGCATCTTCATTGTAATAGTTACTCTAACAATCTAATAATTCTAGATCAGCTCTAGAAAAAATTTCATCTGAATATCACAAATGGTTCATTATGACTGATTCCAGAGAAATATGCAAAGACCTGATCAAATTTCCCAAACAGTTATTTGTAAACATACTTTAAGGAAATGCACATATTATAAGTACACAACTATCTAGAACTATCTGCAAGGAGGCCTTGTCTTCCATTCCCATCTACCAAAGTTGCATGTTCTTTTGGCTACCACCAAAACCACGAATCAGTGGTATAGAAAAATGCAACCATAAGTGCCTGGATAATTTCCACCATCACGACATTAAGCTAGACCGGAAAGTTGAAAATCCATGCCAGAAGAAGATGACAGTGGTAAACCACTTTGGTATTACTATTGCCAAGAAAATTATACTGACATGTGACTATGAAGTCATCAAGAATTGAACTTAACTTGAAAGAGATTTTATTTTACTGAGGAATATTACTCACCAGTGAAAAGAAGATTTTTCTATGCCATTACTAGTCTGTCCTTTCAGAAAGGAACTGTGCTGAATTGAAACCAGAATATTGGCAGTCATATTCCTTCATGGTATGCTGTGCCTTAAACACAACAGGCATACCCTCAAAAGAAGTCATGGAAAATAGTGAATTATGCTGCTTGGAAGAAACAGCCTGGGCAGCATGACATTTCCTAAGCACTGTAGATGAAGTCAGGTTTTGGACATATTATAGTTAATATTTTTCCTGTCTCCTCGTGAGTCACGTCATATGTTTCTCCATAATACAGCTATGAAGGACAGACAAGCCTGGCTCCTGAGAAAGTATTTTCAACCCATGATTAATTACATTCATCCTATGCCAGCCTAGATAAACACAAATGTACACAATTCCTACACATGCATGCAGGTCCTATATGCTACAACTCTGCCTTTTCCCTCCTGCCTTTACATTTTTTGTGGGGAAAAAATAAAAGGGAGCAATTCTTTGATCATTTCCAACAATACACTTTCCACTGTTTCCACATACTTCCCAAAGTATGGGGGTGGGGGTGGGGAGCAGAGTAGAAAAGCAATTTGTTTCCATTTAAATTCATTTTGAGAGAAAAGGAGAAGGGAATAAAGTAATCAAGATTATTCACTACTGACATGGTTCCTAGAGACCAGAAATAGGACATGATATTACTGGCCAGGAAATTGAAATCTAAAGTAAACTATACTGTATAGCAAATGCTGAAGATCTGCTGCCTGGAAGAGTCGAACTGCTCAGTCCCAGTATGAGACTGAGAGTGGGGCTTGTGTTCCTCAGGGTCACATATTGAAATGAGATTCCCCCACCCCCCCTTTAGCAGCTGTGAGTATCTTGACCTACATTCAGAAAAGCCATAATGCCAGCATTTCTGAGCTGGGCTACTCCCAGTGATTCTCAAGTGTACCTGCTGAATAAAATGTCTGTGTTCCACAGACTAGAAGACCTGGGTGTCTTTCAACTGAGCAGAGCCTACATTATAATTCTTGCATTCACAACACAGTTGGTAGACCCAATCTCCTAAAAAGAGCCCATGATACTGTTAGCACTCTGGTTTCTTTCTGTTTAAGCCAAGAGGAATAAGTTCTTGGGGAAAGCATGCACTCTGTTAGAGCTACCTACCCTTTTTCAATGTATGTGTGATTGGGAAGAAATCTTTTCACAGGTATCCCTTGCCTTCTTTTAGTTTTGTCCTGCACAATGTCAATGAAAAAACAATGAATACAGTGTACTTCTCTATGGATTACAATAATGCTTAGTTTTCTGGGCTGCACATGGAAGGGACTCTTTCCTTTTTGTTATGATTGCCAATGAACTGGGAATAAACTGACCCAGCACTAGGCAGCGGGTGGTTGCCAAGAATGTACTGTGTAAAAGCAAGAAATTTGGCTGTTGACTCTGTTACTTCTCAGCAGAGCCATAATGCTTTTGAATAAAAGTCAGCAGCAGCATTTTCTTCACCATGCATGCTTGAGTGGAATTGCCTACTCATGTTTTCCAAAGCCCAAATTAAGGAACCAGGCCATAGCATCAATTCATGTGTGTGAGACTGAAGCATACAAATGGGTGGTTTCCCCTGCAGCTTTTCTCCATGGTCTCTGCTGAGCTGAGGGAGGCTGAGTAGTAGAAAACAGCAAGAAAGGGAGGTGGGGGTGGCAACCCAAACAATACAGTAGCTGTGGCAGCAACCTTGGAAGTAGTAACTTTTAATATTGCTTCCCTGCTCCAACTTCTTTGTTAAAATGCAAGGGTACATTGGTCCGAGTTGCTTCTCTACAAGCTGCAGATGCAGGCAGCAGAGAATCATAGGACTGGAAGGGACCTTGGAGGTCTAGTCCAATCTAGTCCAATCCTCTGCAACCCTATACCACCCGGGACAAATGGCAGTCCAATCTTTTTTTTTTTTTTGAAAAACTCCAGATATGGAGCACCCACAACTCCAGAAGGCAAGCTGTTCCATGGATTAATTATTCTCACTGTCAGGATATTTCTTCTTAGTACCAGGTTGGACCGCTCTTTAAAATGATCCTGGTGATTTCTTCTGATCCATCTCTGTTTGCTGGCTCTACCTAAGCCCTATCTGGGCATAAGAATGGTGGACATCAAACCATGGTTATATTTTTTTTTAATCTTTAAAAAGGATGAGTATTCCTCATTGGATTATGTCAAGATTTAAGATATACACAGAAACAACCAAAACAGCACCTCTATAGATGGACATAATCAGATGGCATATATAGAAATCAAAAGGAGAAGGCTGCTGAGAATGCAGTGGACAGTCAAGAAACAAACCAATGGATTATCAATCCTTGCTTGAGGCACAAATGGCTAGGCTCAAATTATTATCAGAAACATTATGCAAAGACCCAGCTCTGTGGAAAAGCTCATGCTAAAAGAAGTGAAAGAAAAGAGAAGTGGATGACCAGCAACCAAGTGAATGGACTTGGTTACAGTGGCCATAAATGTAACATTGGAAGCCCTGAAAGATCAGGTTAGGCACACATTGTCATGGAGAAAAAATGTAAGGATGTTATCACTTTCAAGTGTTTTGATGCTGCCAATAGAATTTCAGATTCTTAGAACATGGTCTACATTACCTACATGAAGGCCTTCTGACAAGGGAAGGAGTACCTGCAACCATAAGCTGTTGTAGGTTCCTGGGAGAGCTTTTCTCCAGGCTGGAGATTAACCAGAACATTAGGGACAAAGTTAGTGCAAATAAAGGGACTCATACATATTTTCTGGCTGTGTTGCCTTCATGCCTTATCAGGTCATCACAACAGGTTTGTTAGAAACAGATCACGCCAAACCTTATTTCATTATTTCAATCTTATTTCATTCTTTGACAGAGTGATCAGCAAAGTGCTGTGGACATAGTATACTTAGACTTCAGCAAGGCTGAAGACCACAACTTACTTCTTGGTAAGCTAGAAAAATGTGGAATAGACAACATTACCACCAGATGGATTTGTAGCTGACTGACAAACCATGCTCAACAATTAGTCCTTAATGGTACTACATCCACATGGAGAGAAGTACTACAGAGGGGTACCACAAGGTTCCATTTTAGGTCCAATACTCTTCAAATATTCCTAAATGAATGAGGCAATAGATGGGTAATTCCAAGTTTTTGTGGAAAAAACAAGTAAGATCTTGCAAAGTTGGAAGGTCTGATTGAACTTTTTTTTTTTTAGTCCCACAAACCTCTTTGGTTTCCTTGCACATTTCTTCTGTTTGCAACACAGCTTTTCCATTTTTCCAGTGAAAGAAGATCTTGAGCTGTGGGGAGAAACACAATGGAGCTGGAAAGCAGGTTTGTTTAGGAGCCCTTCTTGTAATTTAGCAAAGGAGTGCTTTTGGCAAGCAAGGGGAGCTGAGCGGTGGCGTGCCAAGCCCTCCAGCTCCACGGTAGCACAATTTGTGAAATTTGGGTGGGTTCACCACTCCAGCAAATGTCGGAGCAGGGCTGCACCTGCTTGTGAGAGAGGCTGAGGTTTGGTGGGGAAGGAGAGAGGCTGGCCTAGCACTTCTTGGGGAGGCTGGACAGGGGCTCTGACCAGTGGTGCGATTCAACAGATGTAACAACTGGTTCAGTGAGTGCATACACATGCACTCTACATTTAAAAAAAACCATTTTCAGCTCTAATACTTACCTTCAGCTGCAGCCCCTGTGAATAAAACAGCTGAGTCGTTGCAAGCTGCTCTGCCGCACTAGTCAGCTGTGCACTAAAAAAATGAAATAAAGCACAGGAAAGAGCAGGGGCAGGCGGTCAGACCGAATCAGTTTGGAGTCAGCTGATCATTGGAATTAGGGGTTCACCCAAACCGGTCCAAACTTGGGGAATCCCACCCCTGGCTCTGACACCTAAGGCTCCATAGAAGCCAAGTGGGGGGCAGTTCGAAGCTCTCAGATGTGGCGTCAAAGTTGCATGTTGCAGGGTGTCTGCAACAGGGTGTCTTCATAAGTGCGGACAACCACTATGATGCTGCAACATATGTAACTTTGGGACCCAGTCTTTAGTACTTTGGCAGGGATGTCATAACTTTGAACATTTGCTAAGTGAAGGATTATCTGTACTCTTCAACATCTTCAGATTTAGATGAGGGAATACAAGGGGAAATCCTCAGATCTGCAGATGACACCAAACTGGTAGGTATAGCCAGCTGCTTATAAGATAGGCTTGAAGTTCAGAAGGGTCTCAACAAACTTGAATACTGGGTCCTAATCTAGCAAAATGAAATTCATTGTAGACAAAAGGTTTTACATTTAGGCAAGAAAAACCAAATGTACAGCTACAGATTAGATTTTGCAAGGTCACACAGAACTAGAAATGAAAAGTGCAAATTGAGCAAACTTTGAACATATTAAAGTGGAAAGAAGCATATACATGGAAGTCTTAAGAAAAAGTGAGTTAAGAATTACAGGAAGATACCAATGGGCTAAACAAAATAATGCAGGGCATTAACTGTTTTGCAAAAAAAAAACCTTTGTTGACTGCAGTTATCTGTTCTAAGCAACAAAAATTCAAACAGTACTCTTGAACATCACAATATTGGAATCAAACTGATCTGTATAATAGGAGAAAATAGAGAAGTGCAATCCAATTGGCCAGGATCCTTCCAGGTACATATTGCAAAACAAACCATAAATCATAGGTATTATATATAGTGGTTAAATTTATAAAATTAAAGTAGGTATGCCAGCAGATTTTGATCTGAAAGTCACAGCTGAAAATAAGATCATTTTAGGCATAGCTATGTTTATTTCTTAATTTTGCCTACTGTATCTTGAAGAACTGACAATAATATAGTGACAGAAACCTTTGCAGATGGAGAATATTCAAGAATTAATTTCACATGAAAGAGAGATACAACAGGCAACAGACCAATTGCTGAATAGGAAAGAACCAGTGATCCCCAGTAAACTGTTTAAAACTACAAGAACAGAGGCAATTAAAGTTTTAACAGCTCTACACATATATATTCTATGTTCTAATGATTGTGTCTAAGTTTATCATTGCCTTCTTCTGTAGATTTAATCTGGGTCCAAGAACAGAAGATGGAAAATATACTAGAGAAGTAAGAAACAGATTAAGGCAATGATAAACTTAGACGCAGTCATTAGAACAGCATAGAATCGTAGAGCTGGATGAGTCCTTGGAGGTCTTGTCGTCTAGCCCTTTACTCAAGGCAGGAGCACTGGAAATGGTGGGATCATTTTGAACAATGAATCAACCAGAGAAAAAAGAATAAGAAACCACTTCCTTCCCATTGTACAGCTGCATTTCAGTAAATACAGAAAAATGTTGGAACAATATTTGGGTCTTATCTAATAGCTCTGTCATGGGCAAAATAAATCTTGAGTCAAGTTCCACTTTATTCATTTTCACCTGTGGTTGAGAAGCACAATGGAAAGTACTGTATTTCTGGTTGTTTTGTAGTCACTGTGAAGGGCAATGAATGATATTCTCAATAGGAGCAGTAATGGTTGCTTGGTTGGCTGGATTATAACTGGATTACACTCAACTACTAAAAAACTTTGTGGCCTGGCAAATGAATGCAGTGAACAGTCTGTGGTCAACTATAGTCATGTTTTATCAGCATTGTTAAAAATGAAAGTGCTATTGGCATACACCAATTCCCACTTAAAGCGACTCAAAGGTGATGGGAGCATTTTTGTCAAAAGTTCCCAGGTTGCAAGGGAGAAGGGTAACATTAGATTTCTGGCAGTACACAGTTAGTTCTCCTTCAATCTTTTTAGTGTTTCTGATTTTGTCCATTGATAAATTGGTATGTTAAGGCTATGTCATGAGAGAAATGAATAAGTGTTAGGACCACTTCTACCAAGCACAGGAAAGCAGAAGTCCAGGCAGTTCAAATTAATATAAGTTTATTGTATGCAAGTGCTCTCTACAAAAATCTGAACGACTAATGGTCAAAGCAAATTGGCACTAGATAAGGGTAAACGGAATTCAAGGTGGTCTGGACTTGGATCTCTAATGGACACAAAAGGACTCAAGACTGATGACACATTTGACAACTCTCATAGGCATATTTCATACTTTTTGCATTTGCCTAAAATCATAATGTGCAAGAAACAGGTATCATACAGATACAGTGCCAGCATTGGGACATGCTGCAAGCCAAATTTCCAAGCGTATTGTAGGAGCCACATCAGTTACAAGCACATGTAATCTTTTCAGAGTGAGCAGCATGGTTAAAATATCAGTTATGCAGATGAAATTTTTTATTCCAACTAAGCTAAGACCTATGATCAATTGATGTTCAGAGTAGTGATGAAGTGCTTCAAGAGACTGGTTCTTCAACACCTCAGGTCATGCCTCCCATTAAATTTTGATCAAACCAGTTTGCTTACAGGGGGAATAGGTCAACAGGCGATGCCATAGCTATTGCTTTACATTCTGTAGTGAGTCATCTAGAGAAACCTGGAAACTATATCAGAATGCTTTTCATAGATTACAGCTCAGCCTTCAACACCATTCTGCTGAGCATCCTCATCGTAAAGTTGACTGACTTTAATTTTCCCTCTTTCATCTGTGATTGGATTAAAGACTTTTTAATAGACCAGCCACAAACAGTGAGGGCTGTGTAGTTCATATCCCCCTCCCTGAAGCTTAGCCCTGGCTCTCCTCAGGGCTGTGTGCTTAGCCCCTACCTGTACTCATTGCACACATATAATTGAGTATCTTCTGACCCATCCAATGTGATTATCAAGTTTGCAGATGATACCACTGTATTGGGTCTTATTACAGGTGGGGATGAATCAGCATACAGGGGTGAAGTTCAAAAGCTATCCATATGGTGCTCAGAAAACAACTTGCACCTAAACATCTGCAAGACAAAGATGGTGCTGGACTTCCAGAAGAAGAAAGAGGAACCTGCCCCACTTTACATTGAGGGAGGCTGTGTGGAGAGGGTTTCCCCTTTCAAATTCCTGGGAGTCCATCTTAGTGAAGATCTCACCTGGAAAAATAATATGATCCAGGTGGCCAGGAAGGCCCAGCAGAGACTCCATTTCCTCAGGATCTCGCAGAAAAACAAGGTGGAACAACAACCGATGACCTCCTTTTACTGGTTAACAATAGAAAGCATTCTCACTTATTGCATTACGGTATGGTATGCTGGCTTGACAGCCACTGATAGAAAAACATTACAGAGGGTGATGAGCACAGCACAAAACATCATAGGCTGTCCCCTGACACCACTGGACGAAATCGCCAGGACTCGCTACCTTAGCAGAGTAAGGAAAATTCTCAGGGATGATTCACATCCTGGTCAGCACTTCTTTACTCTTCTACCATCGGGCAGGACAGTGGTGGGATTCAGCTGGTTCAGGCCAGTTCAGGCGAACCAGTAGTAAAAATTCTGGCTGGTCCTGCCCCACCCTGCCGCTACATGCAGAATCTAGCTACACTTCTGTGTACTTCTGCTCACTGCTGCTTGCAAAGTTAAGGCCAAAGGGCACAGGCCGGCAGGTGGAAAGAGAGGGCGAGCTGGTCGAGGGGTGATACTGGAGGTGGGTGGACTGATGCGCGCAAGGAGGGAGAAGAGCGCACGGGAGATTGCAGCACCATAGTCCTTCCTGGGTGTTTCCCAAAGCCAGTCTGGCCTGTGAGGGAAGCCTCCTGTTGCTTTGGGTTTGGAGCTGTAAGCCGCATCCAGGAAGTACTTTAGCAGAGAGCAGCTGCTGAGATCAACCCTAGCTTTGCTGTCTGTTGCAGCTAGGAATCTCAAATATGGATGAGAATGAACACTGTGAACTTGTAGCCAGTGGTAGATCAGCCCCCTGCGAACTCTTGGGGAATCCAGCTGCTTGCCAAGTTGCCTGGTCTCTCAGTGATGAGATGGGGTCTTTCAGGCACTTAGTTTGGCCACCTGTTTAGTAGCTCCAACCAGTGGCTACAACTCAAATGTTCATTCTTGGCTGTATTTGAGATTTCAGATGGTGAATAAAACCAACTCTACTTCTGGTCGACTATGTGATCAATGACAATTTGGGTTTACTAGCCAAATTACAAAAATAATATATGCATTTACTTATAAAGTACTTCTGCTATGTTTTTATTATGAAAGGATCATATTTACTTTGTGGGAAACATGTATAGAACTTGGATGGCCTGTACAAATAGTGGAAGCTCATTGAGAGAAACCAGCAAGCTGAAGGAAGTGAACAGTAGGATAGCTGAAACTTTGACCAAAAAAGAAAAGCAAAATCTATTTTCCTTTGAATTCGGCATTTGTCTTTGTTAGAAACTTCATCTTCATGCCTGTTATTTAAAATAATCATTGCAAGTGGCTTGAATGGCATCACTGGAGCCTTAACAGAATTGGTTACATTACCTTGATCACCTTGAGCCCACAAGACAATAAAAGACCATTTCTTCTGTGGTAGCAGCAGGTTGGGACCACCGGCAACTGCCAGGCTAACGCATCATCCTTGGAATCCTACTTCATTAGAAGAGACGTTTACTAGAACAAAGGTTTGCAGACAAAAGAATCTTGTAAATTGGTGCCTGAGAGAGAGAGAGAAAGCTAAGCTTGCAAATGCTTATTAAACGTTCTCATAGACATGGTAGGAAACTATCAGTGAGGCAGAGTTCATTGGACTATGATACTGCTGAGACATAAACAATAAAGAACTGAAAGTAGTGTGGTCTGATAGGAAAAGAGTTCTATATTCCTGTGAATCTAGTCAGGTAGAACAGGAACATGTAAATTGTCAAGGGAACAGAATTCTGGAGTGCAAAGCCTGATGAAATGGAAAGGCTGAACAATCTGGAGGAATAAATATAGACTTGGGGATGGAAATATGAATGTGAGGAGGAGGCGGTGAGACCATTAAAGTTGCAGCAGCCAATGGAAATTATTTCTAAGGATTTTGTTCTTTTGGTTTAAAGTTGTTATATAAAATAGAGTAAATGAAGATCAGAAACAAGGCAAGATGAAAGCAGAGGAAAGCCAGCAGGTTCAGGACACCTCTTCACAGCCACACAAACCCTCAGAAACACACTCATTCTGTTTTTTGTGAGTTTCCATCCAGCTGGTCAGAGGGAGGGATGCTGAATTGCAGTCCACTTCAAAAATATTTCAAAAATAGCTCTGAGGTCTTTCCAGCTCTATCATTCTATGATAATCTTTCTTCATTTGCTTTTGTAACAGAAACAAAACAAGATACTAAAAAAAGGGTTTGTGAAAAAAAACCCACTTTTTCCATTATCAATTTTTTTCCTAATATCATAAATGCATTGTTTTTTGTTTCATGCAAAAAGTGTATAAGATGTTTTCAACTATAAGCGTAGATTTTGTCTTTTCTCTAATCAAAGACATATAACATCCTGCATGTTTGATGCAATCTAAACTTTAAGTACAGGTAATCTAAACTTATGACCAGTCACTTAATGGCCATGCAAAGTTATGGTAGACTCAAAAAATGATACTTATGTCTGGTCTTTGAAATTATGGCTGCTGCACTACCCCCACAGTTATATGATTGCATTTCAGGCACTTGGCAACTGGCTCACATTTATGACCAGTTACAGTGTCCCACAGTCACATAACTGTATTTTGGAACATTTTTTACCATTTTCTGGCAAAACCCAACAAAAAATTCCCATTCAATAAGCTGGATTCAGACTGACAACCATATGGTTCTGCAGTGTCCTGAAAGATGATATTAAGTGGGGTGTCCAAGGCTGTAGCTCAGTGTTATTCAACATCTTTAAAAACTACTTAGAGAAAGAAATTAAATGACTTATGAGTTTTGGATGACCTCAAATAAGAAAAATTAATTTATGGCTTAGAGGACAAATTCCCAATTCAAAATATGCTTTAGGTTTGACATTGAGCTGAATCCAATGCTGTTCAACCGTGAGAAGAATAAAGTATAGAAAATGAAATGCATAGATATGGAAGAAACCTGGCTTGTTAGCAGTGAGTATCTATGAGTACCAATGGACTATTATCTAACCATGATCAAGCAATGTGATACAGCAATTGAAAAAGTTAAATGTAATCTTGGATGGTATTACCTTATCCAGCTTTAGATGACAAGGACATTGCAAAATGAATCTCTTTATATTTAATCTTGCATTGGGATAACTTAGTTAAGGTCATGACTGAAAACATTCAAGATGGTTTTCATGCTGTTGCTCTTTTCAGCAGCATTGCCTACACTTTATAGAAGATAATAATTCAATTATTTTTTGCTCCACTTGGACCACACTTGGAATATTGTGTCCAGTTCTCGGCATCATACTTTAAATGGGACATGAAGAAATTGGAGCTGGTGAAAAGGAGAGACACCAGGAGTCTGGAAAAAAGCCCTTCAAATAATGGTTAAAGGAGCTGGTCATATTTAAGATGCAGTTTGGTATAGGGATTTGGAAATGGGACATGGTGAGTTCTACTTCTCCTTAAGGCATGAAAGTTACTGAGTAATTTAGGCCAGGCATCCTCTCTTAGCCCAGCCACTTCACAGAAGATTGTTGTTTTGAAGAAAAACTGTTAAGATTCATGCTGAACAATAGGGATAAATTTCCTGATGGTGTTAGTCACACCTTACTAGAGGTTTTTATATAGTCATTTGTTGGGGATATTTTAGTGGGTACCTGCATTGAGCAAGCTGTTGCTCAGTTGTATTGAAGGTCTATTTTCTGTGTATCCAGCTTTAGTCGACAAGGACATTGCAAAACGAATCTCTTTATATTTAATCTTGCATTGGGATGACTTAGATAAGGACACGACTGAAAACACTGAAGATCTTTTGCATGCTGTTGCTCTTTTCAGCAGCAAAGATAGACATTTCTGGCTTCTGGTCAAACTCTGGACAGCATTCAGTATCATTTATTATATGTGGCATAGATCCAAATCCATTCTAGAAATATATGCCATGTATTATCGCACATACAGTAATGAATGTTATGCTGTATCTAAATCCATATCTATTTTTAAACTACTGATATTAGTAAAAAATGGAAAGTGGACTATATATCAGACTAGTTCAACATTTGCAGCAGAATGTCAGATTCTGTTAGCAATAGGTATATATGTGTACGTTCTTCATAAATGGCAATAGTTGGACAAATGAAATTATCTTTATGCTGGTATACTAGAGACAGAGAATCAATGCAAATTAAATTTGAAATCTTGTGTTGGCTTCTATACTACATGAGGCAGAAGACAGCACGCCCATTGAAACAACAATGCATGTTTACATGGAAAATATATACAATATGTAAACTTATTAAGCCACATAGAGCATGTGAATCTATCCATATTCTCAGCGATGACTATATTAGATTAAATATGTCTCTTCATCTTGCTCCCAAAGCCCAATCTATCCTGTTGCAAAAGGGCAAACAGGTAGCTGGTTGTTGTTGTTAGTTGTGAAGTCAGTTGCAAATGTCTGACCCATTGCGACCCCATGGACAATGTTCCTCCAGGCCTTCCTATCCTATCCTATCTTCTGGAGTCCATTTAAGCTCACGCCTACAGCTTCAGTGACTCCATCCAGCCACCTCATTCTCTGTCATCCCTTTCTTCTATTGCCCTCAATATATCCCAACATTAGGCTCTTCTCCAGCGAGTCCTTCCTTCTCATTAGGTGGCCAAAGTGTTTGAGTTTCATCTTCAGGATCTGGCCTTCTAAAGAGCAGTCAGGGTTCATCTCCTCTAGGACTGACTGGTTTGATTGCTTTGCAGTCCAAGGGACTCACAGGAGTCTTCTGCAGAACCATAGTTCAAAAGCCTCAATTCTTTGGTGCTCAGTCTTTCTTATCGTCCAACTTTCACAGCCATACATTGCAACTGGGAAAACCATAACCTAGACTATACACACTTTTGTTGGCAGGGTGATGTCTCTGCTTTTTAATATGCTGTCTAGATTTGCCATAGCTTTCCTCCCCAGGAGCAAGCGTCTTTTAATTTTTTTTGGCTGCAGTCCCCATTTGCAGTGATCTTAGAGCCCAGGAAAATAAAATCTGTCAATACCTCCATTTCTTTCCGATCTATTTGCCAGGAATTGAGAGGGTCAGATGCCATGATCTTAGTTTTCTTAATGTTGAGTTTCAAGCCAACTTTTGCACTCTCTTTGTTCACCTGCATCAAGAGGCTCTTTAGTTCCTCTTCACTTTCTGTCATTAGAGTGGTATCATCTGCATATCTGAGGTTGTTGATATTTCTTCCGGCAATCTTAATTCCAACTTGTGATTCATCTAGCCCTGTCTTTCTCATGATGTGCTCTGCATATAAGTTAAATAGGCAGGGCAACAGTATACAGCCTTGCCAGTTTCCTTTCCCAATTTCGAACCAATCAGTGGTCCAGTTCTCATGGTTGCTTCTTGACCCACATATAGGTTTCTCAAGAGACAAATAAGATCATCTGGTACTCCCATCTCTTTAAGAACTTGCCACAATTTGTTGTGATCCACACAATCAAAGGCTTTAGCATAGTCAATGAAGCAGAAGTAGATGTTTTTCTGGAACTCTCTAGCTTTCTTCATGATCCAGCTTATGTTGGCAATTTGATCTCTAGTTCCTCTGCCTCTTTGAAATCCTGCCTGTACTTCTGGTAATTCTTGATCAACATGCTGCTGGAGCCTAGTTTGTAGGATTTTCAGCATAACTTTACTAGCACGTGAAATGAGTACAATGGTGCAATAGTTTGAACATTCTTTGGCATTGCCTTTTTTTTGGAATTGGAATGTAAACTGACCTTTTTCAATTGTGGCCACTGTTGAGTTTTCCAAATTTGCTGGCAAATTGAGTGTAGCACTTTTACTGCATCATCTTTTAAGGTTTTGAATAGCTCAGCTGGAATACTGTCACCTCACTAGCTTTGTTGTTGCTCAGATTTCCTAAGGCCCATTTCACTTCACATACTAGGATGTCTTGAGGTTAGTGACCACCCCATCATGATTATCAGGGATGGTAAGCTTGTTCTTGAATAGTTCTTCTGTGTAATTTTGAATGTTCCCTTCATGTTATGACTCCCCTTCAAAATTCAAACGAACAAAACAGAAAGCAGCCGTTTCACAATTAAATCAAACGGAAAGAAGTCTTACAAGATAACGGCTGGCAGAAACCTCACAGCATAAATCTTTACTCTGTCCGGCAAACCAGTCCTGGCAATAAATCTCCAGTCTCAGAGCTTCTTGCTGTAACGTCCTCACTCAAATAGTCACTTTGTTCCTGGCAAAATGTACCAGCCCAGCTGTGTCCTTTTATACTCATTGAGGCAACGTGCTAATTTACTGACTTGCTCTCCTCATTCACTCCAGCTGATTTTGCCTTCTCAACCGTCTTCTATTTTTTACATTTAACCACAAATTTTCCAAGTTCTCATCTCCACTAGAAGACTCTCTCAAAACTTCCCTGTCAGCCATTCCCGGCTGTTGATCAGATAAGGAACCAGAGGAGGTCAAAGGTCCTGACAATTCTAATACATCAGGTCTGTCATCCTTTGTCACATCCATCTCCTCATCCTGGTTATCAGTCCAATCACTGATCCATGCCGGCTCATATTTTTCTGCCATGACCTCCTCACTTGAACTCATATCAGTCACAGGAGCTGAATCCAAGCCCGGAGCCACAACACCTTCATATCTCCAATTTTGGTCTTCCCTATTCTATTGTTTTCTTCTATTTCTTTACATTGTTAATTTAAGAAGGTATTCTTATCTCTTCTAGCTGTTCTCCGGAATTCTGCATTCAGCTGGGTGTATCTTTCTCTTTCTCCCTTGCCTTTTGCTTCCCTTCTTTCCTTGGCTATTTGCAAAGCTTCCTCAAATAGCCATTTTGCTTTCTTGCATTTCTTTTTCTTTGGGATGGTTTTAGTTGCTACCTCTTGTACAATGTTGTGAACTTCCATCCGTAGTTCTTCAGGCACTCTGTTTATCAGATCTAATTCCTTAAATCTATTTGTCACCTCTATTGTATATTCATCAGGGATATGATTTAGTTCATATCTGAATGGCCTAATGCTTTCCTCTACTTTCTTCAATTTAAGCCTAAATTTTGCAATGAGAAGCTCATGATCTAAGCTATAGTCAGCTCCTGGTCTTGTTTTTACTGATTGGATACAGCTTCTCTATGATTGTCATAGTCAATCTTATTTCTGTGTTGACCACCTGGTGATGTCCATGTGTAGAGCCATCTTTTGGGTTGTTAGAAAAAGTGTTTGCTATGACCATTGTATTCTCTTGACAAAAGTCTTTTTTTTTATTTTTTATTATCTTGACAACATTCTATCAGACTGTGCCCTGTTTCACTTCATACTCCAAGACCAAACTTGCCTGTTATTCCAGTTATCTTTTGGCTTCTTACTTTAGCATGATGATAAGGACATCATTTTTTGGTGTTAATTCTATAAGGTGTTGTAGGGCTTCATAGAACCGGTCAATTTCATCTTCTTCAGCACCATGGTTGGGGCATAGACTTGGATTACTGTGATATTGAATGGGTTGCCTTAGATTCGAACTGAGATCATTCTGTCATTTTGGGGATTGTATCCCAGTATTGCTTTTCCTACACTTTTATTGACTATGAAGGCTACTCCATTTCTTCTGAGGGATTCTTGCCCACAATAGTATACCTGATGGTCATCTGAATTAAATTCACCCATCCCTGTCTATTTTAGTTCATTGATTCCTAAGATGTCAATGCTCAGTCTTGCTATCTCTTGTTTGACCATGTCCAGCTTGCCTTGATTCATGGATCTTACATTCCAGGTTCCTATGCATAGATCTTTACAGCATCGGACTTTCCTTTCACTACCAGATGCATCCACAGCTGAGCATCCTTTTGACTTTGGCCCAGTTCACTCTTTCTGGTGTTACCAGTACTAGCCTTCTGCTCTTCCACAATAGCATATTGGACACCTTCCAACCTGAGGGGCTCATCTTCCAGCATCATATCTTTTTGCCTTTTGGTACTGTCCATGGGGTTTTCATGGCAAAGATACTGGAGTGGGTTGCCATTTCCTTCTCCAGTGGATCACATTTTGTCAGAACTCTCTGCTATGACCTGTCTGTATTGGCTGGCCCTGCATGGCATAGCTCATAGCTTCATTGAGCTATGCAAACCCCTTCACCACAACAAGGCGGTGATCCATGAAGGGGAGGTAGCTGGTACAGACTTGCATTGTGAAATTCAGTAGAAAATTAGGCAAGAGAGTGCAGAATCAAGGTCTGTGCTGCTTCTGAGAGCAAGTGCTTGCTCTTCCTGAGACCATTATCTGTGAACTGACCTTAAATATCACATGTTGGTTCTTATGATGTTACAGAGCCCCTGATTATGACGTCAAACATGTAAACAAGCTAAATACACTACTAACATAGGCAGCATCCTGCCCACATGCTTTTATCTTTCTTGGTGACTTCAATCTACCTCATATTAACTGGACCCTAAACAAATGTACAACTGAACCCATACATGCAACCTTCTACAATGCTGTTACAAATCTGGGACTGAAACAACTAGTAACCAACAATACGAGGCTTAACTGCCTCAATCTCATCTTCTGCAATAGTTTGAATTCAATTTACGGAATACAAATTAAAGAACTCTTTTCCAACAGTGAGCACAACATGATTGACTTTTGTATCAACATACGTCCACACAAAAATCATCACGACAACAAAATCCCCAATTATAACTTCAAAAAAGGCAACTATGATCTTATAATCAACGATCTCTCTTCCCTTGATTGGCAATTTCTATTCACTGGATGCACTACTGTTGAACACCATTACAACATATTCTTACTAGAAATCAAAAGAACCATCAAACTATATGTACCAATAACAACTCCCCAAACCAGGAAAAACAGATTACTCATAACAACAAGGAAGCTTCAATCTAAAAAGAGATCATTTTGGCAAAAAAACAAATCTGGTCATGTTGCCAACTTCAAAAGCTGATACAAAAATCTATGCCACCAGATAAAAACTGGATGCACTAAGTATCACTAAGTAACAAGAGGAAAACCTTCCATGCACAAATTCCACCCATGCTTTCTACAATTTTGTAAACAACAAACTAAAAGACTCGGGGTCCATCCCACCCCTGAAAGGACCTAATGGCAAAGACTGCAATGATGACACTATCAAATCAAACCTCTTTAACACATTCTTTGGCTCAGTATTTGTAAACAGCAATGGATCAAGCCCAGTACTTCCTAGTCGAACCACAGACAACTACAATGATCTAATACATATTGATTTTACAGAAGGTATTGTTGAAAAAGCACTGCACAATCTAAAACCATCCCTATCTATTGGACTGGATGGAATATGTGCCTACTTCTTAAAAAAGCTATCCACTGTCATAGCAGAACCTCTAAGCATAATCTTGGAAAAATCTTTCAGGATCAGCTCCTTGCCAAAACTATGGTCACAAGCCACGGTCATCTCCATCTTCAAAAAGGGAGACTCCAGTCTAGTTGAAAATTACAGACCAATCCCCTTATGCTGGGTCACCTGTAAAGTCATTGAATCAATTATTAACCAATCCATTATCCTCCACTTAGAGACAAACAACCTACTCTCTAATAAACAATTTGGTTTCAGAAAAAAACTATCCTGTAATCTGCAACTATTACACTGCAAAAACTACACAACTCGACCAGGGCAAAGCAATAGACTTCTACATAGACTTCTGTAAACCTTTGATTCAGTGGTACACAACAAACTATTATTAAAACTAAAATCTTATGGTATCTCTGGACACCTACATAACTGGATAGAAGCATTCCTGTCAAACAGACAACAAATGTTCAAAATTGGGAGTGTCCTATCAAATTCTGTACCTGTCAACAGTGATGTCCCCCAAGGCAGTGTTCTAGGACCAATTCTCTTCATACTCTACATAAATGACCTCTGTGATCATATTAAGAGCAACTGCATTCTCTTTGCTGATGATGTAAAACTATTCAACACCACAGACAATACTACTACCCTCCAAAAAGACCTTTACTATGTATCAGAATGGTCAATCAAATGGCAACTTCAAATCTCAACAAATAAATGTTCTGTCTTACATATTGGCAAAAAAAATCAGAAAATAAAATACAAGCTAAATAGTCAAGACCTTGTTGAGGATCCAAGCTCTGTCAAGGACCTTGGAGTATTCATCTCTAATGATCAAAGTGCTAGAGCCCACTGTAACTTCATAGCCAAAAAGGCATTAAGATTTGTTAATCTAATCCTACGTAGCTTCTTCTCTGGTAATATCACACTACTAACTAGAGCATACAAAATATTTGCTAGACCTATACTTGAATACAGCTCATAAGTCTGGAACCCATATCACGTATCTGATATTAACACAACTGAGAAAGTCCAGAAATATTTCACAAGAAGAGTTCTCCACTCCTCTACTCGTTGCAGAATACCTTATGCCACCAGACTTGAAACTCTAGACCTAGAAAACCTAGAACTATGCCGCCTTCGGTCTGATCTAAGTATAGTATATAAAATCGTACATTGCAATGTCCTACCTGTCAATGAATACTTCAGCTTCAATCATAACAATACAAGAGCACACAATAGATACAAACTCAAGGTTAACCGCACCAAACTTGATTGCAGAAAATACGACTTCAGCAACAGAGTGGTCAATATTTGGAATACTCAACCTGACTCTGTGGTTTCTTCCCCAAACCCCAAAAACTTTAACCTTAGACTGTCTACTATTGACCTCACTCCCTTCCTAAGAGGCCTGTAGGGGGCGTGCATAAGCACACCAATCATGCCTACAGTCCCTATCCAATTGTTTCTTTTTTTTTCCTTATAAGTATCCATCTCATGTATTCAAAACTATGTTTTTTCATATATATGTATCTTGTAAAATCAAATAAATAAATAAAATAAATTTCTCCAAAGGAGAGATAGAGAGTGGGCAGTGAGATCATCTTGTTTCTGTTCTCTAGGTACCCTCCTCCTTCCAAGACTTGAACAAGAGAAGTAAAAGGAAGAGGGTAGAGAAGGTCCACCTTTCTCTTGCACAACCTGTAGGTGCCTAGATGTGGTAACATGCAGAACAGGAGGCATTGCAAGAAGAGAGAGAGATAATCCCTCCCTCTCTTCCACACACAGAGGCACACATTTATCTGAAGGTGGGAACAGGGAGGAGCATACCCTATGAGTAGGAGCAGAGGTTATTTGTTGTTGGTAGGAGGTTTTTAAGAAGAGTTTGGACAGTCATTTGTCTGAGATGGTATAGCGCCTCTTGCTTCATCAGGGAGTTGGACTAGAAGACATATAAGATATCTTTCAATTCTCCACAGGGGTGTTTGCCTCTCTTCACCCCATGGCAGTTTCCTCTTCGATACATAAATTGTACTGTTACAAACCTTTTCTCAAATGCTCATTCATTTCACTCTATTAAATTAGAAATCAAATTCTTATTACATTAGAAATGAAATTAGAAATAAAAGAACCAAGGCTGAAGCAACAGTTGGGTTAGATGAACCAGGGCCCTCTTGTATCCTGAGCTCAAAGTTGGGACTGGTCTAAGGCTTTATGCCCTCAGTGGAACAGTGAATTCCATTTTCTCTACTATTACCCTAGCCATCTAGGTGCATAGGGGCAAGATCTGTCAAATCATCTTTTCCTTGCTAGAAGTAAAAAATGACATTCAATCATGGTGTATTTAGGTGACAGAGAAAATCAGCTGCTTTGAGAACCCTGTTTCCATCTGTGAAAAGGTAACATCAGCCCAATAAGTTGCAGTCTCATTTTTGCTCATTTTTCAGAGCAGAGATGAACTAAGAAGATCAAGCCAATACCTCCCTCTGCCTGCAAAATACCCTGATAGCACATCAGCATCTTTGCACATATAAAACAATACTTCAAGTTATATTGAAGAGCAATGGTTAATTTACACCAGTAGTAAACCTATAGCTAGGTTGTAGCATTTTTTGCAGATGAGCCTGAAAAGGTGGACCTCCATATAAAAAGCTAGGAACTTTGTTTTTATGTGACTTTGTGTATTTCAGGGGGAGGGGGGGTGGAAAAGGGAGGAGGAGGAGGAGGAAGAAGAAGAATTAGAATTATTTCATGTACTGAATAGTCAAGGATGGTTTCTAACTGTTGAGAACTGAAGCAAATGTGACACAGAAGCCCTGTGATTAGATTTACTGTCACTATTCTATTTTACTGTGCAGACTTTACAATTTAACTGGAGCAGACGTACTGTGGCAAGGGGGCATTTAACCCTTTCTTTCCTATAACTTCTCATATATAAATGCCCCTGCTACTCCTCAAAAGTTGCTATTGAAGAGCTACAAGTGTCAAAATGGTATCAATTCTCATACCTGGATCTGGTAAAGTCTGTACCTGAAATGATAAAGTCTAAGACTGAATATATGATAAAAATCCATGGTAATATTTATTTCAATATTTCAGCTGATCTACAAATTTTGCCAAATGGTATGTTTTCCCTATGTTAAACCTCCATGAACTTTTAAAGCTCTGTTAGAAGCCTCATTCCAAATGCTTTCTTAATTGAAGAAAGCTAAGTGGTGGAAAGGTAGGGCTGGGGCTGGTTTAACTGGTGGCCCTGGTAGCATTGGTATCGAATACTGGTATTATCCAGAGAAAATTAATATGCAACTCCAATCAGAGA
This sequence comes from Pseudonaja textilis, assembly GCF_900518735.1. The sequence continues at coordinate 14,034,064 of NW_020769329.1, forward strand.
GTCTGGTCATAGATATTTTGGGGTGGGTCATGTTGAGCTGTCTATCAATTGTTCAGGACTTTTATTCTCATGCACAATAAGCAGGCAATGCAGCAATCCTTGCACACACACACACTTGATATATCCCAATTTGATGAGAAAAATAATTTACCATCTAGTAGGAAATGATATTTAACTCATATCAGTTTTTCATATTTAAAATTAATTTATTTAAGAGAAATAATGTTCTTGAGGCCTCTTCATTAAGGGTTTAGACTATGTAGAGTTATTCAAACATTTAAATTGTGGATTCAAATATAGGAAATGAGAGTCCAGATAATCACAGATGTCTGTTCTTGCAGATGTTGCTTTGACAGCAATGTAAATTATGTAATGTTTTCATTCTGTCAAATTAAAAAGTATTTCTAACTTGGTGAATATTGCTGATCAACAGTGCCTTGCACTACTGACCAAATTCTTCTGATGCCATAGAATGGAAATTTACAAAATGAAAATTTACCAAAAATGGAAAGAAGGACACATAACTAAGGCAGAATATCAGCAAATAGACAGAACATGCAAAGATGAAGTCAGGAAAGCAAATGCTCAGAATGAATGAAGACTTGTAACAAAAGTCAGCCAAAAAGTTTCTTCCAACATATTACAAGAAAAAAAAATCAAAAAACCAATTTCTTGCTAACCCAAATGTCTGCTGCTGCTTTTTCTTTCCATTGCTGCATGTAGATGAATCCTTTGTATAGAAATTTGTCTGAATATTGTATGTGTCCTAATATCTTAGTTTTCTTTGTTTGATAGTCTTTAAGGGTCTCATTTTATCCCGCAATATCTCTAGGACTTCAAAGATTTGATCTTTTGTAACTCAAGGGGATTCTCAAGATTCACCTAAAAAGGGGGATAGATTGGACTTGGCCTAAACCTGTGATTCCATGATTCTATGGCCACCTTAGTCTACTGCACAGAGGGTCAAGGTGTGTAAGAGTCAGTGGTAAGATAACTGGTTTAGAACCTAAGGTAGCAAAGTGGCCTTAAAACAATGGAAGACAAGAAAATAGCTGTCCTTTCAAACCATAGTATCAGTTACTGAAGAAGACAATACCACTTTACTGTATCTCATGGTAATGCTCACATAAGTCCTCACAACTGGCTCACAGAGCTGAGAGGCTACTTATAAGGCCACTGTACAGATAATGGGATGTTTTGCCATGCAGCAACACCAAGGAGGCATGTATCTGTACCTAGCTCAGGTGTGGGCTATCCCATTTGTGTGCAACTGGGGTAAAGGAAAGTTTTGTCTAGATATATTCACAGCAAGTACTACCCACATTTCTCTTGGAAACTGAGCAGTGTGCCTGAACTGTTGCATTAACACTGCATTAACCATCCAAAGCCTTGTGTGGTTGCTTCAAGATATACAGCCTGGTCATCATTTATTGCTGGCTCCTGTGCGATGTTGCTATAACTTCCATGATGTAGTATGGAACAACCTTTACTCTGCTGGGCAGGTCTATGGCTCCAGAGGGAGTCTTGCTGGAGCATATATTGATTGTAAATAATGTCTCAATATCATATAGTAGGTCTTAAATCAAAATGGGTCTGAAAACACTTCCCTCCAAGGAACTTTTGAAAAGAAGAATCTATTTCTTTGTTTGCAGTTTTCATTTTAGAGTAACTGCATTGCCCTTTCACCTGTGTGTTTTTCTGTACACGTCTCTTTATAGTCAATACTTTGCAGGTTTAAGTATGAATGGCACCCATTTAACAGCCAAGACTGCTCCTCTGTCTTCAAATGACAAAATATTCTTGCCTGTACAACTAGGAGATGGGTGAAAAGTGTATGAGCTCCTGCAAAAAAGACTCTTGAAGAGTTCTAGTTTGACTAGAGACAAAGATCTCCCTGCTGGCTTATCTGCTATGTTAACAAAAACAGGTTGAGATCCCAGAACTTGAAGAATGGAAGCAGATTTTAATTCTTAGGAGAAAAAAAGAGGGAGTCCTTTGGAGAACAGTCAGTGACATACAGTAGAACATGAGGAATTGCAATTCTTGGACATTTTTGGAAAATAGGATGATATCATCTGCTGAAGTATAGGACTAATTTAAGAGGTTTCCTTGCTCTGTTAAATGAATGAATTTTGATAGTAAAGATTTAGTAAAGCTTATAGTGGCCCTTAAGCAGTCTAGGCTGATTTCAAATAGTTAAGCTAACCGACATCCTGGTTAGCATATGGATGACACATCCCTAGGAAATCTCAGAATTCTAGGCTAGATAGAGAATTGAAAATACCAAAAATACATAAATAGAAAAAGTAACCCACTTTCATATTTTGCTAATAACAGTTCATGGATGTATTCATGGAACTGTTTTTTATACAAAGAGACTATTAACTTATGATAAACTGGTACAGAGAGAAATAAAAACTGATATATTTACAAAAAGTAAGACCCAGATACTCCTTCCTCCTTTTTGAGATAAAATTACAATTTTACATTATAAATATGAATGATAACCTTTCTATGTGAGACAGTGCTTTGGCACCAAAAGCTAAAACTTTTATTTTATTGGATAAAGACCTTTTCTTAGAGTGCAATGTATTTTACAAGTTAAATGTTTGTAATCAAAAGTTTCACCAAGTTTAAGAATTTGTAATTATTTAATGTTTTAGAAAGAGCAGCTATAGTCATACTCCAGCTTGTATCAGGGCTGCAGCTGTGAAAGTAGTATACTTTCAATAGTATTAAGTATCTGGGGGGGCAGATACCTAACAATCTTACTTGGTCTCTTTATACATTATCTTTAGTGAAGCGTGCAAACCAGCATTTGCATTTCCTGCGTTGGATGAGGAGAGCACATCTTTCTCCTTCTGTCCTGGCCACTTTTTACAGAGGTACGACTGAGAGCATTTTAACAAACTGCATCATTGTTTGGTTTGGTGGCTGCAGTGCCTCAAATAGAAGATCCATACAGAGAGTGGTAAGGACAGCCAAGAAGGTAATAGGAAGCTCACTTATTCAGGATACTGCTTACAAGAGTTATGTGCTTAGAGCTTGAAGTATTGTTAGAGATCCCACACACTCACTTCTGTTTCTGTTGCTCCCCTCTGGGATGAGGTTTCAAAGTATCTATAGCAGGACTACTAGATTCTGTAATAACTTTGTTCCTTATGCCATCCATCTTGTAAATTTGCAGGATTCTTCCCTCCATCCCCCACTATGTATATGTATACATTCAAACTAGACTATGATGTTTGTGTCATATCTGTGTGTGATGTGGGTATATGCATAATGGTTACTTTTTGAGGGGTGAACGCAATGAAATTTCATTTTAATTTATGCTGATTAGTATACATTTAAAGTGACAATAAATTTCTATTCTATTCTATTCTATTCTAATGATAACTTTCATATAACTATGCATAAGATTATAGTCAAACTGATATGTTTATTACTGCACTAACACAACTTCACACACCTCTTGCTATAATCATGGCTACACATTTAATGTTGGCCATGATGAAGTTTGATAATAGGAAACTTTGGATACCAACATTAGATATAAGTAATGATTCTCACGCTATGATTTTGGGCAGCTACCATCATCATTTTCACTCCTACTTCCAGAGTATTTTCAAATTGAACTGGAATAGTCTTTACTGGGCCAGCACTGAAACTCAAAGAATATGTTGAGATCACCCTATATATATGTATAAATTACTGCATTCCCCTTCTAACTAACAACAAAAAAAGTCATTTAATCAATACCCGCTGTGCTGTCATGAGATCATGAGAAACAAACATTCTTTTCTCCACTCCGTAAAAAAAAAAGAAAAAAAGAAAACACTTGCTATAATCCTTTCAACCAATGTTCATATTGGTGAAAGCTGTGTAAGGGATACTAATTTGAAAATTAAAAGGAAATGATAACATCCAAACTACCTTGATATCATTCTTATGTTGTGCATAAAAACATCAGGAGATATAATGAAGCTATCTTTGCAAATGAGGAATTTAGATGCTTTCACAATAATTTTGTCCATGGGGCAAAAAATAAGTTCTAAACAAACTACAAAGATACCAATAGAGGAGAATTTTTGTAGCTCAAAATGAAATGTCCTTGGTGCTCACTGAGCTTGGTGGTATTCTTACAGATGCTTCATTACCCAAATTAGGTGATGTTACATAGTTTGGGTAATAAAATGTATGTAAGAAAACTAAGCTCAGAGAGCATCAAGGAAACCTCAGTCTGCCCAGATTCTGGAATTCCATTTCACCATTCAGCTGGGTTAATCCAGACTGCTTTGACTGTTTGTAAATCCCTGCCCACTTTTCATGTGTAAGGCTGGCCAGGCAGAGTGAAGAGTTCTTCTCTTTTGGCAGGAAACTAGTCACTTGCAAAGCATCCAGCTGTTTGTCTTGTTTTTGTTTGGTTTACTTTTGCCGCGGAATGGCTTGCCTGAGTCAATGAGATAGACAGAGACAAGATAGCACTTAATGAGAGAATAGACTCCCCACAATTTCCAGCACTGCAGAGAAAGATCAGCTTTGTCCTACTTTTAAATAAACCGTTTCCAAGCTATAATCTGATGAAGACATATCTAGCATTGATTTGATCTTCAAAATTGATCTTCGATTTTGCATTGTCTTTGACACATTGAGATGTCTTTAATTAAAGATAACTTAGTATTATCAAAATTAAGATTCCTTATTTATTGCAAGAATTACCTTGAGAAAGAGGGGGCATAATACAAAAATTACTGGAAGAATAGGACATAATCAGAGGCGGCATCTTGCGGGGAGGGTGAGTATACATACACATAGTTTGTGTGGATGTGTATTATGCAAAAATCCATTCAATTCAATATTTTTGTCAGCTATTCCAATCACCTGAACTGGCAATAAAACCATTTTAAATGGTGCTGAAGATGGCAGAATATTCTTAAGAAAGAGCATCTAGTTTGATGAAAAGAAGGACTAGGGGTGACATGACAGTAGTGTTCCACTATCTCAGTGGCTGCCACAAAGAAGAGGGAGTCAAGCTATTCTCCAAAGCACCTGAGGACACGACAAGAAGCAATGGTTGAAAACTAATCAAGGAGAGAAGAAACCTTGAACTAAGGAGAAATTTCCTGACACAACAATTAATCAATGGAACAACTTGCCTCCAGAAGTTGTGGATGCTCCAACACTGGAAGTTTTTAAGAAGAGATTGGATAACCATTTGTCTGAAGTGGTGTGGGGTTTCCTGCCTAAGCAGGGGGTGGACTAGAAAACCTCCAATGTTCCTTCCAACTCTGTTATTCTAATTTCCAAAGGACAGAATTATGGATCTCATCTACAGTGAGTTATTCAGGTCCTGTTAAGCTCTAGATACAAGGGAACTTTTTAAAGGGGGAAATGATCTGCTGCAGCTATCTAAGAGACAAGCAATGACTCTCATGCTGACTTTGTTAATGAATAAATGCTAAAGAGGAAGGAACACAGATGGAGAAATGCTTACTCGGGGGCCTCCAGAGAACTTGTCAAGAACTTGCTTAAGACTTGGGGCTGGGGATGTGAATGGAGCTGCCAGCAGTTAAAACAATGCCTCAGCATTGACTAATAATTTCCAGGCTCAGAGTAGACGCCATTAATGACCCTTTTCATTCATGTAGGAGTTCCCAAAGAGAAACATAATACTCCATTAGGATAATTTGGAGACTCATTGCAAGCTGTCAAACCCTTCAGATGATGTTTCTGCCAAAACATTTTGGTGACAATTGTGTGAAGTATTTGATGGAAGGGTACAAGAGAAGGTGAGGTTTCAAAGAGAATAGAAAGCAGAGAAAGAGGAGACACGTAATAGTTTAAGAGGAAGGGTCCAACCTGTATGTATCTCTCTCATACTGACTCCCAAGATTCTTGTAATAACTAGTTACACTCTATCATTTAATTTGCAAAAAGAAAAAAACAGAAAATCAAACCAAATGGATCCAAGGCTTACATTTAAGTCTTATTTAAGGAATTAATTTGAACTGTTCATATACTATGAACAGCCCCTTTCTCCTCTTTTTAGGATGACCATATGTGAAAATGAACAGCTTGTCTAATTTACATTGACAAGCCATACAGGAGAGGGTAACCTTAAAATGGAAGATATCATATTGGAAAAAAAGTTGTGCCTACTTATGTTACTTCTAAGGTAGTCTTCACCCTATGATCTGTGGTTTAGTGATCATTGGAAGTTAGTCTCAACCCCAAATAGGGGACTAATGACCCAGTTTCAAAGTTCCAATGGTTGGGCCTCTTCCTGTGACTGAGCTTTGGGTGCTCAGCAATTACATTTATAGGCATTTTTAGCATCCTATGGTTACGTGGCCACATTTTACAATAGTTTTGCTGAAAACTGGCTCTTTCTTCCAGTTTTCAATATCATGTTCATACCAAACTATTGGTTCATTTAACAGCTGTGGTTTATGCTTAATTTACAATGTCACAATGTACAACCATAACAGTCAGGCTCTATTATGGTCCTGTGTTGAGGACTAACTGTATTCTTAAAGACAATCGAAGAAGAGTCTCTTTCAGCCCTACCTTTTCATTGTATACTTTCAACGGGGAAGTGTCTGCCCTTCCTAGTGCCCTGCCCTATAGCTTCTGCTAGCGAGCGACCTAGTGTGACCCAAGGGAAATGTGCACAGAGACCTGCAAGGGAGCAGACCCTTCATAACTGAACTCCATATAACATAGAGAGGCAAGATGGCTCAACTCATAATATCACCCAGTTTTTTAAAAGATATCATCACATGTTTGGCTCTCTCCTAAGACAACCATGGTTTTAAATGCTTTTACTGAGAGCAGTAAATGAATTCATAATATTGATACTTTTTTGAAAAAGGTTTTGGTACACAAATTCTTCCCACCTTTATCTTTTCAACAGATTGGAGAGAGGAATTTGCACTTGTGGATATTGTTTTCATTATACAAACAGGTGATCCTCAATTTACAATGAGTCATTTCAGGTTACAACAGCATTTTAAAAAGTGACTTGTGACTGGTCCTTGCACTTATAACTGTCACAGCATTTCCATGGTTATGTGTTCAAGATTTGGGTGCATAGCAACTGGCATATATTTATTCCTGTCTCGGGGTTATGTGATTGCTATTTGAGTCCTTCCTAGTGAGCTTCTGACCAGCAAAGTCAATGGGGAAAGCAGGATTTCTTAATGACAATGTGATCCACTTAACGACTACAATGATTGACTTAAACATGATAAAAATGTCATAAAGTAAGATGTGACTCAATTAATAACCACCTTGTTCAGCAACAGAAATTCTAGTCCCAATTGTGCTTGTAAGTTGAGGAGTACCTGCAATTGGTTTTTAAAGTGGATAGACCTCCTTTAACAAACTTACAAAAATTAGCAGCAGTATTAAACAAATAAAAAATGAACAACAAATATTCCAACAATGAATTAAAAGCAACAGAAACTATTTCCACTATATGTTAAAATTAAATACCCAAGAAACTGAAAAAGATACTGGATACAGTGGTGGGATTCACATTTTTTACCACCAGTTCTGTGTGCATAGCTTGGTGGGCACTCTTTGTATGCACGCAGAAGGTTTGCTACTGACCTTCTGCAATCCTGCACTCTCCCTATGTCTTCAACAGCTGATATGAGGCAATCCACTGTGCCGTGCGAAGCAGCTGAGCTTCAAAATCAGGAAATAAAGGCCAGTATAGAGCTGGGGTGGGTGGCCGGGCCCAAAAGCTGATTGTCAGAGTGAATCGGTTTGCTCACAGTTGATCCTTAGAGCTACCAGTTCGAATGAACCAGGACGAACCAGTAGAATACCACCACTGAATGGACATAAAAATAGTTGTCAGGAATCCTCCCTGAAGATAATATTCTTAACTGCTATTTCCAGTTAGCATACAAACACAGGACAGACAGATTAGGGCCTTTTAAGTGTATGAACAGAGAATAAATTTGGTCTAATGATTAAATGTGTCAGTGGGAAAACTGCCTTAGGCACAGGAGTCAACTGGTTTACTTTAGTCCAGTCAAGCCTAAGAAAAAAGAAATGGCAAACCATTTCTAAAACTATTGCCTATAAAACTTCATGGACTTGTCCATGCGGTTGCTATGAGTCAATTGTGACTTAAAGGCCAAACAAAATATATAAGCAATGTCAGATTAGTGAAGGCAGTCCTCAGGATCTGACTCCCAAGCTCCACAGATATTAAAAGTACGAACTAGCATATTGAATTGTAGTTGAAAATAAAATGCATTCCATCATTCTGTCTCAACAGTGGAGCAGCCCTGCTTTCAATTAAGTACAGCATCTGAGCAGTCTTCAAAAACAATCCTATATATATATTATATTACAGTAAAATAATCTGGAAATCAACTGAGCCTGGATAACATATAAAGCTATATGTTTTGGACAGGTCAGTGTTTGATTCTCTCTGTGCTACAGTAACTGAATCTCCTATGAAAAAGCTCAGTCTAGCAGCAGCACACCCTGATTGCAGATTTGATTTTTGAGGGGTGCTGGGTTCCCTTTAGGACAAGCTTACCACCATTTTTCTGGGCAAATGAATCATTTATTATTTATCAATTAATTTTGATGAAGCTTTTGTTTCTTGCTGTTTCAAATACAGGTCCTGGTCTAATACCACAGTAACTTAATCACAAAAATAGTATGCATAAGTGACTAGGAAATAGTTTAAAGGCAGTTTTCATATGTATAGAAATAATTCTTAAAATGCCATTTTTAATCAAGTAGTTCTGTTGGTCAGCTTTCTAAATACTATTGACAATGAAGTCTCCCTTTCTATTTTTAATTCAAATGAACTTTCTCTGTTTTTCAACCCAGCAGAATATTGGGAATAAATTATGTAAAGAGGCTCGGATCCTGTCTGCCCAACTACCATGTTTACCTGAAAATAAGACCAGGTGTTATTTTCTTTTGGGCTCCAAAATAAGCACTAGGGCTTATTTTTAGGGGATGTGTCAATGAATTTGCTCCATTCCCAAGCTCCCTATAGCTGCACAAACACTGTTTGCCTGGGCAGAGAACTGATGGAGATTGGAAGCTTCATCTGCTTCCAAAAGGAAAGAGTGTGGTAAGTGGAGGGAGGCACAGGGGAGGGTTGAACCACCCAGTCCTTCGGCTTCTCCCACCTGTCTGCACTGCTCTCCTTCTTGCCTGAAGATGCATTCCATTGGCACTGCCCTCACCTCCCAAGCATCTGCCTTGGGCAGCCCTGTAAGTTGTTTGGCTGTGGGAAAGCAGACAGTGGGAGGGAGTGGGTGAGTGGCTTCACAGGTGTCTGGTAGGCAAGGGAGGCAGCAGGGGAGGATTATGCTATCTGGTCATGGTGCAAGTCACAGGAAAATTGATGGAGGGAAAAGAGGCAATGGCTGTTGCCGGGGAGGTGATTTGCATGGCGAAGCAGGGGCAGCCAGGACTGAAGAAAGCCCCTCCAGTGATGGATAAGCTGTTGAACAATGGTGGGGAACCCTTTTGCTGTCACTCCCTCCCTGGCTTTGACACAGTAGAGGGAGAGCAAGGCAATCAAGCCTTTCCTGCCCATTCTCTGTAGCATGGCAGTCTGGCTTGGGAGGGCAGTGAAAGGGAAGAGGCAAGCGGGCAGCCGGGTCAGTGAATGGGTGAGGGCAGATCACTGATTGGGGAGTGGCCTGGGGGCCCTGAGGGAAGCAGTGCAAGGTGTATGGGGTAGCTCCACTCCCCCTCACCTGCCATGCCCAGTCTCCTGCCCCATTGCGGCAAGGAGCAACCAGACAGTGGGATGCAGTGGCAGGTTCTTAACTAGGGTTTATTTTGGAGGTAGGACTTGTATTAGTTGCATGCATAAAAATCAAGCTAGGGCTTATTTTTAGGATAGATCTTATTTTGGGGGAAACACAGTATCTAGGATGCCCCTCCAAAACCTGGACAGAACAGAACCAAATTCATTTATTTATATCCTGCCTTTATTATTTTTACTAATAATGTTAGGCAGCGAACATATCAAATGGACCTTCCTCCTCCTATTTTCCCCACAACAACAGTCCTGTGAGGTGGGCTTGGGGTGAGAGAGAGTGACTGGTCCAATATCGCCAGTTGGCTTTTATAGCTGCAATGGGACAAAAACTTAAGGTCTCCCGTTTTCTAGCTTTTTGCTTGACAGTGAAATAAGGACTGAATTTGAGGAGTGATTGAAACCAGCTAGGAGATGCAGAGGAAAAAAAGTAGAATATTCCCAATGCATTTCTATAGATATCTGTGAGAATGACCTTGGAAGAGCTGCAGACTAGACAATGGTCAGATAAGCAGCATCTGAGTTTGCAGAAGGAATTGGACCATGGGAAATGTCTCAGAAAGGACCCTCCTTAATTTCTCAGATTGAAAGGGGGTGGGAATCAGGGAGGTATGTATTTTCAGACTTGTAAGATTCTGTTAATGTAACCTTAGAATAAAATTAGAGCTAGTACTTCTGGCTGTGCCTCTTGTCTGTAATATCTTGCAAGGCTAAGTAGGACAGGCAGATGGGCATTGCCTTAGAAGTCTGCTGACTGCTGGAGAAGGGAGGAGCTTGCGCCGTGACGATATGGTCTGCAATCGAGCTCCTCGATTGCAGCCGATATCTCTGTTACCGGCTGGTCCAAACGGACCTATGCTGTCCTGTAGGGACAGCTATCGTGAAGAGCGTACCCTGAGGACTCCGGGGATATCGCAAAATCCCTGGAAGACCCGGGTGAAGCTCTCTTTGCTGGTGGCGGAGAGGCAGCCCCCATGCTGCTGAAGTCGGGGCGGCTCCAGAAAGAACGGGTCTGAGAGAGAGTCTGTCGGTTGGGTGAGAAACTTTTTTTTTTATTTAATTTTTTGAGTCTTGAAAGTTCGCTCTGATTATTAGAAGGAATCTGTGTGATTTTTTTTTTTGACAAAATTGACTAAGCGGCGTTTTTTTTAAGGGAGACGTCAAAGAGAGAATTTATTTGCTTTTTTTTTTCTTTGCTTCCGGACTTTATTGTGATTTACGGGATAACTGGACTGTTCCTTTTTATATTTATACGTTGTATTCTTCCTTTGGATTTTTCATTTTTAGGCTAGAGGCTCCCTTTGTTTATTTTTTTTTTCATTTTATTCTTTTTTGCTTTTATATTTTTGTGTATTCCTTGCCGGCTTTTCTTTTTTTTTTATGCTGTTCAGAGAGGAGGGGGGAAAGTGAGAACTAAGAAACTTTGTAACTTTGTAACACTGCCAACTAGAGGCTTGGAAACATTTTACTTGAACTGTGAAAAGACAAAATATTTCTTCCCAAGGACATCTTCTGATAAGATAGAGGAAAGCGCTTTGTAGAATATTATTACAGGTGTCTTTCTGGATATTTATGGCTGAGCTTTGAAGCTCGTGGGAAAGAGAAGGGAGTCATAATTAGAGCCTTGGACAATTAAATAGAGTGCAGTGTATTGCTGTTTACTTTCTTTTCTAATTCTTTTTTTTTAGTTCCGCCACCCCCTCCACCAGCATTAAGGTCTTTATTTTTATTTTTAAGGTTGATTTATTTTCAAAGGGAAGCCTCTGAATTTTTTTTTTATTTTTACTTTATTTTGACTTATTTTACTTTATTTTTTCTCCTTTCTATTTGGATTCTGCTTTTTTTTTTAATGTATATCAATGGACTATTTCTTTTTTCTTTTTTCAATTGAGATTTTTTTTTTGGCTGGATTTGAAGAAATTTATTCTTCTTGTTTTTTTGTTTTTTTTCTCTCTTTTTCTCTTTTCCTTCTTTTTGGCTTTGACTTTGTTTATTATTATTTTTACTGGGTTTTTATTTTTATTTTTATTCTCTTTTGTGGACTATTTTTTTTAATTGGATTAAGGTCAGGAAGAATTTGAAGAATTTTTCTTTTTGCTCTTTTCCTTTTTCTTTTTCATGTTTTTCTTCTTTTTCTCTCATTATTGATTCTTTTTTATTATTGGCCTTCTCATTTTGGATTATAATTGGCTACTCTTTTTGGATTAAAATTTGAAAGAATTTGAAGAGCTGGAACCATTTAAAATGAGTAAGAAACTTATATCTTCGGGTGCCTCTATGTCCACCTCTGCCTCCCCACCATCTGGACAGCGTTCAATTCAGACAATGTTAAAGCAAGATAAAGAAAAAGAACAAGAAAGAGCATCTTTTCAGATGATTATGCAAGGAATTCAAGATTTTAAGGTAAAAATAGATACCATTGAACAAAGAACAGGGAGGACAGAGGAAAAAGTGGAAAATATTCAACAGATGATGACAAAATATGAGGAGAGACTTCAAAAAGTCGAAGAAGGGGGCAAACGAAGAGAGGAGAAGATTGGAAATATTGATAATAGACTAACAGTGATTGAACAAGAAAAAAGTGGGATGTTGAAGTGGGAGTTGGATAGATCAGAATTCTATCTTAGATTTCAAAATATAGAAGAAGAAAAAGGACAAGATTTGGCTGCGATAATGGTAGGAATCTTGGCGGATGCGTTGGAGATAACAGAAGAGAAGATGATGGATGGAATAGATGAGATATATCGAGTTTTTACAAGATATGCGATGAGAAATAATCTGCCCAGAGAAGTCCATATTAGATTTACTAAAAAATCCATGAAGACACAAATATTACAAGTGGCAAGAGAGAAAATATTGAAATACAAAGGTAAAGAAATCTTGGTTTTAAAACAAATACCCAGAAGAGTGAGAGAGATGAGAAGAGAATATCGATTCCTGACCAAAATGTTATTGAAAAAGGAGGTGACTTACAGATGGCTGATCCCAGAAGGATTGATGTTTACGTGGCAGGAACAGAGACATAGAATTGATTCAATTGAGAAAGCAGAACTGTTCTATGCAGAAGTCTTTGGAGAGAGAGAAGGAGAGGCAGAAAAGGAGGTTCCATTAACTGAATCCCAAGAGGAACAAATGGAGATTGGAAAAGAAGAAGGTGCAGTAGGTGGACAAGTGGATATTAAAGATCAGCGTGAATCAAGACCCAAGAGAGTGGTTAAATCTAAATATAAAATATAATCATGGAAGAGAAAAAACTGATTACAATGAATATAAATGGACTGAATTCAGCTGCTAAGAGAAGGAAGATTTTCCATAAATTAAGGAAACTAAAGTTTGATATAATTTGCCTACAAGAAGTACATATTAAAAAGCAACATGAACAATTGTTATTACAACCAAAATTAGGGAAATTGTTTACCTCTTTGACTCAATGTAAGAAAAGAGGGGTGGTCTTATATATTAAAGAGGTTATTCCAGCAAAAATGATTTATACAGATGATGATGGGAGAATATTAATGGTGGAAATAATGGACAATAATAGAAAGATACTTTTGACTGCAATTTACGCCCCGAATGATAAACAGGAAGAATTTTATAAAAAATTACATACTAAGATGGCTGGACTGGACTATGCTAATATAATTATGATGGGAGACTTTAATGGAATTGTGGATAATAAACTTGATTATATTGCAACAGCAGCAAAGTATAATAGAAAAACTCTTCCTAAATCTTTTTTTAAAATGACAGAGGAATTAACTCTAAAAGACATATGGAGAGAAAGAAATGTTAAACTTAAGCAATATATTTTCTATTCAAATAGACATTTATCATGGTCCAGACTTGATATGATTTGGATATCAACAGAGTTAATATCTAGTGTCCAAGAAGTAAATATTGAAACAAGTACTTGGGCGGATCATAACCCATTGACAATTAAATGGAAGGGACAAAAAAAAAGATCGAGATGGACGTTAAACAATACTATTTTAAAGGAGAAAGAATTTACACAATGGATGGAGAAAGAACTGGCCTTTTTCTTTAAAGAAAATAGAAAAGAAGACACTTCAATACAGAATGTTTGGGATACAATGAAAGCTTATGCCAGAGGCTTGATAATTGACTATACAAGAAAAAAGAATATTAGGAAAAGGCAAGCTTTCAAAGCCTTGGAGGATGAATATAAAAGACTCGAAAAGAAGATGCCACAGAAAAAAGACGTTAAATTGAAACTGGATATAACTAAACATAAAATGGACTTAATAGACAAAGAAGAACTGGCACAGAAAATTAGGAGTGCCAAACAGAATTATTTTGAAGATGCAAATAAGCCAGGTAGATGGCTAGCATATAAGCTGAGAAAAGAGAAAGAGTCGAGGAAAATATTGCAGTTAATAGATGACCAAGGTAAAACTTGTTATGGCAACAAAGAGAAAAAAGAAATTATTTATGACTTTTACAAACATTTGTATAAGAAAGAAGATATTGATGAGGAGAAAGTTAAACAATACTTGCAGAATGCAAATTTACCTAAGATACCTAAAGAGATTGAAGAAATGTTAGGAAGCAATATAACAATGATGGAGTTAAGCCAAGCATTTAAGAAACAAAATAATGGAAAGGCACCAGGTCCAGATGGGTTTCCTGTAGAATTTTATAAAACCTTTCAAGAATCATTGTGTATTCCACTGTTAGAAGTTATGAATGGAGTTATGCTAAAAAAGATAATACCTAAAACATGGTCAGAGGCTTATATTACACTTATTCCAAAAGAGGAGGCGGACCTACTTCAAATTAAGAATTATAGACCGATTTCCTTACTAAATGCAGATTATAAAATTTTTGCTTCAATATTAGCAGAAAGACTTAAAAAATATCTGAATAACTTTATCCACTCAGATCAAAATGGATTTTTGCCAAAACGACAAATTAGAGACAATATGAGAGTAATTCTGGACACCTTGGAATATTATGAGGCGCACCCTGAAAAGCAAATGGCTTTGATATTTCTAGATGCTCAAAAGGCATTTGATAACGTAAATTGGAGATTTATGTTACTTTTAATGGAACAGATGGGCTTTGTTAGAAGATTTATTCAAGCAATAGAAGCAATTTACAATGAACAAACAGCTAAGGTAATGATGGAGGGAGAACTCACAGATCCTATTAATATAAGAAAAGGCACAAGACAAGGTTGCCCTCTTTCTCCCTTGTTATTTGTATTGACTTTGGAAGTGTTGAATAGAAATATCAGAGAAGATAAAACTATAAAAGGAATGAAAATTAAAAAGGAAGAATTTAAATTACAAGCTTTTGCAGATGACCTAGTCTTTATTCTGGAAGACCCTATAGAAACAGCCTTGAAGCTGTTGGAAAAGATAGAGGCATATGGGGAGGTGGCCGGTCTGAAAATAAACAAAGATAAAACAAAGATTTTGTCAAAGAATATGTTGTTGAGACAAAGAGAAGAATTGGCAGAATTGTTAAAAATTCAAGTTACAAATAAGGTTAAGTATTTGGGGATATACTTGACGTCAAGATGTAGTACATTAAAGGAGAACAATTATATTAAACTTAAACAACAGATAGCTCAAGACTTGAAAAAATGGGAAAACCTACAATTGTCATTAATAGGAAGGATTTCAACAATTAAGATGAACATTCTACCCAGAATTTTATTTTTGTTTCAAACAATACCAATTAGGCTTGGAAAAGAATATTTTGAGGATTTAAATAAAATTGTTTTGAAGTATATATGGCAAGGCAAGAAAGCAAGGATAAAGTTAAAGCTTTTACAGGATGCTAGATTTAGAGGAGGGTTTGGCCTGCCTAATTGGGAGTTGTACTACCAAGCTGCAAATTTGATGTGGGTTAAAGAATGGATAACATTAAGGAAAACTAGATTGTTGACATTAGAAGGTCATGATTTGTTGTTGGGTTGGCATGCTTTTTTATGGTATAAGGGAACCAAAACACAGGGGTATTTTAGAAGACATTATATACGGGAGTCTCTGTGGTTAAATTGGGAGAAGACAAGAAAACAATGTTATTTGAAAATTCCAGTTTGGTTATCGACGATAGAAGCGTTTTCTTACAAAAAGGATAGAAGCGTTTTCTTATAAAAAGGAACAAACAGTTAGCTATGGGGAATTACTAGATGAAAAGAGTGAACTTAAATCGATGCAAAAATTAGAGGAACAAGGTATACAGATGAATTGGTTTTCATATTTGCAAATACATTCAAAGTATTATGAGGATTCCAAAGCAGAGGGATTTTATGATAAACAAACTGATTTAGATAAGATTTTGATGGGTACTGATGAAAAGGTGATTAAAAAACTATATGGTTACTTATTGGAAATTAAGTTGGAGGAAGAACAAGTTAAAGAAACTATGATTGCTTGGGGGAGGAATTTTGGATATGGGATTGACTTAGAGAAATGGCAGAAATTATGGTTGCAAAATTATAAAATGACAATGTCTACAGCCTTTAAAGAAAATTTGTATAAGATGTTTTACAGGTGGCATTTCCCCCCGACGAGGATAGCAAGAATGTTCAAGAACAAATCCGAAAAATGCTGGAAATGTCATCAGAAACCTGGTTCATATTACCATATGTGGTGGACTTGTGAGGACGCTAGAAAATATTGGACTAAAATCCACATGTGGTTGGAAAAAATGACAAAGAAGCATATAGACTTGAAACCGGAGCTTTTTTTATTGGGAATTTTACCAGATGCTTATAGTAAAGAGCTGAAATATTTGATTGTAAATGTATTGACTGCGGCTAGGATTGTATTTGCAAAAAATTGGAAAAATGAGAAAATTCCATTGCAGGAAGAAGTCATAAAGAAAATATTGGAATGTGCTGAGATGAGTAGATTGACTTTTGAAATCAGAGAGCAAGAAGATAAACAATTTTATATAGTTTGGGATCTTTTCTATCAATGGTTGAATGATGAAATACAAAAATAGAAATGTTAGATAATAAGGAATAATATTGATTCTATTTTTCTTTTCTCTTTTTTGGTACTGGATATTATATTTATATAATATTTTTCTGTTTTTTTTTTCCTCTCTTATTTAGGATAGAATTGGCACGATTATATGATTTGTTTTAGAATAAATTACTTAAAATATAGTTATCTCACAAAGGCATGATCGTACAAAAGTCTAGTCAAATTTCTTTTTTTTAATAGTGATATTATGATTTATAAGTTTGTATTGACAATAAGAGTTATTATACAAGGTAATTGTAATTGTGACTATGAGATGAGTGCACAAAACTAATGAACCAACCGACTCACTGTTTGTATATAAATATGGGGGAGCTGATGTTTTTATGTTTTGTCTGTTTGTTTGTATGTCAAAAAACAATAAAAAATCTTTGGAAAAAAAAAAAGAAGTCTGCTGACTGCTCCTTTCTAAGCCATCCTTGTTTCTTCTTGGACAAGTGACCCAAAGCAGACTATGAGTAGACCACAAGTCATGACTGTAATTGAGACTGGAATTTTTGTTGCTAAGCAATGTGGTTATAAACAGTGAATGTCATGTGATTGCATAACTTAGCAAAGGCAATCCTTTGTTGCCCTCATTCAGCAAAAATCATGAATTGTTAGGTAAACACTTTCATGCAACTTCCTACCAGCTTCAAACAACCAACATCAGTGGGAAAGCTGGAAGAAGTTGAAATTCCCAGGTGGCTTGCAACAGAGTAGCAGGCAAGTTCAAATCAAATCAACTTTATTACAAAGACCAGAGACCAGAACAAATAAAAACACTCAAGGAATATCCAGGAAAAAATTCTAGAATAAAGTAATAAATAATAGATAAAATCTATATTAAAATCACAATTTGGCATCCAATCTGTCAGTTACACATGGCCTAAATATACTATAATATCAGTCCTTAAACTGTGAGGCCCATAGTAATTAAATACTAAAATGCTAAAGAGTAGTAATGCAAAAGAGTTTGCTACATTAGTTATGTAAAATAGCTATGGTAGATTAATCACGTGTTTTTGATGAATCCCCAATGCTGCTGCACAGAATCTAGCCACCTGCGCTGTAATCACAGTCTGTTCTTCCTTAAGTAGCCACTGAAGATAAGCAGTGTTAGAACAGCTGGGATACCTATCGATTATTGGGAGGATATGTTTTTTTCGAATATCTCTATAGAAAGAGCATCAAAGAACTATGTGTCCAACAGTCTTCATCTCTCCTGAGTCACAGGAGCAGAGTCTTTCAATCAATGGTATCTTTTTATGCTTGCCGTACAGGATGGCCGATGGAAGCACATGGCACTATGTGAGCAAAAATGATTTCCAGTGGGTCACTGTCTCCAACTGGCCAAGATAACTGGCAGGAGTAACAACATATCTAATAGAGTCTGGAGCCAGAAACAGCGGAGCTTTCCCTAAGTCTGCTTGCCTCTTGATGGCCTCTACCCTTTGTCGCAAGGTTTGCTTTGCTTGATAGTAGTCCATCTTGAGCGGAAAGAAATTAAGCTTCAGCCAAAAATTTAAAGAAATTATTCCGATTCTTGCTTTGACTTTTATCAGTCCAGTCTCCAGGTGCAGAAATGCATTTGAGATTCAATGCAGAATCTGAAGAATTGCTCTAACAAATTTGAATTGAACTCTTTCCAGCGGTGTGAAACACAAAGCTGAGGGTCCGAGCAAGGTCCCATAAAGAAGCTGTGCTAGTGACTTGGCCAGAAAGAAAGTAACTGTGTCAGGGACATAGTATCCTCCCTTTGTGCAGAAAAATTTGAGAATGGCATTCACTGATCTTTGGCCAAAAGCTGACGCATATCACCATGTGTTTTTCTTGAGCCAAAGGCATGGATGATCACCCCTAGATATTTAAAGGTGGTTACTTGCTCTATATTATGACCATTAAGATGCCATGAGCAGAGTTTTGGCCTTTTTTCAAAGGCCAAAATCTTGGTTTTCTGGTAATTTGGGTCCAGTTTATTAAAATTACAATACTGGATGAGGGCTCGCAAGGCTCTTTTAGGACTTATGGGTATCCTAGAGGGGATCACAGCATTATCTGCATAGAGCAGTAGGGTGATGCTTCAGTCACCTATTTTGGGGGGATGGTAACTTGGTTTATTTTACCATATCATTTATATAAAAGTTGAAAGGTAAGGGGTCCAAAATACACCCGTTTAACCCCCTTTTTAGTTTTGACCAACCTTGAGAGGGACCATTGCTTATTACATCTAACCTTGAGGGAGGGATGTTTTAGTATGTAAGGCACGGAACAAATGGTGGAGCCCATGATCAATTAGAGTGGCTTCCAGCTTCTCCCATAGCTTAGTCCTGATAACTGTATCAACAGCTGTCTTGAGACCTATAAAGGCAGCATATTATGATACAGATCTTTTTGATATATATATTTCAATCAAATGATGGAGAACTAAGCACTGATCTATGGTCCCTCTCTAAACGCAGTTTGCTCTTCAGTGATCAAGTTCTCAAGATCCAGCCACTTCTTTAATTTATCTTGGAGTGTTTGGCATAGAGTTTGCTGATTATATTTAGCAAACTTATTGGTCTGTAATTAGCAGGGACACCTCTCTTTCCCTTTTTAAAAATTGGGACAATTGCTAAGCCCAAATCCTCTGGTACATGGCCGTGGGGTCAATATAGGTGAATAGCACCACCAGAACTGATATCCACTACTCCACATTGTTCTTTAATAGTTCAGCAGAAAGGAAGTGTGGCCTTCCCAGTCCTGAGTTGGTCAATTAGAGATTTAATTTCAGACTCTGAAATTAGCCTGCCACCCTGACATAATGTATACCCCACTAGACTCCCATATGCCCCCTACAACTTGGGAACTTCACTTTTGGATAATGTATGAAGACCCTTCCAGCAACAGAATAAGGTATATAATGAAGAATTTACATGAGTGACCCTCAGTTTCAGAGCAGGCAGGTTAATGTCTGCTGCCATATGGAGGAAGATATGTGATGATGAAGGAGGAACAGAGTGAATGCAGCAGGAGTTGTAGTGACTGTTGAGGGGGCTGTTCCCAAGGATGCATAAGTAGTCAGGGAGGTGCAACACAGGTGTAGAGGAGTTGGGGGAAGGTGTAACTGAGCAACTTGTGACTTTCCCTGCTGGCTTCCCCATTGATTTTGCTTGTGGAAAGCCAGCAGGGCAGATTGCAAATTATAACCACATGATTATGGGTTACTGCAACCTGGGGTGGGATTCTACCAGTTCGTACCAGTTCAGTAGAACTGGTTGTTATGATTCCCAGTAGTTCAGAGAACCAGTAAAATTGGCCCCTGGCTGGCCCCACCCCTCTTCTTGCTCCTCCGTTCCCTGCCCTGTCAGTAACATCGCACACATGTGCGACAATCACTGACAGCATTCTCCCCCTGCCCTCCCTGCCCAGTCACTCCTTATAGCGCATGTGTGCTACAGGCATTCATGACAAGGGCTACGTGGGCTGGCAGGAAGCCCAGTGACAACAATGGCTCAGCCCTGGCTTACCTTCCCTGGCAGCCAGCTACAGGAGGAAGGTAAAGTCTTGGCTGTGGGACAATGAAAGAGGCAGTCGTGGGGGAGGAAATGGGGAGATTAAGGGCCGGGGCCTCTGAAAGGGGAAATGGGGTGACACGTGTGACTGGTGAAGGGAGAGTGGGCTGCATGCAGGATTAGCTCAGGCCTTTGACAGATTAGGCCAGGCCTGCCTGGGCAGGAAATAGGTAGATAGGTTAGGGAAGGGATAGAGAGAGGAGGAAAGAGAGAGGGGGAAAGAGAGAAAGAGAAAAGAAATAGACAAGAAATAAAGAAAGAAATGGGAAAGAAAGAAAAAGGGAGAGAGAAAGGAAGAGAAAGGAAGAAAAGGGATAGGCAAAGAAAGGATGGATGGAAGGAAAGGACAGAAAGAAAGAGAGAGAGGGAAAGACAGAGGCGGAAAGAAAGAGAGAGAAAAGAAAAAGAGAGAAAGAGAGAGGGAAAGAGAAAGAAAGAAAGAAAGAAAGAAAGAAAGAAAGAAAGAAAGAAAGAAAGAAAGAAAGAAAGAGGGAGGGAGGGAGGGGGGAGGGAGGAGAAAGTGAATGGAATATGGAGGGAGGGAGAGAGAGAGAAAGAGAGAGAAGAATTAGAAAAGAAAGAAAAGAAAGAGAAAAGGGAAAGAAAGGAAAAGGGAGAGAGAAAGGAAGAGAAAGGAAGCAAAGAAAGAGGGGGATGGAAGGAAGGGACAGAAAGAAAGAAAGAAAGAAAGAAAGAAAGAAAGAAAGAAAGAAAGAAAGAAAGAAAGAAAGAAAGAAAGAGAGGAGAAAGTGAATGAGATATATGAATGGATAGATAAATACATGGAAGGAGGGAGGGAAGGAGAGAGGAAAAAAAAGGAAGGATGGACACAAACCCTGACTTCAGAAGACTCTTTGAAACAGCACAGTAATCTAGGGCTGGCCTGCAGGGGATCTTGGAGGTCATCTTCTAGTCCAACCCCCTGCTCCAGCAGGGTTAGAAGGGTGTGTGTGTGTGTGTGTGTGTGTGCATGGCTGTCAAAACTCCCAAAACAGGTCAAGTAGCTCTGGGGAGGTCAGTCATAAATTAGAACACTTGCTAAGCAACTGGCCATTAAGTGAGGATCACTTGCCAATCACATGGCCACCAAGCCACACCCACAAATTAAGCCATGCCCACAGAACTGGTTGTTAAAAAATTTGAATCCCATCCCCGGCTGCAACCATCTTAAGTACAAGCCAGTTGCCAGATTGCAATCACTGGAGTGATGGTGTTCTGTATTAGCATTCTTGTAGACTCGCATTCCGATTGGTCCACCCGAACCGCAACCTGATTGGCTTACTGAACTCTTGTGATTGGAGCGCTAAGAATCTACCGCGATTGGCCGAGCCGATCGCGGGAGATTCAAAGCGCTGCCATTGGCCGCCGAGCCGCTGGCCGGCTGTATAAAGCCAAGTGGCTTGCAAGCCTTTGCTGTCCTTGTTCTCAAGCTATAATAAAGAGCTGAATGTTCACTATCGCGTCTCGCCTCTTTTGTGACCCGATCCACCAATCTAACACTGGCGACGAAGGTGGGATCGTGAGGCGAGGACCCAACCAGCATGTGGCAAACGGTGCGCAACAACCCACAAGATGGCCAGCAGCACCCCGCCACCCGCTCCGTTCGAGGACTGGGAATCGTACACCGATCGCTTCCAGATGTTCCTGGAATGCAGCAATCTCAAAGACTCCAACGGGCAGAGGAAACGGGCCATGTTCCTAATGCATTGTGGCCCCGCGGTATTCAAGATGGCCAAGGCGCTGGCCAAGCCCACCGACGTAAAAGAAATGGACTGGGCTGACCTCGAGCCCATCTTGCGCCACCATTATGCCCCTGCTGTGCCCATACTCATCCGTAGGCACGATTTCTACCGGCGAGATCAGTGCACGAGCGAAACCATAGGCGACTTCATGGCCCAGCTACGGAACCTAGGAGGTCTATGCGGTTTCGCCGACCTGGACGAGGCGCTACGTGACCGAGTCGTCCTCGGACTCAGAGACCTCGTGCTGCAGAGCCGGCTGATGGCCAAGGGCGACATCTCCCTCGCTGATGCCCTCACTGAGGCAACTGCCGCCGAGGCCACCCGCCAATCAGCAGCCTGGATGCGGCAAGCGAACACAACTGAACGGCCGCCAAACAACGAAGCGACCCCGGCACCAGCGAAGCCTGGAGAAGCCAGCTGCCGAGAAACAACCACACATCATGGTGACATCGACCCCCAATCCGACACCGAGGACGAGGAAGAGGAGATCCATCGGCTGCAGGCCGAGCGCGACCGGCGGGACCGAAGGGAACGTAAGTCGGGATTCCATTGCGCCGGCTGCGGTGGCGATCACCCCCGTTCCGAATGCCGCTTCCTCGATGCCATCTGCCGGCATTGCGAGAAGCGGGGGCACATCGCCAAGGTGTGCGGAACAAGAAAAACTACAGCCCGCAACGACGAGGCAACAGCCCCCGATGACAAGACAGCACCCCCCCAGGCACTGAGACCGCCCAACCGAGAGCCGGTGGAGCCGCGACAGCCGCAGCAGACGACTCAGCGAAGCACAGCGGCACGAAGAAACCCACCAGACGGTCGTCATCGGCCACTCATCGACCATGGATGCCCGAAAGGTACACGTGGAGGTGAGCATCGAGGACCAGCCCTGCAAGATGGAAGTGGACTCCGGGTCCTACCTCTCCATGGTCTCTTGGCGCACAATCAAGCGCCTAGTACCAAGCATCCGCTGCATCCCCGTGGCCGGCATCGGACACTTCAAAGTCACCTTCAAAAACCACACTGAGATATTGCCACTCACAGTCGTGGACAAAGACCGCCCCAGCTTGCTCGGTTTACAATGGTTCTCCCCACTGGGAATAGAGGTGACGGGCATCCACCACACAGACGAGGCCGACTGGGAAGCGACGCTCGTGAAGGAATTCCAGGAGGTCTTCGATGACTCTCTAGGCAAGTACTGAGGGCCCCCTATCTCCTTCAACCTTAACCGTAACATTGCCCCAATTCGCCTCAAGCCGCGGCGAGTGCCATTCGCGCTCAAGCCGAAAATCGACGAGCAACTAGACAAGCTCGTCGCGCAAGGGGTTTTAGAGCCAACCGACCATGCCCGCTGGGAAACGCCCATAGTCACCCCCATCAAACCCGATGGCTCCATAAGAATCTGCGGTGACTATAAGGCCACCCTCAATCACGCGCTACAGCAAAGCGCCTACCCCGTCCCAGTAGTACAGCACCTTCTGCACTCACTGGGGGGTGGCCGGGTCTTCGCAAAACTCGACCTGGCGCAAGCCTATCAGCAACTGCCGGTCGATGCTGAGACAGCCGAAGCGCAAACGATTGTCACATACCGGGGGGCCTTCCGATGCAACCGACTCCAATTCGGAGTCAGCGTCGCCCCAGGAGTCTTCCAAAGCCTCATGGAAAGACTCCTCCAGGGAATAAAAGGAGTGGTCCCCTATTTTGATGACGTGCTGGTCGCAGCCGCCAACAAGGAACAATTGGAAACCCATTTAAGGGCAGTGCTTAACAAATTCAAAGACGCCGGCCTTAAAGTCAAAAGAAACAAATGCCAACTCTACATCGAGAGGGTCGAATTCTTGGGGTACCTCCTAGACCGGCACGGAATACACCCAACCGGAAAGAAACTCAGAGCCATCAAAGAAGCCCCCACACCAACAAACAAGGCGGAACTACAGGCATTCTTGGGACTGCTTAACTTTTACAATGTTTTCCTACCCCAGAAGGCGACTGTGGCGGAACCCCTGCACCGGCTACTCGATAAAGCAGCCACCTGGACCTGGGGGAAGCGGGAGGAGACTGCATTCCAACAGACAAAAAACCTGCTAACATCAGACGCAGTCCTAATCCAGTATAGCGAGACCCTGCCGCTTACGGTAACATGCGACGCATTGTCCTTCGGCATCGGAGCAGTCCTCAGCCACACCCTACCCAACGGGAAGGAAGCACCCATCGTCTTCTTCTCCAGAACGCTGGCCAGACCGGAAAGAAATTACAGCCAGCTGGACAAAGAAGCCCTTGCCATCGTCGCCGGAGTGAAAAGGTTCCACGAGTACCTTTACGGTAGGACCTTTTCGATCATTACGGACCACAAACCCCTACTCGGAATACTCGCAGGGAACAGAGCCACCCCAAACATCCTGTCACCCCGGATGACGAGGTGGTCCGAGTTCCTTGCCGCTTACTCGTATGAACTGTCACACCGACCCGGCAAGAATATTCCGCACGCAGACGCACTAAGCCGGTCACCACTACCAGACCTAGACGACAACCCAGCGCCCACAACAACGACCCTGCAAATAGAGACTCTACCCAGCCCGCTCTTAACTGCGTTGGACATTGCCCGTGAAACAAATAAAGACAAACGGCTGGCGCGGGTATTGAGCTGGGTAGAGCGGGGGTGGCCGGAAGATGAGGGCAGTGAACAGTTCAAAGCCTTCCGAAACCGCCAAACCAAGCTGTTCACACAAAGGGGGTGCATACTCTGGGGAGACCGGGTAGTTATACCAGAGACACTACAGGGTAGAGTGCTGGCAATGCTACACGAGGGGCACCCGGGGGTCGTCAAGATGAAAGCCCTGGCCAGAAGTTACGCTTGGTGGCCAGGGATGGACAAGCAAATCGAGACATGGGTCGCCAGGTGCAACAGGTGCCAAGAGATGAGATCCACCCCCCACCCCCCGCCACGCCAGTCCTGGAATGGGAAACCCCCAGAGGACCGTGGTCGCGAATACACATAGACTTTGCCGGGCCAACCAAGGGGCATACATTCCTCATCACCGTGGACGCCTACTCCAACTGGCTGGAGGTAAGCACCATGAGGGCAACAACAACAGAAGTGGTCATCAATAAGCTCAACAGACTCTTTGTGATGCATGGGCTACCAGATGTCTTAGTGTCGGACAACGGCCCGCAGTTCACGGCACTGACATTTAAAAGATACCTGGCCGAACGGGGCATCAGACACGCCCTAACCTCGACGGCTCATCCGGCGGCGAATGGACAGGCGGAACGGATGGTCCAATACACAAAGAAAACCATCCAGAAAATTGAAACCAGAGACATTCAAGAAAAGATAAACAAAATGCTTTTCATACAGCACATCACGCCCAGCACGACCACAAACAAAAGCCCAGCAGAGTTACTGATGGGCAGAAAACTGAGGTCACCGCTGGACCGGCTACACCCCACCTACAACCCGGAGAAACCCCCGGATTCCTCCAGCCGGCACAGGGCATTCAACACCGGGGACACAGTCTATGCGAAGAACTTCATGGGAGACCCACTCTGGGTACCTGCGCAAATAACACAGGTAACCGGCCCCTGGTCATACAGACTCCAAACAACGGATGGAAGAAGCTGGAAGCGGCACATCGACCAGCTACGGTCCAGGCTAGCCGTCAACACCCCCGACGCCTCGACAACAACAACCACAGAAAGCAGAGAGGGAGGGGGAACCTCAACAACCAAGCAGGGGAACGACAAAAGGCCGGAAACGCCAGCGGCACACACCCCCAACGCAAGCCGAACACCCCCCACCAAAAGATAGCAACATCCAAATAAACCAACCATACTCACCAGTAGACCTCAAACTGCCACAGACGGGAGCTTCACCTGGAAGGTACAGCCAAGCCAGCTCAACCAGCCCGGAAAGACCAGGCGGGAGCAGCAGGAACCGCAACTCGACCGACCCAGGTAGTCCGGGCGGGAGCTGCAGCAACAAGCCCGGCTCACCCTTCCAGGCAGTTCCATCGACAGGGTTGAGAGCGACGCGGAGCCCGTCCGAACCGGCCGATGATTGCACACAGACTGAACCGTGCAGGTCAACTAGGCAGGTACGGAGCCCCGCCTACCTGTGCGACTACATCACGACGCTGCGTCGGATGAAACCATGAAGGGAGGGGTGTTCTGTATTAGCATTCTTGTAGACTCGCATTCCGATTGGTCCACCCGAACCGCAACCTGATTGGCTTACTGAACTCTTGTGATTGGAGCGCTAAGAATCTACCGCGATTGGCCGAGCCGATCGCGGGAGATTCAAAGCGCTGCCATTGGCCGCTGAGCTGCCGGCCGGCTGTATAAAGCCAAGCGGCTCGCAAGCCTTTGCTGTCCTTGTTCTCAAGCTAAAATAAAGAGCTGAATGTTCACTATCGCGTCTCGCCTCTTTTGTGACCCAATCCACCAATCTAACAGATGGGACAGCTGGAAGTTTGAGGACCAGTTGCAACCACTACTTGTTCAATGCTGCTGTACCTTCAAACATTCACTGAAAGCTGCAGCTTGCCCTGTGTTTCAAAGGACATATAAACATATCACTACATATCACTTTGTTACACAGAAGAAAGGCAGACTTCTAATGGTGCTGGTAAAGGAGGTAAGAAGAATTTCAGAAGCCATACATGTTTCTGTATGCTGTTTGCTTTCCCTATTTTTTTTAACAGGATGAAGAGAACAAGGTCTCCTCTGATTATTATGTTTATGCACAAGCAGAGTAACATTGGAGGCATTGCTTCAGGTATCTCTATCTGAATCTAATCAGAATGAGAAATGGAACTGAGTTTCATTGGCGTAATTATGACATTTTCTTCTAATAATCTAATTAAGTGACTTCATATAGATAGTGAGGATCATGGAAGGAAAGATAAGGTGGAGCCTCGCAAAACTCCTCAGAAAATCCGAAGAAAACAAATCAAACAATGAGGTAGGGAGTGATGAGATAAAAGAAAAACTCAAACGACAACTAGGAGATACAGGAAACATACCATGGACAGGCATAAAAGTCTAAGATGCTTATATACAAATGCTCAAAGCTTGGGGAACAAACAGGGTGAATTAGAAGCGATAGTAGACGAGAGCAGGTATGACATAGTTGCCATTACAGAAACCTGGTGGGATGAAACCATGACTGGAACGTACTGATGGATGGATACAAATTGTTCAAAAGAAACAGATCTACAAAAAGAGGAGGTAGAGTTGCACCATATGTAAGAAATCACTACATATCTACAGAAATATACATGATCAAAGATAAAACCGCTCCAGAATGCATATGGGTCAATATAAAAGGGAAAAAAGTGACATTGCCATAAATGTATATTAAAAGCCACCCAACCAATCAGAAGAATTAGATGAAGTCTTGGCCAACTAGTTAACAAATGTATGTAGGAAGCATACTATAATAGTAATGGGAGACTTTAACTATACAGCTATCAACTTGGAGACTAACTGCAGAAAGTGGGAGATCAAATAGATTCCCAATCAACCTAGCCAAAACTGTGCCAACCAAAAGGTAGAGGAGAGAACTAGAAGAAAAGCTATACTGGACCTAATTCTTAGTAACAGAGAAGAAGTAATAGAGGGAGTTGAAGTTGACAGAACCTTGGGTAAAAGTGACCATGTCCTACTGGAATTCAATATAATGCAAACACAAGCAATAGAACATAAACCAAACCAGTGTCTTAAACTTTAAAAGAGCTTTTTTTCTGTTAAATTAGGACAATGCCATTGCCAGTGATGCTTGAGAGAACCCATAGCTTCTTGCCATTTTATTGTGTTCAGTGTTCCCTGAAGAGAGTTCAGATGCTTTGATTTGACAAAATCTCCATTACAAAGGAGGAAAATCACCTATAAAGAATCCATCCATTCCATCTTGTGACCTTTAATCTCCTGTTCAATTGAATATTTTAACCAAGAATTAGTGTTACAGAATAATGAGGCAGAACCCTCCTAAAGTAAACCCAATACAGATATCAAAAACAGGAGAATCACCTTTTTGAATATTATATATACTGAGATCAGTATTACAGCTGGTATAAACCCGAGAAATAAATAAATAAAATCATAGTCTAAATCATAAAATCATTTTTCTTTTAAACATCTTGCAAGTTTATCTGATTGCAGTTATTGCAGTTATCAGTCCTGCTGTAGCTTTCTTTCTTAGCTTGGGAAAGCTGTTTCAATGAATGAAAAGAAACATGATTTTTTAAAATATCAGGACTAATCACTTTGCTCAGAAAAAGAGAAAAGTTATTTCAGGAGGATTGTACCTCTTACCTAAGCAGAATGAAAGCAGTTCTACAGTGGACCGACAGCTTCAATTATGTCTGTATGCACCCTACATCTCAAAGTAGTGGCTGAGTGGAGCCGGAAGCAATAACTGATTTATCAATTGACTAATCAATGAATGCATGCATTTCAAAATGAAAAGAAAAGAACAAAACCAGACAGAAATTAAAAGTTACAATATTTAAAGCAAAGTTAATTTGAAACACTCAAACATGGGAGACATCTGGTCAGAAAGAATAACATTTCAACAATGGACGTTTCAGTGAATTGTGTTGCAGGCTGGCTGTATGAAGTCTGTGCAGTGTTTTAGTATCTAATTAATGAACTGACCAATTAATCAGTTAAAAGCAACACAGTTAATCCACTCAGCATTTTAATCAGTTCTAGTCCAGCAGTTCAATAAAACAAGATGGCCAGTCAGCTGAATAAGAGTCATTCATATTTTCTCTCTCTCTCTCTGTGTGTGTACCACTATGATATGCAATAAACCTGAATATCATTTTCGAATGCAGCAGCCAAATGGCGTTTGGAAGGCATTTGAAGATAGTCAACCCAGTTTACAGTATCATGAATTTTTCTGACCTCAGCTGAAGGGCTTTTGGGGTTGTTCAAAAATGCTGATGGTAACAGAGGGTCCCAAAGCAAGGCAGACAAAGGCAAGTTTTTCTTTCTGCAGAACTTTTGCATTGACAGTTAAACTTCATAAGAAGTTCAATACTTAGGTGTGTAGCTTTTGTGGGTTTTTTTCAGTAGGATTATATCTAATTTTGATTGGGATTACCATTCTTGGACAGGGGAGTTTAAACTGCTGTCCTCATAGCTCTGTATATATGAATCTATTAATGAAAAACCTTCTGCTTGGTGTATTACACCAATGCTTGGTGGACTCACTCAGGTACAAATGCCTTCCCTACTAACACCAAATCAAATCTTTTTTTTTGTAAAAATGTTTTTTTATTTTTTAACAACAAACATAAACATACATAGACATAAAACAACAAATAAAACCTTTCAATTGTACAGTGTGTCTGTTGGTACATATTTCTTGTGCATAATGTCTATAGTCTTTTCCTCTTAGATTTAAATTTATATTCAATTATATTAATCAACTTTCCATGTCATGTTATGTTATTATTACATCATCATTAGGCTTTGATTACAAGTTCACATTATCCTTTTAGAGCAAATAAATCAAATCAAATCTTTATTATAGCCACAAACCAGCATAAGGAGGGTAAGGTATAGTCAGTTTAAAAAAACATAGTGTAGAAGATACATCAGAGTTTAAAATAACAGTTATGAAAAGCTGGAAAACATAAGAACAATATTAAAACAGCAGTTCACAATGTTTTTGCCAAAAAAGAGCATTTACTTCTGATTTTTGGCAGAAATGCCTCATAATAAACAATCAGTTGGCCTACAATTACCACACAAAAAAAGGTTGTAAAATAATTTTGGTTACATGGTGACCCACTTTATGACCATCATGACTTACAATTGTAATGGGAAAGCTCCATTATGGTTGTAAGTTGAGGACTACTTGTAATTCCATAAGCAAGCCATACCAAAGTTTTATTTCTCTAAGTATTCTTAATTCTTTGCCAAAACAATATATGGTAATGAATATTTTTAACATTCAATCCTAACATGCCATTAACAAAAGTTTTTCTTTCTGACATAGCATACCTATTTTAGGCCACTTACCCATTGTCTCGTTTAGCTTGAAATAAAAATGAAGGAGGGCAACCTGAAACTCTGGAAGTTATCAAATGCTTCTTCAAATTCAGAAATAGGCAAATTGCAGAGTTTTAATGCTATTGTGGTGTTTCCTGCAGTGTTTCAAATTACAAATTACGCTTTGGAATGTGCGTGGGTATGACTTTCATCCAGAATCACATATATGAGATGGGCAGCTATACAAATTAAACAAATTGAAACTAACCAAGGAGAGAAGCAACCTAGAACAAAGGAGAAATTTCCTAAAGGCAAGAGCAATCAACCAATGGAATAACTTGCCTTCAGAGATTGTGTATGTTCCATCACTGGAGGCTTTCTTAAAGAGACTGGACAATTATTTGTCTGAAATGGTATAGGATCTCCTGCTCAAGCAGGGGGTTGGACTAGAAGATCTCCGAGGTCCCTTCCAACTCTATTATTCTATGTTCACTACCAGAGCAACATCATGTCCATTGCTTTAAATCATTTCAAATTATCTTCATTTACATGAATATTAGAACATTAGACTTTTTCATATATTATTCTGCTTACATAGCTGAACACTTCAGTACTTGAATGACTATCATGAAATTGCTCTTCTACTTATGCTATAAAAAGGGTCATTCTGTCATGACTTTGAATGGATCTTAAAAATATTTATTTTCTATCCTGACCATAAACAAAACCTTCTTGTTCTTTCTCTTCTGACATTTACTTGGCCTTCACATACATGAGACTGAGTAAGTTTTCTCCAGAAATATTGGATAGAATAGCAAGTTTAGTCTATTTAGTCTGCTTTTCATTCTGGTTTATCCACAGCTATCTGCTTTGCTGGTACTCTCTTGCAATGTATATCTAGCATTGTAACATACGTCTTCTGTTTTATGGGCAATCAAATGTTTTGGTTTCTGTAGTTTCATGCTTTATTAGATTACTGCATTTACAACGGCATTGTGGAATCAGAATCTCATACAAAATCTCCATTTCTAATTACAGCTTAGACTTAGAATAACTTTGTTGTCACTTTAAATGTACACCAGGGTTGTCAAACTCAATTTCATTAAGGGCCACATCAGCATTATGGTTGCCCTCAAAGGGCTAGCTGCATGTAAGACTATGACAACTCACAGCAGCCAGGTAGGTGTGGCTGGATGGTCACAGTTGGGTTGTTGTGGTCAGGTGGGCATAGATGGATGGGCATGGCTGGCTCAACACTGCTCACTGGAAGCGGCTGACTCAGGATACCTGGGGCAGGACAGAACAAATCACATCAATTAACTCAACATGGGGACAATTCAATAGCTCACAAGCTCCTCACCTCCCCAAACAGCTGGCAGCCAAATGCATGCACATGCGCATGCATGCACATGTGTGCACATGCGCGTGCACACACACATATACACTGCATTCTAAATTTGGGGACTTTTATCCACAGAGGAAGAAGACGCCTTCTCCCCAAGCCTAGGCATGATTGGCAATTTACAAGCTCAGATGTGGATAAAAGTCTCCAAGCTTGGAATGCTGTGTGCGTGTGTGTGTGTGTGTGTGCACGTGCGTGTGCGCGCATTGTTAGGAATGTAAGTCACCTAACAATTGGATTGGAAACATATAAACCAGGATAGACATTTTAATACTGTCTCTTTAAGGGAATGCTAAAATTGTAATTGGGTGTGGTTCCTCAAATGGCCATAAAATGGAGCCAGAAACCTGGTTTGGATGTCCTGTTGTTGAGTGTTGCCATTCCTGCATTTCCCTATTGACTGTTGCTGATCATCGTTATTCTTGGATTTGATATGAGTCTTTTACTGAACTATTTTTGATACTGGACTTTGTTATTGGATTATCCCTGGACTGAAAACTGACTGCTGTAACCATATATGACTTGGACTGTTTGTTGGACTTTGCTTAACCGTTTACTGGAAGTAAAAACCTACATTTTACTATACAGTGTATCTGTGTGCTGGTTGTGTGTTATTCTTCACCACTCTCACTATGTCTCCCTGTGTGCGCTCATTCTCCTAATGGGGAATTACTTCAACACTGGTTATGGGCCCAGTCCATACCAGGCTCAGATAACTGAGAGTTAGTGTGAATACACAGTACCATATACAGATAGCTGTTTACTGTTTAATTGTGGGTTACTGTCCTGGTAAAGATGGCACAAGACCCGTCAACAAGTCTATCACTGATAACCCAGTTGGATGGAACAAACTGTGTTTCCTGGTCTATGAAGTGCAGTCTACTTTTGTGTACAGAAGGGTTATGGAATGCAGTTCAGGATTCACCAGATGTAAATGCTTGGGATCCAGATGATGAGGACAATGCCAAGAAGCTTGCTGACTTTAAACGGAACAACGAACGAGCTTTTTGTATAATTGGACTAACACTGAGTGACCCGCAGCTAGTCCATAAACATGGAGAATAGTCTGCTGCTAGGTGTTGGGAGAATTTGAAGAGGATTTATGTTCGTGACAGTGTAGGTGCACACATACATCTTACACATAAACTGTTGAGAGCATGTCTTCTGAAAAGTGGGGATACGTTAGCTCATTTGAACTTCATGAAAATAACTTTTCAGGAGCTACATGAAAAGGAACTGATATTTTCAAAGCTGCATCAGGTTTACTTCATTTTTTCCTAATTGGATGAAAGTTATGATGATTATGTATCTTCACTAGAAGTCCTGCTCAGAGATAAACTGACACTGACTTACATAACCAGAAGGTTGTTAGAAGAGGCAAGAAGATGGCTGGATAGGGACCAACCGAGAAAGAACCAACCACAAGAAGAGGATTTGTGTTCAACTGCCTATACTGTTAGGAAATGTTTTCTTATGGGGCTAGGGGACATATAGCTAAATTCTGTAAAAAAGGGAAAACGACAGAATACTGGTAATCCCCAGAAGGCTAAGAGGAATGTTAGTTTAGCTATGTCTAGCAATTCAACTGTAAACCATGATTTGTGGGTTGTTGATAGTGGAGCATCGCAATGCATTACTTAAAATAGAGAGAGGTTTGTAAAGATGTCTACCAGTAAGCAACATGTATCATTGGCAAATAGATGGAAGATGAAAGCGTCTGGTGAAGGTTCTGCATATTGTTCATGTATAAATGAACATTTATCCATGTTATATGTACCTAAACAGAAATTTAATTTGTTATCAGTAAGGGCTTTAGTTAATATTGGTTATGTAGTAACCTTTAGGGGAGATAACTCTATGATAGAGAAAGAGGGTAAAAGTGTTACTGCTACTTTAGAGAATGATTTATATGTGATACATGATGACCAGTTGCAGATGGCTAACTCGGTTTATAATAATGTTAAGCCACATGACAAATATATACATTTACTGCATAGACGTCTGGAGTATATTAATTTCAACATGCTTAAACAAACTGTTGAATTGTCTGAGGGAGTAAAATTAAAACCCTGTAGCAAGTATTTAAACTGTAATGCCTGTATCCAGGAGAAAAACAAGGTTAACTCCTGCAAACAGATTGAATGGGTTTAAGACCAAAGAACCTTTAGAGGTTGTTTTTGCTGACATAATTGGTCCTAAGAAACCCAGTTTGGGAGGTGCCTGCTATGTTTTGAGTATAATGGAACATTACTCACGGTACGGTTTCTGCTATCTCATGAAAAACAAAACAGAAACATTCCAACATTTCTTTAATTGGCTAAGGTTTGCAGAGAGAAAAATGAGGAGTAAAGTAATTACTTTAGTTACTGATAATGGGACTGAGTTTATTAACAAGAGATTCCAAACTATGTTGAAATTGGCTAGTGTCGAGCATAAACGTTTTGCACCTTACAGACCACAACATACCTCGTTTGTAGAACGAAGAGGGCAAACATTACAAGCCATGGCTCGCACTATGTTATCTGATTCAGGTTTGCCTGAAACACTGTGGGGTGAGGCCATAATGTGTAGTAACCATGTGCTGAACAATGTAGTTAACACAACAACTGGAGAATTGCCATTCACTCATTGGCATGGAAGAAAACCAAATTTAAGTTATTTACACACATTTGGAGCTCCAGCATGGGTGCATATTCCCTCACAAGTAAGACTGAAAGGGCAACATAGAGGTAGGAAGTTATTTTCCATAGGTTATGAGGCCAACCCTAGATCGTTTAGATTTTGGGATCAAGGCACAGCTCAGGTTTATGGTAGTTGTAGTGCTAAATTTCTTGAGCATGTTGGGTGGAATAAACTGGAACAGGAATCCAACAGTGATGTTATAATTGACACCCAAATAGTCCCTAAAGATAAAATAAGTAAACCACAAATAGCCATTAAAGAGGAAGAACAGGAGGAAGTAGGAGAACGGGCACAGGAGGAGGTAGGAGAACAGGAGCAGGTGGAACAGGTGATTCCACCAGTAAGCCCTGTATTACCAAGACATTCAACCTGAGTAACACGACCACCTGATAGATATTAGGCTAGTATTGTATGCCAAGTGAATACAGTTCCAAGTAACTATAGTGAACTAAAACTGTATCCTGCTAAGGATCAGGCTGCTTGTCAGGAAGCAATGGGTAAGAAACTGAAATCCTTACAAAAACTGGAGGTATATGAAAATGTCAGGTTACCACCAGGTAAACATGCCATAGAGTGTAAATGGATTTATAAACTTAAGGTAGTTGTGGATGGGACTGTTACCCATAAAGCCAGGTTAGTAGTACAAGGGTTCAATCAGACAGCAAATGACTATGATGAGGTGTTTGAGCCTAGTCTGAAGGCTACTACATTACGAGCAGTTTTAGTGTGGGCAGCTAAGGAGGAATACATTGTAAATCATTTAGATGTAGAGACAGCTTATCTGCATGCACCGTGGCAACACACTATATATTGAAAGAAACCTTTAGGTATAAAAATGATAATACAACTGATTGTTGGAGATTGAAAAAGAGTCTTTATGGCTTGAAGCAATCAGGATATGAGTGGAACCAGTGTATAGTTAAAGAATTAACTAAGATAGGTTTTGTAGCTGGCATGGCTGATCCATGTTTGTTCAAAGGGGAAAGTAATGGTGTAGTGTCATTGTTGCTATTGTTTACTGATGACATAGCATTAATCACCAAAACTGAACAAGAAGCTACAGAAATAATTTTACTGTTAGAAAAGAAATTTAAAATAAAACAGTTAGGTGAAATTAAACATTATCTTGGATTAAAGATAGATAGAACTAGGGGAGGATACAAGATCTCACAGGCAGATAAAATTAACCAGTTACTGAAGAACTTTAAAATAGAACTTTCTAAACTGGCTAAAACACCGATGAGCCAGGAGTTTAGCCACAGTGATGTTCAAAATCCTGTTTTTTGATAAGAACATTTATCAGTCTTTGATTGGTAGCTTATCTTATCTCAGTAATTGGTCAAGGCCAGATATAGCATACTGTGTTAACTAATTAGCAAGGTTTAATACTGAGCCAACTGAAAGGCACTGGCAAGCTGCTAAGCGTGTGTTAAGGTATCTGAAACAAACAATGCATTATGCATACTATTTAGAGCCTAAGGATGAACTACGTCTAACTGCATATGCTGATGCAAGTTTTGCTACAGATATAAATACACATAAATCTACATCAGGTACTGTAGTATTATTAGGAAAGGGATTGTTTGAATGGAGGTCTATTGAACAGAAGTTTGTCAACAATGGAGGCTAATTCTCATGTTTATCTCTATTATGTACAGATTTAGTTTATTATAAGCAACTATTGATTGATATGGGAATTGATGTAACAGATTTAATTGTTGTTTATGAGGACAACCAATCAGCAATACAGATGGCTTCCAATCTTGCTGTAAAGACAAGATCAAAACATACAGATTTAAGATATTTAAATGTGAGACAATGTGTGCAAAATAAGATGATTAAGCTGGAATACTGTATGTCAGAAAATAACATTGCAGATCATTTCACAAATGCCCAAGGCTCTGTAAAGCATAAGGCTTACTGTGAGGATTATGGACTTAGAATGTAAGGTTGTATATATTGTCCTACCCAAAGGGGAGAAAGTTAGGAATGTAAGTCAGTTGGGTTGGAAATATATAAACCAGGATAGACATTTTAATACTGTCTCTTTAAGGGAATGCTAAAATTGTAATTGGGTATGGTTCCTCAAATGGCCATAAGATGGAGCCAGAAACCTGGTTTGGATGTCCTGTTGTTGAGTGTTGCCGTTCCTGCATTTCCCTATTAACTGTTTCTGATCATCGTTATTCTTGGATTTGATATGAGTCTTTTACTGAACTGTTTTTGATACTGGACTTTGTTATTGGATTATCCCTGGACTGAAAACTGACTGCTATAACTGTGTATAACTTGGACTGTTTGTTGGACTTTGCTTAACCATTTACTGGAAGTAAAAACCTACATTTTACTATACAGTGTATTTGTGTGCTGGTTGTGTGTTATTCTTCACCACTCTCACTATGTCTCCCTGTGTGCGCTCATTCTCCTAACGGGGAATTACCTCAACAAATGCATACGGGCAGGGAGTGAGCATAGCATGCCAAAGGAGACATTCTTCTCCGAATCCCAGAGATAATTGTCTGGTGCCCCCTCCCAGCAAAGCAGGAGGCAAAGAACGGTGCAACTACATGTGAAAGCACGAAGGAGACAGGGGAGCAGTGCACGAGGGAGGCTGGCCCTTGTCAAAAGGGAATCCCTGTTTCTAATCATGCTGGCTTGTTGGGGTAGTGTTCCTTCACACAGCTCCCCCACCACCCCCTCTTCCTCTCCAGAGATCTATCAAGGCAGAAGTTGGACTTGGAGGAAACTGCTTCCTACAAACTTTTTCCTCCACACTTCCACATGCAGCAGTGTTGTCCTCTGCCTCCTGTGAAGGTGGGGCAGGCAATGCTGGGAGCCAGCCCCTCGCTGTCTTCAGGGAGGCCCCACAGGCCCGGTCTAACTATATCATGGGCCAGCTCATAGGGCGTGAGTTTGTCATGTCTGATGTACACTAATCGGCATAAATTAAAATGCATACAGCTCACAAAGGGTCACCACCTCCAATATATACTACATAAATATGACAAACATATTAATATGCATATACCCACATACCACATGTATTATTACATGACACAGAGAAACAACACAGTCTAGTTCCTATGTATACAGGTACATGGTGAGAAAAACATATCTTATGCGCTTGCCAGAAATTAGGCATAGGGAACAAAGCTGTTACAGAATCTGGTAGTCCTGCTAGAAATACTTTGTACCCTCCTTCTAGAAGGAAGCAAAAGAAATAGATCATAAAGTGGGTATACGGGGCCTCTAACAATGCTTTGAGCTCTAAGCACATAGCGCTTATAAGCAGTATCCTGAATAACAGGAACTGAGCATCCTATAATCTTCTTTGCTGTCCTTACCACTCCCTGGTGGACTTTCTATCTGAGGCACTGCAGCCACCAAACCAAACAGTGATGCAGCTTGTTAAAAAGCTATCAATAGTGCCTCTGTAAAAAATGGCCAGGACAGAAGGAGAAAGATGTGCTGACTGTCAGAGTTTTCTGTGACAATTTTGGCTCACATTGAACAATGGCTTTCCTATAAAAGCAGCAATGCGCAAACTAGTGGTAGGTTTCCTTGAATTAAGGAGTCATTCACTAAGGTATATTACACTTTGGCTTGGTGCCTGGAAAATAAGTATCAGTCAACCTGAGTTTAGCACATCCCCCTGTTAATTCACAGCAACTAAGAGTCTTGTCCAACCAGAGCAATAGGGCTTCTAAAACCAATACAACAAATCAAATGTAATCCATTTTGATCAAAGAAATCCATAGCAATAAAAGGGAACATCTACTTTTAAGGCAGCACTATAGATTTATGAGATTACATGTAGCAATGAACAGTCTATTTCCTAGGGAGAAGAAGGGTATAGAAGGTACTGTATGAATGAAAAGTAGTAATTGCAGTATAACAAGCAGTGCCCATTACCCAACAGGTGACCAGAAGGGCAGCTACAAAAAAAAAGTTGTTATAAAATGTCATCTCCAATAGGCAAATGTACTGTATCACTGTGATGACCTGGGGCATGGCACAGAGGCAACACAGCCAGCTGAGAGTTCAAGCTCCCCCTTAAAGCTCCAAATTTCCCCTCAAACTCTCCCACATTCTTTGCAAGTCCCAGAACAAAGCACACACACACACACACACACACATGCATAAGAAGCCTCTGGCTGAATCCAATACAGCAAAACAAAAGAACAGGGAAAGGAGTCCACAAACCAAGGAACAAACAAGGAGTCCACAAAGTCAGGAACAAGATAATGAGTTCAGGAAGTCAGGAAGAAGGCATTGAGTTCACAAGAAAGGAAGAAGCAAGTAGTCCTGCAAACTCCAAATATCTATACCAGCACAATTCAGTGTTTGTTCCTGACAAATGCTCTTCCCCACAGCGTCTCCTTAAGTCTCAGTCCCCAAATGTGCCTTGTGAAGAGGGGCAGGGCATTCTCCTTCTGAGTTGTCTGGTCAGCCTGTGCTGTTCCCAGTTTCTTTCCACTCTCCATGCTTAAGGATCAGGAGGAGGTGGTCCTTGCTCCTCGCCTGAACTCTGTCTCTCATGTTCACTGCTTAGTCTCTCTTGGTCATCCTGCCCCCTGCCTACAAGCCATCCCAATACTGAAAGGCCCTGGCCTGCCTCGGACTGCTACACTCTGCATTCCTCCAAAGCCAACGAAGCCGCTCTCTTGATCTCTGTCGGCTCCAGTTCTGGCTCATCTTCCTTCGCAGATTCAGGCTCCAACTGTGGCATGAAAATCACAGTGTGTCATCTCAAGATATCTGAATCACTTTCGTGTGCTAAAAGAGAAGGTGTTTCGAGTTTCATGCTAGTGCCAAGTCTTTATCTCTGCTCCGGTTCATTCACATCTTAAACATAATTCAGAAGCAGCAGCTGGGGACCAAATAAACAAACAAATGCACAAATAGGATTGTAACTTTTTTGGGAAATAAGGCTACCATAGAATTTCTATGATGCATATACCCAAGCACATTGCACATTATTCCAAACTATCATTGAACCCTGAATGTATAACATGCAGTAACTACTCACAGTCAAAAAAGTTTGTCTCTCAGTAAGGGGTCATATGTGCTAAGTATACAGTGGATCAAATATGCATCACAATGTGCTCACCGAGGATTATATTTATTCATTTATTTAAATGATTTATATAACCATTCATCTTGTACAACCATCTATCTATAAGTAACTGTTTATTGCTGCCAATGAAATAACATCCATTGTGAGTTTAGAATTCTTTTTTTTATGATATCTTTCTGCAAAAGGACAACAGTGTGTGGATTCTTGGAATATTATATATTGTATTGTACCGCACTGTATTGGAATAGAATTTCCTATTCTGTTCTACTCTACTCTACCCTACTCTACTCTTATATTATGAAACAAGTCATTCCTAACTAGCTTGCACCAGCAATGTAGATTAAGGAAAAATTCATCATTATTATGATTAGGTGGACCACTGGTCTAAATCAGTTTACAGAAGTTCTTGATATCCAGGTAAGTTTCCTATTTCTAGAATCTGTTGAAGCTGCCTTTTCTTCACAAGAATTGATAGTAAAATAATTCTCCTTTTCTATTTTGGGCATCAGTCTCTGACAGCATTTGCACTGGTTGCCAATTACTTTCTACATTCAAATTAATTTAAGATAGCAAGAGATTAAGATCTTAAGGTGTTCCATTTACCATAGCCTCCTTGGAAAGCGTGTGAGAAAAGGTCTTCTGTAATATAGCATCTACAGCACACTGAATGACCTGACAGAGCTGCTACTGGCTCCAACTTTCTGTACCCAGAAAAGAAAGCAAATTTCCAGTTTATCCTGTGGATCTGTTTAAAGTGCAACTGGAACTAATTTTATCATATTATTATTGTTAATATTATTTGTAATTATAAATAGTCCTCGACTTACAATCACAATTGGGACCAGAACTTCTGTTGCTAAGCAGGCCATTACTGAATGAGCTGCACCTAATTTTAAGATATTTTTCGGCTATGACCTCCCCCTGTCTATTGCTAAGTGATTATAAAGTTGTTAAGTGACTCATTTCTCCCATTGACTTTGCTTGTCAGAATCCCGAGAAAAATTGCAAATGGCAATCATGTGACCCTGGGATGCAGTAACTATCATATATAAATGGCAGTTGCCAAGCACCCAAATTTTGATCATGTGACTACAGGAGCAATGGTTATAAGCGTGAGGACCAGTCGTAATAGATGTTATCAGAGACTAGTTATTTTGTGCATTCTCTTTTTAATTACATTTTATTGAATTTAAATTAATTGTATTTATTTGTTTTCTTTTTATCACTATTTGTAACAGAAAATATATCAGTACATAATCAATCAAGCAAAACATATTATTCAAATTAATTAATTTTTGTGAAGCAGCTTTTATTTCAATCTCTGTTTTTGTGCTTACTAATCACATTGGTAAGCCTGGTAGGTGCTAGA
The DNA here is from genome assembly GCF_900518735.1 of Pseudonaja textilis. The sequence goes on from NW_020769329.1 coordinate 14,074,685, forward strand.
AAATTGTTTTCCAATTTAAATTCCAACCATGTATATTTCTAAGAGGATTTTGAAAAGCTGCCTGGTTTTATCTGAACATTTTGAGGATATTTGGCTTTTACTATTGTGATATAATATGATTTTATTAGACTTGCTTTCATTTTAAAGTAGTTCATATTTAGTTTGATCAATACATTTTATAAGATTATAAAAATATAAATAAATATAAAAATATATAAATTTTTATAAAACTATTTTTACTCTATAAGTTGATTTGGAAAGATGGGATTCTTGAAAGGTGACACGAAAAAGGCTAACCAACTAAATGATTGCTGAAACTATGAATTTTAAAACTCTATTGATCAAAAGTCCAGTTCTTTTAAAGACCTGAGCTTGTTTTGGCTGCTGTCTCTTAGATTAATCTACTCCACAGGGTTGTTTTGAATGAATTTTACTGATTCCTGCCTTAGGTCTATAAACCTCCAAGGTCTTTTCCTGCTCTACAATTCTATGATTTCTTAAAAGGAAGCTAAGCTTAAATATAAGCAAGAAGGCAGAAATTTGCAGAATCTAATAAAAATAATAAAGTCACGAATCACATCTTTCCCATGAATATATTTGCTTATTGTTCAAATGCTTGTGAAATAATACTTCATTAGCAAAGCTACTATACTTCATTGTTTTAGAATGAACTTTTTTTTAAAAAAAAGAAAAACCAATTATTATGCTTCCTCTGCTTTTGTGACTGGAAGGAACCTCTCTTTTCACAACACACATAGAATAGACCAGAGACATAATTGGACCAGAGACTGAATTTCAGTGGATTCATCTGTTTACATTCTTCTTCCCTTATGGCCTTCTACCATGTTATTTCAAAGCCCCATCATTGCTATGGGAACAATAAAACAGACCTCCCTTGCAGGGCTGTTGTTAGGATCACAACAAAGTGACATAAAAAGATATTTCAATATTGTTATGCCAATTATTTCTGCTGTATCTGCTTCCCAGTTTTAATTAGAAATTAGGTAAACTGAATGTGGAAAAAGCAAGCAATTTCGATAGAATCCATTTGCTGTCAAATCTATCACTGCCTATATCTGGATGCTAACACATTTTCTATCCAGTTATATTGACATACAACAACAGAATGGCTCAAATTCACAGTTTGATGTAAAAATTTGTGTGGGGGAGAAGAGGTGGTGGTTGTTGTTTATCTTTCAAAGATAGTGGGGAAAGCAAGCCACACTCTGCCGATCAACATAAATGATTTAAGATTTTTGCCAGGGAAATGTTAAAGATGGAGTCTAATCCTTTAATCTAACCCTGGTCTTTCTAAAAGCTTTATGCTAGGAGTTGACTCAGCATGTCACTGCCAAGAAGATCCATTGACCCTGAGTTCAGTGCTGAGAAATTGAGAAATGTTCTTTTTAATGTATATTCAATAAATACAGCATCTTCCTCTCCATGGGCTGAGCAATCCACTTCAAATCCATTATCGTCCGTTCTCACAGACTGACAAGTTGTCCTGAGACAAGAGTGGCCATGAGATGAGGTTAACCCTTGCTGAGGGGGATGTATAAATCTTACCAACTGCAACATTTTTACTCCCTGAAGTCCTTGAAGAAAGCCAGGGGGTGTTTGAATTGATAGTTGTTATGTGTGCTCCATCTCAACCAAGGTGATTTGTGTCACTGAAACACATACACAACCAGATACCCAAGTCTACCTATATCTCAAGCCGCTATTCCTCAGACACTGCAATTCTTGACCATTAGGCTTACTCTTGCCTGGGAAAGATCATTTGGACAATCAGTGCAAACTCAGCGTGGCTTGAGGATCATTGCATCACCCTGAGTTGCAGGAGAGAAGTCATCCCAAGCCTGCCATCATATATTTAGACAGGGGTGGGCTTCTGAGGGTTTGCATGGGTTTGGGCGATCCTCTAGCTACGATTCTGTGCAGTTTGGCAAATCCACAAATCCCACCCCTGGCTGGCCCCGTCCCACCCACCCCTCCCCTCCCAGGAGTCTCCATGAAGCCCATTTTGGATGCCAGATAAGTACAAGGCCCATGCAGAGGCTCAGGGAGGGTGAAAAATGGGCCTCCCAGAAGTTCCAGAAGACCAGAAATGGTCCCGTTTCCAGCCTCCAGAGGGCCTCCAGAGCCTAGGGAGGCCATTTTTGCCCTCCCAGAGGCTCAAGGAAACCCTCCGGAAACTGAGGAGGGCAAAAAATGGGCCTTCCGGAAGTTCTGGAAGTCTGGAAATGGGCCTGTTTCTGGCCTCTGGAGGGCATCCAGAGCTCATGGGGGCTGTTTTTGCCCTTCCGGAGGCTCGAGGAAAGCCTCCAGATCTGGGGAGAGCGAAAATGCCTCCCTCTGCTGTGGTGTAGGAGGCTGACTAGGCTATGCCCACCATGGCCACACCTATCCCTCCACCAGGCAGAGAACCGGTTGCTAAAATTTTTGAAGCACATTTCTGTATTCAGACACTCACAAAAGTATACACACACAAACACACACACACACACACACACTACATTCCTCACATACAGACATACATAACTGCTCTTAGTAGAAACATTGGTGGGCATTCTTTGAAGAGCCGAGATGGAGCCTGTGAAGAGAATCTTTGGCACAGAGATGAGGAGAACTGGGGAGGCAGCCTTGGTCAGGATTTGCAGCTAACTTTATTTTCTCATTATTGACCAGACACTTCTTTCATCTCCTAATAGAATACAGCTTTGGATTACTTGAACTGTATACTGCACCAGGATTTTAGGGACTGCATGCTTGTTCTTGGAAGGCATCTTACTTGAAATTAATTCAGCAATTTTAAATGGAAATGGGTTTTGTCCTTTGGGGCTGAAAATGCAAACTGGGCACTTGATGTCTCTGTCTCCATCAACTATAAATATCCTTGAAAGATAATGGACAGGGAAGGCTGTGAGTGATTTATTTATTTATTTATTTTCTGATCCCTCCCCCAAAACAGGGATAAACCTCTCCTTGCAGAATAATGTGGAAGGTTGAATTTTATCTGTTACATTGCAGGAAAATCCATTAAAAGGAATAACGGCAGGTGCAGCAAACTCTTGTTTTTCTCTGTCTGTCTCCACTGCTTCACTCCTGATGCTTGCTAGTTTGTATGATTAATTTTATCAATTTTCTTGACCTGCTTTGCCACCGAAATAAATATGACAGCTGTGGTGCTGCCTCAATTCTTTCTCTTGCCAGGCGAGCTGCTGAGATGTGTTTTCTTGTTGATTGCAGACTTTGGTAAATATCAAGTAAATAGACTGAAGAGGATTCATTTCAGCTGCTCAGCTAGTCAGGACGTCAGGCCAGGCACAAATCTTTCAACACAAAAGCAAAAGCTCTTTTCCATGAAGCTGAACAGACCCCTTCCAAAAACATATTCCTGAACTGCAGGGCTGAGGGGAGGAATGTTAGGAGAAAGGGAACAACCAGACCCAAAAGAGAAGAGAAAAGCATTCACAAGAGGGGCAGAGGAAGTATGAGGCAGTTCTATCGATACAATACTTTTCCGCTAAGTCTTTTTTAGACAAAATGAATGTGGTTCATATTAAAAATTACTGTTCTAGAGAGCATTATTTTGGTGGAAGACTGAGGGACTTTCATTTGAATACCTGCTCTAGGTAGAGGGCTGGGCTTTTTGCCCAGCCATCAAGGGCTGTATGAGGACAACAGAGTTCAAATTCAATTAAAATCTCTCAATCAATTCAACAGGAGAAAAGTAAGATAATGATTACTGTTACCATCATCAGTTTCACTCTGCTTGGCCCTGGAAACAGATGTGAGGAGAATTGTAAACTCAGAACTGACCCCTAGGAAGAGTCTAGGACAACTTGCTGTAGCCAACTTGATGCAACTCCTGATGGCCAATTCTCCATGGCCAACTCACCATGGAGATTACACATATAAAAATGGTGGAATGGAATCATTAAAGAAAGGCTGCAAAAGGAGGGAAAGAATGAAATGTGAATGACAAAAATTAAAATAATTCTTTATTTTAAATAATTAAATTAAATTGTTGAATTGTCCCAACTGCAGTATTTTTAAAACTCTTGTTTATAAATGAACTATTTCTGCTTGTTAGATCCTTCTTTATACAATAAGAAATCTCCAGTTGTTTATTTTCTGAAGCTTCTTAGGGTTTTTCTTTTTATTACATGATGGTTGGAAATAATGGATACTATAAATTATTCAACAATACCAAAGTTAGGGAAGCTGGTATTCACTACTGATTTCTCTAACCAGGAGTCATATGTACGCCATGCTCCTTTGATGGGATTTTGTATTTTGCATACATATGTGGCTGAAATTCATATAATTTTACAAAGATATCTCCAAAAGTTATGTCCCAACTTGAAAAGCTGCCTAGCGGCAAATTATTTTATTAGAATTAATTCTGAAACATATTTATTTGTTTTATTTATACTATTACTTATAGTATGGCAGGTTTTTTATTTTTCTTGTTTTAGGATTTATACTGGTAGAAATATCCCTGAACGTTCAGGTCAGCATTTTTGCTTGGAATGTGAGTTATAGGACTTCTGCTGATGCCTGCTAAAGGTTTATGCTAAAGAAAAGTGGATCAAGAGTTGTTTCCACAAAAAATTCTTTTCTTTCTTCCTTGAAGATTATTTTCAGAGCAACAGTATAGACCGCAGTCATATGGGTAGATTGGAAAAAAGGATCCAAAACCTATTTCTAGAAAATGCATTTATTAGGACCAACCAACTGTCACAAACTGGTCCGCAAGCTTTTAGGTTCTCCATAAAATTGTTCAATAGCCAACATGTTAAAAAAAAGAGAAAGATGAAAAGAAGCCAGATTTTTTTTAAAAAAAAAATAGATCTGACATTTTATCTGATGTCATTGCCTCACAAAATCAATTCCAAAATGCATTTATTACTTACTTACTTACTTACTTATTTATTTATTTATTTGTAGCCTGTCTTTATTATGTTTACATTTAAGTCAAGGTGGGAAACATATTTAATACATCTTTTTCCTGTTTTCCCCACCACAACAACCCTGTGAAGTGAGTTGGGCTGAGAAAGAGTGATTGGCTCAAGGCCACCCAGCTGGCTTTCATGGCTAAGGCAAGACTAGAACTCAGGGTCTCCTGCTTTCTAGCCTGGTACCTTAACCACTAGGCCAGACTATGGGCCAAGGGTGTTGTTTACAAGATAACTAGTATTCATACAAAAGTGCCTTTGCTTGACAAAGAGCAGAAATAAGGAAACACTGCAGTGTTTGTAGATTGTAGAAAATATTCTTCCAGAAAATGTTTTCTGGATAGTGCACTCAGTTGGTTTACAATATTGTAAACAAACAGTTCATTTTTTTAATCATATAAATATTTACTTTTTACAAAACCTTCCTAACTCAGTAGTGGTCGCATCGCTACTCTACAAATGTTTTTGCCTACAACTCCCATGAATATCAATGTAACTATTGATTGTCTATCACTCTCTTAGCTGCAGAAAACCTTCACAACAACCCTTTTATGAAACAAAATTTCAAGTTGGAATAGCTGTGCCAGCTTGCTCCTTTTTTACAAATCTGTTTGATAACTATTCTATGTGAATGAATCCAGGGAAATAGTCCAGGGAAATAGAGACAAGTGCTTGCTGGCTAGATCAAAAAGTTCAAAGAGTAGGCTAAAGCTTGGCTGAGGGTGCAAATCTTTTAAATATCAGGAACAGGCAGCCTGATGCTAAATTGTGCCACTGGCCTCAAGGAAGTTGACCAGCTGCCTCAAGTCATGCTCTGTGGAAAGTGAAATGTTTGTTTGTACAAGATATTTATATCTGACTTTGAGCTCCCAAGGCAATTTACATTTTTAAAAAAGCCCACTCATGCACACATACATAAAAAATACAAGCAATACCCCCCAAATGACTATAAAATAAAACTGTGTTTGGGTAAAAATACATCTGATTATGGAGGTTTTGTTTTGGAGAGGAACGGGGGAACTGTCCCTCCCCTTAAACTGCTGAATTGGCAGTAACCACAAGCAGTAAAACATGAAACATGGTGGGGGAGGAAAGAAAGCCAAGATGTGGACTGAATCCATACAATTAAGTGCCACCCTAGTTTTACATGCATCTCATGCTTTGGGGGATTGTGGTTACCATACTGACCTTTTTCTGACCCTCCCCCACAGAGACCCTCACTGAAACCCTGACTGTGATTGAGTTCGTACAAGTGGGAGTGATTTTCAAATATTACAATTCTTGCCTGGATTTCTCATCTGCTTGTTTAACAATAAATTTCATTTGTACTTAAGTGTTAAACCTAGGTAGAACTGTGGTAGCAAACTTCATCAGATCAGTCTCCAAATCTGGATGAAGAAGAGTTGCTACATATTGTACCGATAACTAGCATATCAAAGAACCAATTAGATTTTATTTGATGTGTACCTTGTGGGGAGGGGGGATATACATACTATCAGCAGAACAAAGCAGTCAAGGAAAAATTCATCGCTAAAATGAAAACTCAGGCAAGACTACTTTCAGACACCAGAAGAAGCTAGTGAAGCATTATTTTCCTAAACTTGCCCTGCTCCGAGGCATAATCCCGTTTCTACTGCATCATAATTTCAGAGCATTGCCACTGTCATCTTCAAGTAAGGCAGCCTAAATTGTCCAGCTCAGCCCGAACCCCAGGCAACATGCACTCTTTATAATGAAAACAAAAACAACAGATTTAGAGATTTTATCTGTAAACTCAAATATTTGAGATAATTTGCTATTGAGCAAGGTGCAATTAGTATAAATAAATGAAAGCATACTTGCTGTGCCATGTTTAATTGTTTCAGTTAATGGCTCTGATTTAGTTATCATTTGAACTGCTTGTTGAAAAGAATGTATAAAATAAAAAAGAAATACATTTTATTTTGCTCCCATGTCATTCAGTTTTGATTTTGGCACTTACTGTCACTTAGACTCAGAATAATGTAACTTCAAATTATTCCTGATCTAAACCCTTCAATGTATTGTATTAACTGGTTAAACAATCAACCAATGGAACAGCTTGCCTTCAGAAGTTGTGGGAGCTTCATCACTGGAGGCTTTCAAGAAGAGATTGGACTGCCATTTGTCAGAAATGGTGTAAGGTCTCCTGTTTGGGCAGAGGGGTGGACTAGATGACCTACAAGGTCCCTTCCAACTCTGTTAGTCTGTAATCTGCAAATAAAGCAAAAAACCTCACTTGTAGATATATGCATGTATTTTACAGCCCTGGACAAATAAAGCTTGAGTACAACATTTAAAACACAAAAACAAACTTGAAAAAATTAATAATGAGAAGAAATGTAAATCCTCAAGCTTATTTGCTAGAAACTTGGCAACCTTAGAGTGATTGTCCCAGTTTGGTCCTGCCGAAGAAAAAATATAGTTTTGTGATCAAAGGGACAACTAAAATTTCTTATCATATTTTAAGAATGCCAAACTCCATGGGTAACACATTGGGCAGTGTAACATACATGGGTATTCACTTACTCTGTGTAACTGAGCAAATACACTTGCTATATTGCACAAAAGACCAGTATACAGGAAGTCCTTGACTTATGACTGATTGCTTAGCAACTATTCAAAATTACAGTGGGGTACTTATGACCCAATTTTGCACTTCTGACAATCATTCCCCCTCACAGTCTTGGGAGCTTGGCAATTGGCCTACATTTACAACCATTTGCAGCATCCCATGATTATGTCACCAGATTTTATACTGTTTTTGCCAAAACTTGCATTTACTTCTGGTTTTCAGTAAAACCAACCCATATCAAACAATTAGTTCACTTAATGAGTGCAGCATTTGCTTAATAATTGCCTCAACAAGGTTGTAAAATTGGGTCAATCACATGAGTAGCAGGCTCTATTTTGATCATAAATTGAGGATTACCTGTATTTGGCTAATCTTTATAATAGATGAATTTGAGCAAGTTAAAAAAAAGGTTGTGTGGAAAATATAAACTGTTATAGAGATAAATAAGAATTGCCTGTGAAAAATCTGCAAATGCACTATAAAAATGGTGGGTGGTTTTTAGTTCTATCACATTATAGATCTAAATCCCAAATTTTCCACTTAAGGCTTTATCTGGGCTGAATAATATAGCCAGGAATGAGAAGGCATGGTATGCCAGATCAGAATCACTTTGCTGCCTCAGGGATGAGGAGAGTAGGGTGAGATGAGCTAAGTCTCACCCTAAAAGATTTGTTTCCACCAAAATGTGAGATGGCAAGAGAGAGTTACCACAAAGAGGAGCCCTGAACAGGTCACTAAAGTATCTGGTCCAGCACTCTAAAGAGATTAAATCATTGGCACTGGAACTAGGTTTATGTGAAGAATGAGAAACTAAATGCCAGAACAGAAAATTGTCCTTATTTGTTACTGCTAGTTGGAGTCTTGTCCAAATCCCTAATCAATAGCTTTGCTTTTTCTCCCTCAAAGGCTTTTTATATCCTTTTTTTAACTAAATGGAAAATTTCACCAGATAGAGAATCATTTTAGAATTAGCCATTTATACAGGTAGAAATTATCATTGCCTAAACTTGGACATACTTTTATTGAATGAGGTTTTGGAACACTTCTTGGAATTAAAGAGGATGGAATTTGATTACTTCTCAACTAAACGTATACTTTGCTGAAAAATGACAAAATAAGTTCATAAAAATGGCTGTTTTGCCTATAATCTATTTCAAATGGTTGACCTGGGATGATTCAAGAAATTGTTCCTTGTGGAGAGCCGTAATGACATTGGCAATTCCAGAAGAGCTTATAACACTATAACAGATGTGCACAGGTACTACAATCTCTGTGGCTTTACAGAGCTTCAGATAGTTCTGGCTTCATGCTAGAGAAAAGAATGACTAAAGGCAGTTCTTGCATATGAGCACTGCCAAATTAAAAAGAAAAAGCAATAGAATGGGGCAGGAGTGCAGCGTCTCTCTAGAGGAAACTGGGAGAGCTAATTTGAAGAACTGAAATGTAGCTAAGGTATTTTGATGTGACATGTGTAGGTTTGCTTCATTAAATGCTGAAGATATTAGTAGCATATTCCATTCTGTTCAGATTCTGGAAGCCATTCTTGGAAGCCGATCAAGAGAGAGAAGAACTCATACCAGTTCAGGTGCGAAATTCTTCTGGGTGTCCAGGAAAGCAATGAATTCTGGGCCTGTTCCCGAAATGATTCTGCCTTTAAGAAAAGTTGTGCTTGTAGCCAAGATTAGGAAATGTATGGAGAAGCCTGGTCTAATCCTGGCTGCGTAAAATTAGAAACATTGACCGGGAAGGTGGGGGGACTTTATACTCCTCCCTCATATGGAAATAATCACCTCCATGTCTACTTTTCCCACTTTCTGGTTGGTGAATTTTTTCAAGCAGAGACATTTCTGCTCTATGAGAAAGATGGCATTGAGTAAGTCCTCTAAGGGGATCTTTGATTTGTGTAAAACACCAATACAAATATGCACATGCATCTCTGCTATGCCCTCGGGCATCCTTAAGGCTAAAATAATGCAAATATGCTTTATTAGGGAGCCTCGCAGCAGGTGATAGGATGGCTGTGGAAGCCACAAGAATGAGCACATTTTACAAAAGCAAGCCCTTTATAAGATCTTGCTGACAATCACCATTAAATATTCATTCTATAGACTGCAGAGACATCATTAGATGCACAGAGTCAACCCCTCTCTTTTGTTGTGCAATAGGAATTTGGCATTTGTTTTATTCAGCAGGGGTGAGACAAAAGAATATCACCAGAACCACCTTGTCCTCTTTCTAACAGGCCGAGAGACTCAGGGATGGAAGAGACAAATTTCAGCCTGGTAGCTGATTTGCTTCAAAGCATCAAAATAAGTTCTTTTAAATCCCTTTTAATAACCCACCCATTTTCAATTTTTGAATCACAATTTATGTGAATAAGGGACTGAAGAAGACGAAAACAGTGCATATTCAGCACCAAAGTATAACACTATATTTTTTATATGCTTTGTCTCATGAATGGTATGGCTTAGTGACTTAGTGACAAGGCCTTCACCCTTTGACTGTCAACTAGCCAAAATACAATCCATCACATTTATACTGTTTCTTGCTAGCAGTCTGAAAATAAGTCGGGTGGGTAGCAGAGACAGTATTCATCTACTTTTCCAGTCTGCACACTGGATAGGTGAGCATGCCTGTTCTTAAAACATTCTTTGTAAAAGCTGACTAGTTGAAAGGCATTAAAAGACAGATTTTCTTTCCTAAATTTTAGAATATATGCACCTGAGAAAAGATGTGGTTCTCATCATTGTGGAACTAGAAAGGGTAAGCATGCCGGATTCGATTTACAAAACAGAATTATCATGTCTGAAAGGCATGATGGGTGATGTTGCCATGCTGGGACAAGGCCTACCCGTGGCATGACTGGGGCTGATTCCAAAGGCTAAGAAATCCTCCTTCCCCAGGAAGGGATGGCATCTGTTCTGATGCTACCTGTACTTGTATTACATGCATGTATACATGGACACACATCAAGTCTGCCGTGATGGCATCATTTTAAAAAACAAACTGCCTATAAAAGCCCCTGGAAATTCAGATTTCCTTTTATTAAAACTGAGAAATGTGTATAAATGTAAATAACAAATGAGGGATATGGAGAGAGCAACCAGAATGGCTGCTGGCATCACATGTTCATGCGCTCTCTTCCCTCCTTGTGTAATTTGCATTAATAAAGAGGCTGTTCCTTGTCGGAATGCGTTTCATCCGGTTTAAAATCCCAGGGCGCTCCACCAGGAAGTGCTTTGGGAGAATCCAACTGTCAGAGCCGACAAGACAAATGAATCCCAGTGTCAGGAGCGTGTGGTTCAACGATGACAGATTGAGAAGAACTGTCCCCCTCTCGACAGGCGGGCTTCATTTTCAAATTAATAAATCTGAATAAAATATTTTTCCTTTCATTACAAGCCGGGCTTAGTTGACAGTTCCCATGACAGGGGGGAGTCGCAGAGTTGATGAGAAGAGTTTGCATCAATTCCACCTGGGCTTCCATTGCTTTATTTTTACCTGCAATTGCATCTTTCTTTGCCTCTCTTCTACCTCCCTCTCCCTCTCTTTCCCAGCCTGTTTTCTTCCTCTGTCACTCACCCCCCGCCTTCTGCCCCATCACCCATCTGCACTCCTGCTCATCACTTGCTTGAAATAAAAGGCTTAAATAAAAAACCAGAACAATAGTTATTTCCTCAACACATAAACAACTACATACACAGAGACCAACACACACATGCACACTCATCTTCAAAGCAGCATGGAGCCTCCAAGGAGTCTCCTCTCAATGACATGAATGTTATGTATATCAGATGTGCATGCACACACACACACACACACACACACTTCTATTTACCTGCACAGTTACTCTTTGGCAACATTCAGGTGTACCATCTAAGCAAATTTTATGCAAAAAGTTTCTTCCAAAGCAGATCAAAGCTCACATCCAGCAGAAATGCATTTGGGATAAGCTTCAGTCCAGCATAACACTTAAAAATTTCTGCCATGCCATGTCCAGACCCATTCAAAATATTTGGATTTCATTTGAGCAGTATCTTTCATTTGAGCAGTATCTTTTAGGCTTTGAATCTTCTGACAATCTGAGAATATACTTCAGGTTTCCGTGTATATAATAACCTGCTTATTTTTTTTAATGTAGGGTGGGGACAGTTTTTTTAAAATCCTTTTTCTCTGGATTAATGAATAAGGCCCTTAAAAAAAATGTATATGAGCTTTACCCAATCAAATGTTTTGTAGTTCATGGGACTGAAGCCCAGAAGTTGGGTTATGATATCCAAAGAGCTTCACGTATGTCTTCCTCTAAATGTGCTTTTCTTTTAATAGCCACTGAAGGGGACTGAGAAGGAAATTCAGAACAGGGGCCACAATATGTAGGAAAACAAAGTTTGGAATGATTTTGCTTTATGCAATGATCTCTCCACTTCCATTGTTTCCTTGCTTCCCAGGTTACCAACAGGGATGAAGGAGACACTCCTACTGACATTATCAGCTTTGGGGAGAGGCTGGTTTTTGCCACTACCAGGACTGCAGTGTAAACACTAGGTAATATTAAGCCACATTTCTGCACCCTGCAATCCCCACTCTTGATTCACTGCTCTCCCCCGCCCCCACTTCCCTTAATGTTAACACAGCCATGCATTTAACGTAACCTCTGGTTTATCCATAAAAATTCCTTAGATGAAGGTGTGATAGAAATGACAAAAGCCTTGCTGATTTTAAGAGTAGCTGTCTGCAATCTAGAAAACGATTCCAATTTAATGTAGCTGTCTAGTTCAAACTAAATTCTACTAGCAATGTGAAAAAATGTGACAGATGGAGCTTTCCTAGGAAAAGAAACCCTTACTGAAGCACAAGTATTCCCTAGTAAGTATTTTAGGGCTTAACTTCTACAGTGGAACCAGGTTTGTATATTGATTCAAACCAAGTGCGGTTTTCTGCAGTTAAAAATCTTGCAGTTATTTTTTTCCTTTGGAAATTAAGGTCAGTCTATGCATGCAGCAAAAGGAGGTGAAGGAACAGACGTGGTTATTTTAAATACTTTAAAAAAACCAATTCTCTTTATTTTTATATTTTGAAGTTGGTAGATAATTATTCTTAATTAATTGTTTATTGTTTCTTCTTTATCTTTTTACAGCTATCTGACAATTTAAAACCTAATGTTGGGCTTCCTCCATGGTGTAATAACTTTCTACCAGCTGTTGAAAGCTCTTTTTTTTTTTTTTTTTTGCATATGGCAGGATTCAAAATGAGTATTTGACCAATTTACATTCTGAAGGAGTAGAATCTGCCCCAGCACCTTTTTTCTGGTTATGTATTTTGCATCTGGTCCAAAGTCTGAAGTGAAAGTCCCGATACTGCTGCAAAATGAACTCTATGTTGATCATGTGATACATCTACAGGAAGTTATTGTGACCAATTATACCCACAGATATGGAAATGTCTTTGAATGCAAAAATGGCTGATTCAGAATTAGCAACCCATCTCTACTTTGTATTTAAAGGGGCAGCCTGTGGTCTTATTTGAGGGGATTCTGGGCTCACCCTGTCTCCCACCTGCTGGGATCCTATTGTAGTTCCATGCTGGCATGATTAGGTAATTCACATCTGCACCGTGGCAACTACAGAAGTACTCAGAAACATGATTGGTTCTCTTGTTTTGTGAAAGGAGGAAGGAATGCATGCTTTAGCATGAACTTGAAGGGATGGAAAAAGGCACCCAAGTTACTGATCAGCAAACAAGCCGTGTTTGACAGTGCTCAGCTATCAGCCAGAAAGGATAAGTGCTGGTTTTCAGTTATTTTCAGATATGTAAACATGGGTCACACTCACAGTGTTCTGATCTGGAATCCCTTTTAAAACTGGATTCAGAAGAGGTGGGAGGTAAAATTTGTCACCTGGAAATATGATTAATTGGTGGAACAGCTTGCCACCCGGAATTGTGAATGCTCCATCGCTGGAAATTTTCAAGAAAAGATTGGACAGCCATTTTTCTGAGATGGTATAAGGACTCTTACCTTGGGCAGGGGATTGGGCTAAAAGACCTTCAAGGTCTTTCCAGCCCTATCATTCTAGGATTCTACTGTATTATCAATTTAGAACTTACCAGAAGGCTCTACATCTTACTGAATTTCACATGCTGTATATAATAATTAATAGTATATATCCATGGTGACAGAGTGGTTAGAATGCAATTGTTGTTGTTGTTAGTCACGAAATCATGTCCGACCCATCACGATCCCATGGACAATGTTCTTCCAGGCCTTCCTGTCATCTATCATCCCCTGGAGTCCATTTAAGCTCACGTCGACTGCTTCAGTGACTCCATCCAGCCACCTCATTCTCTACTGTCCCCTTCTTCTTTTGCCATCAATCTTTCCCTGCATTAGGCTCTTCTCCAGTGAGTCCTTCCATCTCATTAGGTGGCTACTTCATCTTCAGGATCTGGCCTTCTAAAGAGCAGTCAGGGTTGATCTCTCCAGGACTGACCAGTTTGATCGCCTTGCAAGGGACTTGCAGGAGTCTTCTCCAGCACCATAGCTCAAAGGTCTTAATTCTTTGGCACTCAGCCTTCCTTATGGTCCAACTTTCACAGCCATACATTGCAACTGGGAAAACCATATCCTTGACTATACACACTTTTGCTGGCAGGGTGATGTCTCTGCTTTTTAGTATGCTGTTCAGATTTGCCATAGATTTCCTCCTCGGGAGAAGCGTCTTTTAATTTCTTGGCTGAAGACCCATCTTCAGTGGTCTTAGAGCCCAGGAAAATAAAATCTGTCACTACCTCCATTTCTTTCCGATCTATTTGCCAGGAATTGAGAGGGTCAGATGCCTTGATCTTAGTTTTCTTAAAGTTGAGTTTCAAGCCAACTTTTGCATTCTCCTCCTCTACGCACATCAAGAGGCTCTTTAGTTCCTCTTCACTTTCTGCCATTAGAATTGTATCATCTGCATATCTGAGGTTGTTGATATTTCTCCTGCCATCTTAATTCCAACTTGTGTTTCATCTAGCCCTGCCTTTCTCATGATGTGCTCTGTGTTAAGTTTGAGCAATGAGAGGCTGAACCAGAGCATGAGTGCAAC
>NW_020769329.1:14097450-14133061 GCF_900518735.1 Pseudonaja textilis
CGACCCCTGGTCTAAAGAAAATAGAAGGAACACATTTTCATACAAATATCAACACACTAACAACAAAGAACCCAGAAACATATACAAACACACTAACTCACTATCCCAATTGTCAGCTGCCCCCAGAAGTGCATGCTATTATCACTGTTGTTACAGAGCCAATAAACAGAAACCTCCTTTCCAACCTCTGCCTGCCTTGAACTTATTTTTCCTTTGCCTGCATTTCTTTCCTGGCTTGGAATAAAACAGAATCTGGATTTAACTTCCAACAATATATTCTTTATATATATTATTTTTGATATTTTTGGTATTATTGCTTTATGGGCAATAAACATTTGCATATAGTTAAAGAAAGAGAGGGAGAAAAAGGGAAGAGAATGAAAGGGAAAGATTTTATCTTCTTATCACATGCCAAAATAGCTGTGTAAAAGTTGCAGCAGTGTTTCTTTCCAAACATTCCAAAATAATTGAGAAGTTTTCATGTCTAGGCTGCTTTTATATAAAATCATGAAGAATTACAGAAAATGGCATCCCATATGATCAAAGAACTAAAGCATATTCTATACCATATTATCACACTTCAACTTTTAGGTTGGGGAGCAGAAGAAGGAAGGAAGGAAGGATACGATTTTCATAATGTTTTAAACTGTCACTGTTAAGACATATAAGAGATTGATAGGAATTACAACAACAAAATATAGATATAGACTGGTGGCCATATATGCAAGTGCAGGCAAGGTATAAAAAAGATAAAGAAGAATACAGATTCTATTTGGATAAGCAACAATTAGACAAAATCCTACAAGGAACAGAAAAAAAGATGATATCTAAATTATACAACTTTCTTTTAAATTTTAAGATGGAAGAGTTAAGGAAACAATGGTAGCATGGGTGAAAAATGTGGGGCATAATATAGAATTGGAACACTGGGGAGAATGTGGAAGATAAAT
The DNA here is from genome assembly GCF_900518735.1 of Pseudonaja textilis. Next base: position 14,098,401 of record NW_020769329.1, read on the forward strand.
TATAAATTAACATTGTCTACAGCATATAGAGGAAACAGGTACAAAATGTTTAAAGATGGCATCTATCCACCCACCCCACAAGGTTAGCAAAAATGTTTGCAAATCAAAACCCAGAATGTTGGAAATGTAAGAAACAAAGGGGTACATACTTTCACATGTGGTGGACCTGCCCAGAAGTTAAAAAATATTGGAATACAATTCAACAGTGGCTAGAAGAAATAATAAAACAAAATATTGAATTTCAACTAGAATTATTTTTATTGGTATAATAAAAGGGAAATATAGTAAAAATGAGAGATATATAATACTGCACATAATAACTGTTGCTAGAATCTCATATGCACAATCTTGGAAACAGGGAAATATACCATCAGAGGGAGCAATCATAAAGAAAATACTAGACTGTGCAGAAATGGACAGGGTGACTCTAAAACTAAAAGATAAAGAGGAATCGACTATATAGTCTGGGACACCTGGTATGCATGACTTAAGAATAGCACAGGAAAAAAAATGTTGTAATTAAGTAAAAAATAGGAAACTATATATATTGAATGCAGAATAAGTGGAATATATGAAGAAAATATGTGATATAAATATGGAATAAGAATAAGGAAAAGAATATGTAATTGTAATGTAATGTAATAAGATATTATGTATAGAAAAAAGATTAGGAAATGTAAATGATGTCTTGACATTGATATAATTGTGTATATAATTTTATTTTATGTTTTTTAAATTTTTTGAAAATGGAATAAAGTTTATTTAAAAGAAAGAGATTGACAGGAAAATATAAATAATCACAAAGAGTCAATAACAAATTAACTGAAAGATGTACCATTCTGGTTGTAAATGTAGATTGTGTCATTGGTCTGTAATTTATAAGCACAGAAGATGACTGATAAAATTATACGATATAAGTAATGCATTATTTATTTTAAAATTATATTCCATTTATTTTCTTTTTACACTGCATCAATTTTTAAAAAGGTTTATTGAAACTGAAAGTTTTATTTTGAAGGAAAAACAGCAATGAAGGGCACCAATCTAGATAATTTCCTAATTCTGATTGAAGCTCCATGCCAGGTTTTTCCTGAAAAATCACTCGTGCTATGGAACTTATATAAGAACCTCATGCTTCCAATATGTGAATCTGCAACAAAAGCCTGACTGGTTTAAATGGGATTTACTCTAGTGGATATTGAAATTTTAAGATCATCTTGAAGGACACTTGCACATAGAAAGCACTGCAGTAAACTAGCCTAGGAATAACTAAAGCATGAATCACCAAAATAAAACAGTTTTTCTCAAATAATGGTAGAGGCCAAGACTAAAATTGACACTCAGACAATTATCCTCTCTGGACATCTAAAATAGAGCAATAATGAACAAGGAAAAGCAAAAATTAAAAAAAATGTTACTAAATTAATGCATGCTTGAATGGAGGGGCAATTCTGTCACACTCCAACCCCACTGTTTACTACCAAATCTCCAATGTTCCTAAAAAGCAGAACCATTGCAGAGAATCAAAGTACCCAGGTGTATTTTCCTGCTTCACTTCCATCCTAATGTTTTCCTGCTTCTGTTGGCACAAAAGCTGCTGTCCAGTTTGCCTAATGCACTTTTCTTTCTTCGAGTCTGACCCTTGCATGCTGGTTAATTACTGTGTAGAGTCAAGAGCACACATGCACACAAGAAACACACACACAGAGACACCAATTTCATTTTCCCAGATTGTCCTGAATAAGATCAAAGGCACATTCTCTAGTTCCAAACCTAGAAGATTTTAACAACAATATTGCTGCTACCATTATTTTCTTTCTCTTAGATACTTTGATGCCGGACTTTAAAAAAAATGTATTTCTGCCAATGCTCCATTGGGAAACTGCTGATGAACCACACCATCATGGTCATCATCTTTACTTTTTTTAATTACACAGAGGACATCCAGGAATAGAAAAACTGTCCTTTGGAAGGACACAATAGCCTGAGATCCACATTGTCTTGCAAACTGTTGCCCAGTGTCTATGTCTGGATAGGATTTTCTTAAACTGGCATCAGAACAGGAGCAACTTGAAAGTGTGTCGCTGATATGCCCTGTTCCTGTCACTACTCTGTAGTGCTCAACTGCCTTTATTTCCCTGCTTTCAAGGTTCAGAAGGACATTTGAAAACGAGAGCCTCCACATGTCTTCTGGAACAAGGATATGGATTATGGGATTCTGCATTGTGCAGAGACTCCTTCATCAATGCAGACTGAAAAGCAGGTTTTCCTTCAGAATCTTACCTGACATATTACAGTTTGCTCATCTTCATTCTTCACATTGAGATATCATATTGAGGCATATATGCTTTATGCTACATAAGAGTTAGCATTTCTAAAAGCAAGTAAGCATTAATGTTTAAGTAAGTACGATGAGCCTGACTCCAAGGCCACATGCCTTGGAGACATGTGGAGATACAAAAACACGTTTAAACAATACAAAAGAGACACAATTATTTTCCTCAAACCACCTTCCTTATTGGTCATTTCCCAACACTTCCTGGAAATCTTTTCATTGCATTTATGTAGTACTGTTGAGATCAGTGGTGGGATTCAAATTTTTTAACTACCAGTTCTGTGGCCGTGGCAGGGGAAGGATACTGTAAAATCTCAGTTCAGAGGTGGTATTTGCGGGTTCTCCAACTTACTCAAAATTTCCACTACTGGTTCTCCAGAACTGGTCAGAACCTGCTGAATACCACCTCTGGTTGAGATCCTCTTAAATGTAATGCTTATTTTAATGTTGGAAGATTGTGAATTCCTCCATGTTAAAAAAAATCCCACTGGAATTCTTGACTAAAGGTAAAAATATCTTGCAATTTAAATATCAATGACCTACTTATACATTCCTTTGCTGTTAGATTTCCAGCTAAGCCCAGTGCACCTGCACATCTTGGAGTGATGATTCTTCTTGTTAAGAATTCAATGCATGTCTAATACTACTGTAATAACACAAATAAAACAATATATTTGGTGCAGAATAAATTGCTATCTGTTTGAAATCTTTCTGAGTCTCAGAGTTTGTTCTCTACTCTTTTGCCAAGACAACCACAGTCCCCAAATCATTCCGCCGGTTTCTCTCCACCATTTCTTGTCATTTGCCTTTAGAACTGCTATTCTTAGCCTGAATTGAGCTGTAAAGAACAAGGGTGAAGCTTTAAGTCAGTAGATTCATGGTTTGGGTGTTTATATCAAGATAAAAAAGAAATCTCAGTTGTATACAAGGCTGAGTCCATTGTGCCAAAAGGATCCAAGTCAAGCAGGCCCATAAAATGAAATCCTTCTGGACTCATTTAAAGAGACTTGAGTTAAATAAATCCTGCTTGCTCAAATGCTGAGGGGAAAGTTTTTTATGCAACTTTTCTGTGTGGTCGGCTAATATGTAGGAAAACTCAGCAGAGGAGAAATGAATTCAGGAGCAGAGGAGAAAGAAGAAATGCATGGAACTCTACATTAATCCTGTTAAGTTCGGAAAGGAGGAAGGCCACACCAGAGCTTTAGTCATAACACACTTTATTCGGAGGAATAAAGGGGGCTGTCGCGTCTGCAGCTAACAGCAGACCTGCCAGCGAACAGCAGCTGGCTCAACCTAGCAGCCGGCTTTTATAGCCGACTGTCGAAGGGAGCCAGCCAATGGGGACTAAGAACGCCCCCGCAGGAATTGCGGACCTGATGGGGAACTGGTGTCAGCCCCGAGGACATAACACCCCTTCCCCCCAGATACGAACATGAGTAGTCTTTTAGGTATGAAGGCGGTTTGTGTTGCCGCTCTGACCGTCTTAGTTCGGGTGTAGGAGCGGGTGGCACAGAGTTCGGGACAGCGGGGGTTTGGTCCCTTGGTAGCTGTCCAGCCACCCGATCTTGCTCACCGGTCGCCGGCTGGGTTGTCGAATTGCTTCGGTCTCCCGGTGTGGTTGAGGAACTGCTGGGGACAGTTGCTGGTTCTGTAGGATGGTCACGGTCAGCCGTCTGCTCCCTCGGTTCGGTTGGTGGAGACAGGTTACTCTGAGTGTCCCAGCTGGGTACCGGATGCGGTGCCTGGAATGCTGCCGTGGTCTCTGGGTCGGTGGTGGCGTGCTCGTTCTGCCGGCTCCTCAACTGATCCAGGTGTCTCCGCCAAATGCGCCCGTCTTCTAACTGGACGTGGTACGACCTGGGCCCTGTGATGGCCATGATCCTGCCAGGTACCCACAACGGGTCTCCCGCGTAATTCCTGGTGAAGACTTGATCCTGTAAGACAAAACTCCTGACCCTACTGTTAGACCCAATGGGTGTGTCTGGGCAATAGTGAGGGTGCAGCCTGTCTAGTATTGTCCTTAAGCGTCTGCCCATCAGTAGCTCTGCCGGAGACTTGTTTGTGACCGTGCAAGGGGTCGAGTGTTGGCTTATAAGGAATCTAGAGAGTCTGGAATGCCAGTCATCTTGGGTAAACCTGGCGAGGGCCTCTTTGGTTGTTCTGACTGCTCTTTCAGCCAACCCATTGCTCGAGGGGTGAAATGGAGCCGTTAGGATGTGCCGGATGCCCAGGTTGGCGACATACCGGCTGAAGTCTGTGGACGTAAATTGAGGACCGTTATCCGACACAATAGTGTCCGGGAGACTGTGTGTGACGAACAAACGAGTCAGTGCTTGGGCGACCGCTCGTGTGGTGGTTGAGAGTAGGAGTGCCACATCGATCCATTTAGAAAATGAATCTACTACTATTAGGAATGTCTTGCCATGGAATGGGCCGGCCAGGTCAACATGTAGACGAGACCATGGTGCGTTGGCGCTTTCCCATTTGGCGGGAGGGGTGACTGGGGGCGCTGGCCGGGATTCTTGACAGGGACGGCAGGAGCTTACCCATTTCGCAATTTCGTCGTCCATGCCCGGCCACCATACATAGCTCTGTGCCAACGCCTTCATTCGTACAATGCCGGGGTGCCCCTCGTGTAATGCCTTCAGGACGGGTCTGCGTAGTGATTCCGGAATGACAACTCTGGTCCCCCATAGCAGGCAACCCTGTAAACTGGAAAGTTCCTGTTGGCAGACTTTAAAGGGTGAAAATTCGTTAGAAGGGTTACTACCCGGCCACCCCCTCCATACCCAGTCCAGGACCTGGGCGATCAGTCTGTCCTTCCTGGATTGGAAGGCAATGTCTCTCGCAGTGACTGGAATTCTGAACTCACTGGTGTCAAAAATGGTGTGGACTGGGGCCGGATCCTCCACGGGCGTTGGTAGCGGGCATCGGCTGAGGGCGTCTGCATAGCTGAGATTTTTTCCTGGATGGTGAACTAACTTGTATGAATATGCTGCCAGGAATAAGGTCCATCTTGTCATTCGGGGAGACAAGACTTGTGGTGTTTGCTTCTCTCCGGAGAGAAGTCCCAACAACGGTTTGTGATCTGTAACCAGTTCGAAGTTGTGCCCAAACAGAAATTCATGAAATTTTTAAACCGCGGCTACGGCAGCTAGGGCCTCTTTGTCGATTTGGCTATAGTTGCGTTCTGTCATTGAAAATGTTCTAGAGAAGAACGCGATAGGGGCTTCGGACCCGTTGGGTAGTCTATGACTTAATACGGCCCCAATCCCGAAAGGTGAGGCATCAGCTGCCAAAACTAGCGGTAGGTTCTGGTTGAATTGGATCAGTACAGCATCTGAAGTGAGGAGTGACTTGACTGCCCTGAAGGCATGTTCCTCTTTGGGTCCCCAGTGCCATGGAACATTTTTATCTAAGAGTCTATGTAGTGGTTCTGCCACTGATGCTTTGTGCGGCAGAAATGACACATAGAAATTCAGCAGGCCTAGGAAGGCTTGTAGTTCTGGTTTAGACGACGGCGTGGGTGCCTCGTGAATGGCTTTAACCTTTGATTCTACCGGGTGGATGCCAGAGGCGTCTATTCGGTACCCGAGAAAGTCCACCTGCTTAGTGGCTATGGTGCATTTTTCTTTTTTTAGTTTGAGGCCATGCTGTCTGAATCTGTCCAACACCCCTCTGACTCTGAGGAACAGCTGTGTTCTGTCCCGGGCGGAAACCAAAATGTCATCAAAGTACGGAACCACGCCAGGGAGGCCCTGTAGGATCCGTTCCATTAACGACTGGAATATGCCCGGGGCGACACTCACACCAAATTGGAGGCGCTTGCATCGGAAGGCCCCTCTGTGGGTAACAATGGTTTGTAATTCGGCCGTTTGGTTGTCCACAGGAAACTGTTGGTAAGCCTGTGACATATCCAATTTGGCGAATATTGTTCCGGGTTCGAATGTGTGCAGTAAATGCTGGATTACTGGCACTGGGTATGCGCTAGTCTGTAAATAGCGATTTATTGTGGTCTTGTAGTCTGAGCACATCCTTATACTACCATCTTTTTTGAGGGGTGTGACAATAGGTGTCTCCCACTTAGCAAAATCCGTGGGTTCGATTACCCCTTGTTTTAACAATTTATCTAGTTCTGCATCCAGCTTAGAACGCAGAGCAAATGGCACTCTCCTCGGTTTCAAGCGGATGGGAACTGCCTGGGGGTCCACTGAGAAGGAAATAGGTGTGCCCTTGTAGCACCCTAATTCATCGCTGAAAACGTCAGCGTAATCAGAGAACAGTGAGTCGGTGTCAGAGGACGAGACAGCATGTACCCCCGTTAAGCTAAGGCCAAGAGAGGGGAACCAATCCAACCCCAAAAGACTAGGAAGGGCACCATCAACTACCACTAATGGCAGGTGGCCTTTAAAGGTTCTGAATTTGACTAGGAACTTGCCTGTTCCGATTACTGGAATGTTCTTCCCTTGGTAGTCTCGTAAGGATAGGCGACTCTTCTGCAGCTGTTTCCTGGACAGGCTGGGACGTATTTTCTTGAGCGTGCTCCATGAAATAATCGAGAGCGCTGACCCGGTATCGACCTCCATTAGGCAGGGTCTACCTTCTAAATGAATGGAGAGTTTAATTTTATTGGGTGTTAAGAAGGTATGGTTAGCTTGATAGCATGTAAAACAATTTTCTACTTGCCTGGACGGCCCCGAGGGGGCGTAGGATGGTGGCTTTTGTGGAGCCACGTGCGCTGCCTGGCACACCCTGGCGATGTGTCCTCTTCTGCTGCAGTTGTTGCAGGTGGCACTTTTGAACCTGCACGTTGCTCTGGCATGGGGACCCCCACAGGAGAGGCACAGCGGGGTGTGCCTAGGTGCGTTGCCTTCTCTCGGTCTAGTTCCTACCTGTGGCTGCTTGAATGGTTTGAGACGGTGCACCTCAGATTGCTCGATGGGCTCTTCTTCGTTCACTGCCTCCTCAGAATGCACAGTGACTGGGTTAGCTTTGGGGGTGCTTCCCTGTATTTCAGCCGCTGACTGTATTGCCAATTCTGCAGCCAGGGCTTCTTCGATGGCTTGTGCGAGGTTGAGGTCCTTCCTTGCCAACAACCGCCTCTGTAGCCTTGTATCCTTGACTCCGCAGACAAGTTGGTCCAGGAGCATGTCATCAAGGTAGCCTTTAAATTCACAGTGCAGGGCTGCGGTTCTGAGGGCTGCCATATATTGGTTTATGGTTTCTCCCTCCGCTTGCTTCCTCATGCGAAATGCGAAACGTCTCGCGATCTGCGACGGTTTCGGCGAATAATGATTGGAGAGGGTCTCCAGTAGCTCAGACCATGGGACATTCTTGAGTTCTCTTGGGGCGAACAGTGCTGTTGCTGTGTCAAATACGGTGGCCCCACAATAGCTCAGGAAGAATGACTTCTTTTTGTTGTCTGTAGCGTCGGCCAGACCCACAGCATCAATATAATGGTTAAATCGGTTTTTATAAGAGTCCCATTTATCTTCGTCTGGCTTAAATGGCGGGAACGCCGGATTCGCATTCATGACTGGTTCAGCTTGAGGCAGGTAAAAGAAGTCTCACTGGGAATACAGGCCCTGGAAAAGGTAGCAGCTACAGTTTGTAGTGCTGTTAAACGAGTGTTCAGCTTCTGAGTTCTCTCTGGGTTGTACAGGTAGCAGCTGCGCTTGCAGTGCAATTTCGGTCTAGTGATTCAGCTCGTGGAATCTCTCTGGGTTTTCTCGCTCTCTGCAGCCCTTGGTGGCTGGGAACAGACGTTATAACTGACGTCTGTTTGAAATTCGCGCCCTTACAAGGGTGAGGCGGCAATGGCTGCAGCTGCGCGCTGACAGCGATTTGAATTCCGCGCCTAGATTTAGCGGCCGTGAGCGTCGCACTGGAGCTTCGCTACACAAGATTCTGGCAAGCTTGCTGTTGGGCGGCTGAGGCTCTCAGCGCCAACTCTCTTGTAGCTTATTTGTGATCTTGAGCGGCTACACGCTCCGCTTCGCTTCCTTCTCAAATGGCTGACCGAGCTCTCAACGACGCGGCTACGGTTCAACGCTTCAGATTCGTGACATTCAGCTCTTGTATAGCTGCTGGTTGGCCATATCCCATCCTCGTCGCCAATGTTAAGTTCGGAAAGGAGGGAGGCCACACCAGAGCTTTAGTCATAACACACTTTATTCGGAGGAATAAAGGGGGCTGTCGCGTCTGCAGCTAACAGCAGACCTGCCAGCGAACAGCAGCTGGCTCAACCTAGCAGCTGGCTTTTATAGCCGACTGTCGAAGGGAGCCAGCCAATGGGGACTAAGAACGCCCCCGCAGGAATTGCGGACCTGATGGGGAACTGGTGTCAGCCCCGAGGACATAACAAATCCAATTTGATAGGCTTAGCATAAAAATTGATCAGATGACATAAATAAATGGGTAAATTAATCCAATTTATTTCAGGATTAAATCTTCTAATTGCAAAATCCTATGTTTTAGAGTTCTTCACACAACAACAGCAGCAGAGTATGTTGTTCAAATGTTTGAATTTTATAAGAAAGTATTAAAGACAAATTTGAGAAACAGATACACTTATTTTTGCATACTTTTTCATATTGTCTGCTGTTCGTTTCTCTGCTCTGACATCTGTGACAAGAGAACACCTAAAATGCAAGTGAAGTTTTAACTGACCTGATATCAATTGTCCAGTTGATCCAGATCCAGAAAAAGAAACTCCTGGGACATTATTTTACCAAGTTTACTGAACAATTTCAGGCAGAAATTAGGTGTCCAGCTCAGCCATTCTGTTCTATTGAGCTGCCTCACCATCAGCTCCCTATACCACAAAGATCCTGAAGGAGAAGCACCGTATGGACAACCGTGGGATCTGGCAGGGTGAGAGATGTGAACCACAAACACAAAGCTTTCACTGTGTCCCTGCATAACAGATACAGTGCCCTTGCTGATCTTAATAGGGATGCCAAGGTAGTAGGTCAAGGTAGTTGTGATGTCGATATCTTAAATGTGCAGCAGATCATGGTCTGAGATGAAGAACCTTTTTTTGATAGAGGAAAGAGTGAATCAGGTATTACACATCAGTTATGCAAGAAGAGCAAGGTATCCAAAAAGAGAAGTCACCTTCTGGTTGGTGATTCAATTGTAAAGGATGTCAATTTAGGAAAGGATATGGAGGTTTTGAAAGAGGTCAGCTGTCTTCCAGGTGTTACTGCCAGCAGAGACAAGAGGCATATTTTTAAGATAGTCAAAAATGGCACAAATGATCTGTCCCAAAAAGTTGTAGTCATCTGTGCAGAATGATTTCCAGAACTTGGGGCAGGAACTCAGTAGGATATGCTGTAGGCTCACCTTTTCAGAGGTTTTACCTGTATACAAGGAACAAAAAGGAAAAGACCAGTGTATAGCAGAGTTCAATGTGTGGCTAAAGGAGTGGAGTCTTGTAATGACGAGGCAGTCGAGTTGTTTGATCATGAACAATTGAATTATGACGATGATCTTTATTGGAGTATAGCTTGCATTTATATACATTTTTAGTTATCCTCCATCATTGGTTAACTTTGGTTACTGCTTAACTTTGGTTACTGTTTAGTACAGTAATCCATACAATTAATTATCTCTAGTTAAAGTCTAACATATGTTTACTTCCCCTCTCTAATCCTCCTTTATCCATAGATTAATGACTTTGTTTGCCTGAGTTGTATTTGCTTGGAAACATTCTTTATCTGAGGTTTGCCATCCGAGATTGGAAAATTCCTGCAATTACAACTCTACAGTGGAGAAGGAGAAGGCTTGGTTATATTAGACACAATGTCTGCAGTTGGTCCAATGAAAACTGTACAAAAGAGATGGTTTTTCATCCGTCAAAGAAAGGGATGGAGCTACTTGGCATTAAATTTACATATTTTCTGGAGAAACATTTAAACTAAACAATGGGGACAGAGAGTTAATTCATACAGAATGTTTCTGTCCCCAGCAATCTAAAATGAATAGGGTTATCAGTGCATGTGACATAGATGTTTGTGCAGGTAAGAATACCAACTTTTCTGTCAAGCAAAATGAAGCTTTTAATAAGTTAGTGCCATACCATGTGCACTAATCAAATAGGTGGTAAGGAAGTACTGGAACTCAGGCACAACACAAGTAAACACAGAGTCAGGTAAAAAGGTCTCAAATATCTATACACCCCTGCACAAAGTATGAGGAATAAAGTTACTTGAATTAGAAATTCAAGTAAATGAGGGCAGATATTGTTGCCATTACAGAAACTTGGTGGGATAACCCACAAATGGACCATACAGCCAGAAGGATTTGAATTATTTAAAAGTAACAGACCAAATAGAAGAGGTGGAGTTGCACTATATATAAGAAATAACTACATCTCTACAGAAATAGAGCACAACAATGATGAAAACTGTCTTGAATGCATATACAAGAGAGGAAAAATGACATTGACGTAGGTGTATACTATAGACCAGGGATCGCCAACCTTTTGGACCTCAGGGACCACCAAACTCATACTTTTAAATCTCGATGACCACTAATACATTTTTTTAAAGGTAATATATTTAGTATAAAAAAATATTTTTATATTAAATATAAATTCAATATTAAACATTATATAGATATATGTGTATATATATATGTGTGTGTGTGTGTTTTCACAGGAATTTATGTGTATGGTATTCAGCTTTGTTCGGGTATTTTCCCACGTCATTACAGTTGTGCTTTTAAAGTTGTAGCAATGTTTCGGCAGAATCTCATCTGCCATCACCAGGCACAATACAACAGTATTGTGTTCATCTGTGAGTCAGACTTTCACAGCTGTTTCAGTTTTAAATTTGAGGCTAGCCATCTGCTGTGCCAGAATGGTTTTTTTTCTTCATTCTGATTGGTTGGGAGTCTTGGTCTGTGTTTATTGGTCTTGGAGTTTGCTGTGTTCTGCTTGATTGGTGTTTCTAATATCTTCTGTCTGTTTTGTAGCTTTTTTTGTCTTGATTGGCTGGCAACATTGTGTTTCCTGTATTGGAGGCTTTTAGTGCGGCTTGGCTCTGAGTAAATGGACGGCAATCATTTATTAGGAAGCTAGGTTTCATCTGGGTGCTTGGTTGGGGTGTGTTTGAGCTGGAGGTATCAGGGGGAGTTTGTTTGTGCCTGGGTGTTTGCCTGGCTTGTGGTGTGGAGATTTTTTTGTTTGAGAGTGCAGGCTTCGAGGTAATTGACAGTCTGGGGGAGTCATCTCTTCTGTTCATGCTTTCAGGTCTTTTTTCAATCTCTATGGCTTTTCTGATAATTCTGTAGCTGGGATTTTCTATAGTGGCTAGGGTTTTGGTACCATTGAAGTCGATGCTATGACCTGTGGCTTTCATGTGTTGGCCTAGTGAGGAAGTGTGTTCCAGCTTTTTTACTGCATTTTTGTGTTCATCTAGGCGGGTACTTATTCTTCTATTGGTCTGTCCAATGTATGTGGCTGGGCATGATGCACAGGGGACTTCATATATGCCTTGGTTTTCCAGGTCAATTTTATCTTTGGGGTTTCTTAAGATGGCTGCTATTTTTCTGTCTGTTTTGAAGGCAGTCTTGATGTGATGCCTGTATAGTATCTTACTGATTTTTTCTGTAGTACTTCTTATGTAGGGCAAGACAGCTGTTCCATAGGTCTGTTCATCTTCTAGGTCTCCATTATGTCTCAGTGTGTTTTTGTGGATCAAGCCAGTAATTTTGCTTTTGTGGAAGCCAGTAGCTGTCAGTACTTTAGTCAGGGTGCATAGTTCAGTCTTTATGTGTGTCTTGTATGTCAGGCATTTGGTTCTGGCAATTAGTGTTTTGGCCACAGAGTTTATCTGTGCTGGGCGGTGGTGGGATTGGGTGTTGAGGAAGCGGTTGGTGTGTGTTTTGTTCTGGTATATGGTGTGCCCTAGTGTGCCATCTGTTTTTTTGGAGATTAGTACATCTAGTAGTAAGGGTAGTTGTTTGTTTGTTTCCGTTTCCATGGTGAATTTGATTTTGGGATGTGTGCTGTTTAGGTGTGTTAGGAAATTGTTTAGGTTTTCTTTTCCATGGGGCCAAATAACAAATGTGTCATCGATGTATCTTAACCATAGTTTGGGTTTGTGGGTGGCATTGGCTAAGGCTCTGGATTCGAATTCTTCCATGAACAGGTTTGCAATGACGGGTGACAATGGTGATCCCATAGGGGCTCCTTCCATTTGCTTGTATCTTTGTCCTTTGTATATGAAATATGTGTTGGTTAAGCAGTGTTCTGTTAGTTCCATGAGGTGTTTGGGTGATTGGTATTTATTTTTGATGATTTCAAGAGTTTCTTTTATCGGGACTTGAGTGAATAGTGAAACCACATCAAAACTTACAAGCAGATCTTCTTGTTCCACGTGTAGATCTTTGATCATTTCCAAGAGGTGGTATGAGTTTTGTACAGCATGGGGCTGTAACTGCTTTGCTAGGTATTTGGCTAGGTTTTGTAGTGGTGCTCCTCTGGAGCTGACTATGGGTCTGAGAGGTATGCCTTTTTTGTGTATTTTTGGCAGGCCGTATAGTTTGGGGCATCTGGAAGATTTTTCTCTCGGGATGATCAATTGTTGGATCTCTTTGCTCATGTGGCTGGTTATAATTTTCTTCTTGGTTATTTTTTCCTGTTATTGTCAAACTGCGAGCATAGAAAAAATGTAGGAAAGTGTGAATCAGTCTTGACACCTGTTTTCTTGTAAAGAAGAAAATCAGAAAACTAAGGGAACTTTGAAGGAGAAGAGTTCAATGAAGAGTTAATATTAAATGAAGTCCTCTGAATACACAAGAAATATTGTATATTCAGAATACACAAGAAACAAATATTGATACCCTCCCCAAATTTAAAATTCTGCATTATCAATGTAAGAGCTGAGATGAAAGAAGATAACGCTAAGCAAGCTTGGAGTTGTGACTGTGCTGCAGGACTATAGCATTAATATATCAAATTTCAATATAAGCATATTTGGAGGTGATGATGTAATACTTTCATGATTCTTACATTCTTACATACTTTATAAATTTCCTGGGGAAAATGTAGGATATATGCCATTTTCATAACACAATTGTTATGAAACAACATAATTGTTTTGTTTTTGTTTTAATCCACAAATTGCAACCTCCCCACTCCCATATAAATATTTATCAGAAACATCATGGAATAATAGGGTTGGAAGGGAACTTTGATGCCTTCTAGTCAGGGGTGGGATTCTACCAGTTCGTACCTATTTGCTAGAACTGGTTGTTAACATTCCAAGCAGTTCAGAGAACCGGTTGTTCGAAGAAATTACTGGCCTAATCCTGTAAGGAAGGCAGGAAGGAAACATTCTGGTGTTGCTTACAGAAACTGACTCTCCATTAACCCTTATTATATTCTTGGCAGGACTAGACTTCCTGTCTCAGGAAGTTCTCTGGAATTTTTTGCCCCTCCTTTGCTGGTACTTTGCTTGTGTGGAGTGGCCATTCAAAGTTACAATGGCACTGAAAAAAGTGACTTATGACCATTTTTCACACTTACGACTGTTGCAGCATCCCCACAGTTATGCTCTCATAACTGTGGGGATGCTGCAACAGTCGTAAGTGTGAAAAATGAGGAGATGCGTGCCCCGATGTGAGTGATATTGAGTTGGCCACACCCAGCCAATAACATGACCACCAAGCCATGTCCACCCAGTCACATGACCACCAAGCCATGCCCATCACCTAAGCCACACCCACCACCTAAGCTACGCCCACAGAATTGGTTGTTAAAAAATTTGAATCCCACCCCTGCTTCTAGTCCAACCCCCTGTCCAACCCATGACTTTAAATACCCATGCCAAACAAATGGTTGTTCAACTTGAAAATCTTCAATGATGGAACACCCACAACTTTAGGAACAGCTATTAATACAGACCTAGCCATTTTATAGTCCCTGGGCCACATCTAGTCCTTTGCCTGTCTGTCCAGCCATTGTGAAGTCAATCAGAAATTAAAAATCAAATGTAAATAAAAGTAGCCATGCATGCAATACAACTGCATTGCTTTCATTTTCATTTTGAAAGCAATTGCTTTTTCAATTTACATATGTGCATGCGTGTCTATGTACCTGCATAGCCCTATTGGTTGGGCCCTCCATCATAGTCCCAGATTCTCATGTGGCCCCTTGGGAAAATTGATTGCCCACCCCCAGCTTAATATCTTTAATTGCCAGGAAATTTCTCTTCAGTTTCAATCTCCCTCCATGAAGCTTCCACTTCCTTATTCTTATTCTGTCGTCTGGAATAAATCCATACACTTCCCAAATATTTGAAGGCTGCTGTGATGTTTCCCTTTAGCCTTTTCTTTTTTAACCATTCTCCATAGGATTTAGCCTGAAGCCTCTCACAATCTTCTCTGTACTCTTTCTACTCTCTTAGTATCATTCTTGTACTGTGATGACAAGACATAGTATTCCAGGTGTGATCTGATCAGTGCAACACAGAGTGCAACTATTAGTTCTTGTGATCGCAATGCAATAGCTGTGCAACCCAAGATTGCATTAACTCTGTTCACAGCTGCAGCACATTCTACTGTTTTAGAGAAGAAAAAGCAATGCCATTTGATATAAGAGATGAATGAATTGTAGCTAATTCCAACAGAATTTTGGGTTCCATTGATTAGATTTGCTTCTCAGGGTTTTAATCACTTCTTCTTTCCACATTTCCCACTCGGATCTAGTGGTGGGATTCAAATAATTTAACAACTGCCCTTTCTCTGCCCTAATGACTGGGTGGGTGGGTATGGCCATGGTGGGTGTGACCAGGGCTGTGTGACAGGCAGCACTCGACCTCCTGTCCCCCCCGGAGCAAAAATGGGCTGGGGGGGGCACCCCATTTTTGCACCCAGGGGATGCAGGAGGCCAAGTGCTGCCTGTCACATCCTTAGGCCAACCCCTGGTTGCACCCTATTTTGGACCTAGCAGGTCTCCCTGCAGCTTCCTGGGGGCAAAAACGGGCCATGGGAGGGCCACACCACACCACTACACCCCGATTTGGGCCTAATAGGCCTCCCTGCAGCCCCTGGGAGCAGAAACAGGCCGCAGGGGAGTGCATCCCCTCGTACCCTGTTTTGGGCCTAGTGGGTCTCGCTGCACTTACCTGGGAGCCAAAATGAGATCCATTGGAACTCCTGGAAGGGCAGAGCCAGAAATTTAACAACTAGTTGGGCCAAAGTGGTGTGAACCAGTTGAATCCCACCACTGCTTGGATCCCATAATTGATCAAGGCCTCTCATGAGGTGGATTTGAGCAGTGTATCTGTAGTGTAGTGGGTTGTGTTTTTGTTTTTTTTTGTGGATGTCATTTTATTTTATTATGAGATTGTTAGCTACTGGCAAAGCTTTCAACGCTATGCAACACAGAAATGAAACAAACACATAAATATAAGTGTGTGAGTGCTCACTGGAATGAAGCTCTGAAGCATGAAGAATGGATTACTTTTTGTGGCAGCTTTGAGATGCTGAACTATGAGTGGAGATGCAACTAAAGATGTCTCTGGTGTCATTTGAAGCATAGGAACAATGGAATGATTAATCTCTTTTCTCTGTGGAGACCATGAGTTGCTTTTCATGAAGAAGGCAAAATCTCTTAGAATGCTTTTCCTAGAGAGGCCTGCCTGTTGCCTATATTGCAATGATTTGGCACCATATAAAGATATTATGTTCCATGTTTTTAAACCTGAACTATTTTCGCCTGCATCTTATTAATGCTGTTTCTCACTGGATTTCTACTTTCTGAGTTATCTTTTAACTTTGTTTTATTTTAAACACTCTCACAAGTCAAAGCTAAGAATGTTTAAATCATAAGGTGAGAAATATATCTGATCCATCAAAAAAAGTCATAGTTGTAATGCTTGTGTACATCCTTCCTGCCATGCACAAAGAAAATTTGCTGCCAAGAAAAAGTTATAAACAATGCTTTTCCTAAGCACCAAGTTTTCTGTGAGCAGCAATTTTGGTTTCATGTGGAAGCAAATCCATTCCTGTTTGCCAGGTGAAGTAATATAGTCCTGACACAAGCTTATTGATTCTTCGTTGAAAATGAAGTCTCTCAAACAGGAAACAGGGAGACTAACCTGCTTCTCTCAGGTGGTGGTGAATGGAGAGGAATCTACGAATTATTCTGTTAACAGGATGGTATTGCTGTCCCCGCTGACCAGTGGATAAAGCACCGGCTGGCTGTCGATACGGTGGAAAAGTTAATGGGTTCACCTCCTTCTCATTCAGTCACAGAGAAAAGAGGATTTATAGCAACCTTAAAACCCCAACCTCTCTGTTTTATGCTGATCATTAACCAAGATTATCTCACACCAGAGATTTGTTATACCAAAGAGCACTGACATCACTAACTGCTATTAAGTGTATTATACTTAAACTCCATAAAAGGGGAGCAAAATGCTCTTGTCAGCAACATGAGGGAAGAAAGACACATTATCAGACACTCTCCAGTGAAAAAGAGCAGCTGCCTACAGCTTTTTGCCTGAGACAGAAATCACAGGATGTCCTCAGAGACTCTGAAATCCCCTTCATGCCAACTGCCAGCTTTTACTAGACCAAGAGGAAAATACTTGCCAAAGTGCTTCTTTGAGATTGCTATAATCAAGTGGTAGTGGCAATAATGACCTTTTCCTCTTCAGCCCACATCTCCACCCCTTCTCTTGGCATGCTGACATTCCTCAGTTGCCAAAGGGGGGCTTCCAAGTGCAGCAAGTTCTTCCTTCTCCAATTTATTTATCTAAAATAATTATCGAGCCACTGATCTTATACCATACCTTTTGCAGCTCTCAATTAACAGTTAAAGCAGCACCATTATACCAGTAATATATCTGTTAAAACCACAAATAGTAAAAACCTGGTTTAATAAACTTGAACAACTACAGTAGTCCACCACAAAAACTCTCATCAATCTCACCCTATTCCAGAGCTTGGGTGGAAAGCAAATGTCAGGGGGGAAGAGTGGTCCTTCAAGCTGATCAGCTGCAGTTGCACCCATTTTCCTGGGGGTGGGGGCATCCTTCTCCCTGGCATCCTTCTCCCTAGGCAACATTGCAAAACTTGCTTCCTTTTTTAAAAATAAATTTTATTGTTTTTTAAGAGAAACATAGACAAACAAAACATAAAAACATCAAGCCATCTTCCATACATACATACAGTATGTCGGTTGGTTTACAAATTGTTTTGTGCTTCCACTTCGTAGTCTTCAATTACAATTACATTACATATAATCTCATATTGTCAATCAAATAAAATACATTAATATCATTGTTAATCAATCATTTGACTATACTATTATTCATTCATGATTTACAAGATAATCCATATTTTACTTAATTTGTTTTATGACAGTTCATATTATCATCTCAAATCTATCCTACAATCATTTTGTAGATATAATAAAAAGAAAAAAATACATCTTTATATATTTATTATTTTCTAAAAGTCTACATATTTCATTACTATATTTTTTTGTCTAACCATTGATAGAATAGATCCCAAATTTTATAAAATTGTTTATCCTCTTGTTCTCTGATTTCAAATGTCATTCTACTCATTTCAGCACATTCCAATATTTTCTTAATAATTTCCTCCTGTGATGGCATTTTCTCATTTTCCCAGTTTTTAGCAAATACAATCCTAGCCCCTGTTAACACATTTACAATCAATTTCAATTCTTTACTGTATATTTCAGGTAAAATTCCCAGTAAAAATATCTCTGGTTTCAAGTCTATATGCTTTTTTGTCATTTTTTCCAACCATGTGTGGATTTTAGTCCAATATTTTTTGGCATCCGCACAAGTCCACCACATATGGTAATATGAGCCAGATACCTGATGACATTTTCAACATTTTTCAGATTTATTCTTGAACATTCTTGCTATTCTTGTTGGGGGAAAATGCCACCTGTAAAACATCTTATACAAATTTTCTTTATATGCTGTTGACATTGTCATTTTATAATTTTGAGACCACAAATTTTGCCATTTCTCTAGATCAATCCCATATCCAAAATTCTTCGCCCAAGCAATCATAGTTTCTTTAACTTGTTCTTCTAGTTTAATTTCTAATAAATATCCATACAATTTTTTAATCACCTTTTCATCAGTACTTGTCAAAATCTTATCTAAATCAGTCAATTTATCATAGAAACCTTCTGTTTTAGAATTTTTATCAAACCTTGAATGTATTTGCACAAATGAAAACCAATTCATCTTTATACCTTGTTCCTCTAATTTTTGCATAGATTTAAGTTTATCCTTTTCATTCAATATTTCACCATATCTAACTGTTTGTTCCTTTTTATATATTATAGGATAAGAAAATGCTTCAATAGTTGATAGTCAGACTGGAATTTTCAAATAACATTGCCTTTTAATCTTCTCCCAGTTTAACCACAGAGACTCCCGTATATAATGTCTTCTAAAATACCCCTGTGTTTTGTTCCTTTATACCATAGAAAAGCATGCCACCCCAGCAACAGATCATGTCCTTCTAGTGTCAACAATCTAGTATTTCTTAATGTTATCCATTCTTTAACCCACATCAATTTTGTAGCTTGGTAATACAACTCCCAATTAGGCAAACCAAATCCTCCTCTTATTCTGGCATCTTGCAAAAGTTTTAACTTTATTCTCGCTTTCTTACCTTGCCATTTATATTTCAACACAATTTTATTTAAATCTTCAAAATAATCTTTTCCAAGCCGAACTGGATTTGTTTGGAAGAAATATAAAATTCTCGGTAGTATATTCATCTTGATTGTTGATATTCTCCCTATTAATGACAGTTGTAAATTTTCCCATTTCACCAAATCTAGCACTATCTGCTGCTTAAGTTTAATATAGTCATTCTCTTTTAGGGTACTACATCTTGCTGTCAAATGTATCCCCAAGTACTTGATCTTATTCGTGACCTGGATTTTCAATATATCTGCCAGTTCTTCCTTTTGTCTTGAAAACATATTCTTTGTCAAAAACTTTGTTTTGTCTTTATTTATTTTCAAACCAGCCATATACCTCTATCTTTTCTATCAATTTTAATGCTGTTTCTAGTGGGTCTTCTAAAATGAAAACCAGATCATCTGCGAATGCTTGCAACTTAAATTCTTCCTTTTTAATTTTCATCCCTTTTATATCCTTTTCTTCTCTAATACTTCTGTTTAACACTTCCACGGTTAACACAAACAACAAAGGTGACAGTGGGCACCCTTGTCTTGTTCCTTTTCTTATATCAATAGAGTCTGTCAGTTCTCCCTCTATCATTACCTTTGCCATTTGGTTGTGATATATAGCTTCTATTGCATGAATAAATTTTTTTTACCAAAGCCATCTGTTCCAGCTGTAATAACATGAATCAGCAATTCACATTATCAAATGCCTTCTGTGCATCTAAAAATATCAAAGCCATTTGTTTTTCAGGGTATGCCTCGTAGTATTCCAAAGTGTCCAAGATTACTCTCATATTGTCTTTAATTTGTCTCTTTGGCAGAAATCCATTTTGATCAGGGTGAATAAAATTATTTAGGTATTTTTTTAAGTCTTTCTGCCAATATTGAAGCAAAAATTTTATAATCTGCGTTTAGTAAGGAAATAGGTCTTTAGTTCTTGATTTGTAATGGATTGGCCTCCTCTTTTGGAATAAGTATAATATAGGCTTCTGACCATGATTTAGGTATCTTCTTCTTTAACATAACTTCATTCATAACTTCTAGTAATGGAAGGTTCAATGATTCTTGTAGTGCTTTGTAGAATTCTGTCGGAAGTCTGTCTGGGCCTGGTGCCTTTCCATTATTTTGCTTCTTGAGTGCTTCAGTTAACTCCATCATCCTTATATTGCTTTCTAACATTGTTTCAATCTCTTTAGGTATCTGGGGTAGATTAGCATTCTGTAAGTATTGTTTAACTCTTTCCTCATCAATATTCTCTTGTGAGTATAGTTTCCCATAATAGTCTCATATAATTTCCTTCTTCTCTTTAATTCCATAGCAAACTTGGCCTTGATCATCTATTAATTGCAATATTTTCCTTGATTCTTTCTCCTTTCTCAGTTTATATGCTAACCATCTACCTGGTTTGTTTGCATCTTCAAAATAGTTCTGCTTTGCACCTCTGATTTTCTGTGCTTGTTCTTCTTTTTCCAATAGTCCCATTTTATGTTTAATTATATCCATTTTTAACTTTTCTTTCTTACTGTTTATTGGCCGGTTTATTTTTGTCATTTGGATGCTCTATTTCTAAAGAATCTCAGCAGTTGTGATTTATAGGGGCAAATCAGATCTCGTTGGATACAATACCCACAGGAGCCCATCAAAAAGGTTTGGTTTGGCATAGAGTACAGTATGAATGCCTTAATGAACTTATTAAAACAATAACATCCCCACCAGATCCCAAAAATGATGTAACCATGCAATAGGATTTCTTCTAGATTAGATTGCCCTTTTGCCCTTTTCCTAATTGAGAAATGTCAAACATCTCCTAAACCAGAGCTAGATGATGCCCATTTTTGCCTTCCCATATCCATCCCCAGCCATCTCCAACTCCTAAAAATTCACTAAATTCATTAACCTTTTCTTTTAAGCTTTCACCTTCTCCATCCCTGGTAAGAAAATATAATTTTAAGGTGGTTTAACCACTACATGCCTTATTATTTGCACAGCTGCCAATGTTTAAATGTATACTGGCATTCAAATATATGCCTTGATGCCATGAAAAGCTACACCTGCCCATTCCGGTACATCAACTTATAGCTAAAACCTAAAAATCAGATACAGCCAAGCTCTGATGTTTCCCCACCTCACTTATTTTGGCTAGCTGGATGCCTATCTTTAGACCTCTCGTTCACAAAGACAGCAACTGCCAGGACTCTGTTGATAACTTGAAAACTCCAACCTGATTTGAGGAATTTACCTGGCTTAGAGAGCAGGATTTCAGAATAAAGATTCAAGACAAGAGGAAAAGCAAATCTCCTAAGAGGGAAGTCTGGAAGAGGTTCTAAGATATAACCAAGTATAAATTCTATCTTTATTAACGTTGCATTAATATAATTTTGCAAGACAAAGTATTTTACCTTTACTTTCTTTTTATTCTCTGGAAAACTAGGGAAGATCTCTTCTGAAACATTTGCCTTCTGTAGGCTGAGACTCTTACATGATGGTGGTCCTGTTTCCTGTCTCTCAAGGTCATTCCCACATACCATTACATGAACGAACTCAAGTTGAATGCTATCTTGGCACATTTACATTTTTGTACTATCTCCATTTGCTTGTAAAGAGTGATCCTGCTACATTTTTTTGTTCAATAACCTCTGTGTTATTGTTTTGTATCATTTTATTGTTTATGTTAAAACAATTTTAATCAACATTTTAAAAACTTTATTATCTTCTTTAACTTTATTTAAGGTATCCTTGGAAACATTTCAAGGGCATACAAAAAATGAATAAACACAATTCCATCCATGCACAATTCACTGCAATAGAGAAGAATCTTTGCCTGCCATCGTTGTTTTTCTCCATGGTGTACTAACTTTTAATACACGCTGTTTGTTTTTTAAAGAGAGCAAGAGGCATATTCCATTACAGTAGGCATCACAACTTCCAACCTGAAATATTACAGGAGACAGATATACTTCTGCAAGAAATATAGTAAAAGATATGGAATTTCTGTATCAGATCTGTTTGAAAAGCAGTAATATCCCATAGCTCATTAGTATATGCTTTCCAATTATATGGAATGATGTTCAACCTTTATTGCTCTACTCTTATTACCTCTACTAAAAGACCCCAGAATAAGGTTAAGGCATTTCTTATCAAAACTGAACATTGTTATTTTCCCCCTTAGAATTAGAGCATTCTCTATGTAGCCTTTGGCTTTCTTTCAGAGAGAATTTAGAGCTTTAAGGAGAAACACAGCAGTTCAAGGTCTGTCACTGCTGCTGATGAGCAATCACCAGTATTGGACTCAGACTGAAATATAAACCCAGTAAACTGGACAACAATATAATGCTGTGGTAGCAAAGAGAAAATGCTAGTAGATGATTCCAAATGGACCATATAGGAACCAGAGAATTGGAATCTGGAGGATTCAGAGGTTGACTCTGGAATCAGGATTTAGTCTGGAAAATTGGGGAAGGAAGCTGCAACAGAGCACAAGTACAAGTAAACACACATCTATTGAGTTGATATTTTTTTGACAGCCCAATATGTTTTTAACAACAATCAGAAAATTCAATCTCCAGCTTTGGCTTTGATCAGCTTCACACAGTTCATTGCTCTAGGAGAAAGTATGGTTTTACTAAAAAACATTCCAGTTTAATTGCTCTGGTGTTTTAAAGTTCCAGTAGGCTGGAAATAGTATAATAAAGGGAATATTAAGTTAAGAAAGAGACCAGAAAGGAAAATTCTCTAACAATGGTATATACTAAACAAAGCCAAGTATGGGAATTGTCATCTCTGGTGCTTTTAAGGATAACTTGAAAACCACCCATTCGGTAATGATAAGGTTTCTCATTATGGGCACACTTCCATATAGAGTGCCATCCCATTCATTGTTCAAATACATAGAGCTATTTTGGGGGGAGTGGGATTACTGTTTATCCAAGTTGCTTTAATGACGGGCATGGACAACCTGCATTGTTTCTAATAAAAAGCATACAAATTCTAGAGCAGCATAATGCCAGAAAGTCATCCCTGACAAATTTTGCTCTTAGTGACCAATCAGTGGGTGAATTCCATAAACACTGCTAAAACTGTTGCAGAAAGACTTGTTTAAAAGAAGGAGAAGGAGCTTAAAAGGGGGTGGAAAGAGAATCTAACTTTCTAAAATGTGTTATGCAAGTAAGATGTAGGAGTGTGTTATTACTGACAATTTCAGATCCTGATTCAGCAAAATAGCCTCAATAAGAAGTACATCAAATTGACCTATTACCTGAATAAAAATCCCAACTAGAAATTCAAATTAATCTGTCTTTTCTTTGTCTGCAGATTGCAGAATTATTTACATTTGGAAGTTAGGCAGCACAGAATCTCCTGATGAAGGCTATGGCAAACCATTTTGAAAACTTCCATAGAATTATCTTACTATAGTTTTTTTAATTAATTACACACACACACACATGGACTATTATTTCTTTTTAATAATAATTTTATTATATTTAAATGGATAAAAACTTATTCAAATTATTATTGAGTCTGTCATTTGCACCTCTATAACTGTCTGTTTTGGTTCTGCAACCCAACAAGACAGACACAGACTTCAGAGAGTAATTAGGTCTGCAGAAAAAACAATTACTACCAACCTGCCTTCAATTGAGGACCTGTGTACTGCACGAGTCAAAAAGAGGGCTGTGAAAATATTTACAGACTCCTCACATCCTGGACATAAACTGTTTCAATTCCTTCCCTCAAAACGATGCTATAGAGCACTGCACACCAGAACAACTAGACACAAGAACAGTTTTTTCCCCAAAAGCCATACCTCTGCTAAACAAATAATTACCTCAACACTGTCCAACTATTTACAAAGTCTGCATTACTATTACTCTTCTCATCACGCCTAATCGCACATTCCCTTCCACTTGTGACTGTATGACTGTAACTTTGTTGTTTGTATCTTTACGATTTATATTGTTTCCTAATATGATTTGATTGCTTATTGTACACTATGACTAATATTAAGTGTGGTACCTGATGATTCTTGACGAATGTATCTTTTCTTTTATGTACACTGAAAGCATTTGCACCAAGACACATACCTTGTGTGTCCAATCACACTTGGCCAGTAAAAGAACTCTATTCTATTCTATTCTATTCTATTCTATTCTATTCTATTCTATTCTATTCTATTCAAACTACAAAAGAAACAATAAAAATAGAAAAAATAGAAAAAGCAGAAAAAATAAAGATAGAAAAATAAAAAATACAAGTATAGCAAAGGAAAAGAAAAAAATGTATAAGGAACTTACCTCACCCTTTGTCACAACCAGTAGAAACAATGTTAACTACTTACCACTTTCTTTTAAAATACAAAAGAATGTTCTCATCTCATTTCTCATCTTCAGCTACAAATAGATCCTTACAACCTCACTATTTAATCCTGGTAAGCAAAGTCCACAAATAACAACATATCTATAATCTAAACCTTGATCAAATAGAAACTCTTTTCCTTTTAACAATCTTGATCTTTGATTCCTTCAAATAATATATTAGAGCTTGTTTTCTTTTTGTATTTTTGGCCATAATCATTCAGAATTTTAAAATATATCTTTTGTAAATCTAATAGAAGAAAGCTATCCAAGTTATTATTTTGATTTGCCATAGTATATCCTTTTTAATTATTAAAACATCAGTTTCATTTATATATCCAATGCAATGTATTTTTCCATATCATTCATGCAACTTGCTGTTTTTAAATCTGCTTTCAGATTTAAATTATTTAAATTATTCTCCTTTAATTGTAATCTTGAGTTCCTTTTGGTGTTCTTCCTTCCTTCTAGTGCCCTATGTTCAAATTCCTATCTATCATATTTTCTACACATTTTAAGAATTTAAACAACACAATTTTCTCATCAGAAGGATTCTTATGATTAGTTTATGATTAGTATTTTAAGTACATCTGGACCCTTAGTTCCTTTATAACATTCTAATCACTGTTTTGCTATTTATTCCAAAAATATTTTTGTATATCCCTGAGAGATATTTATTTTGCCATGACTGGAAGTCTGAGATTTGGACTTTTATTTCCAAAACACTTTGAGATTTGGCTAAATGTTATGCAACCTGCTAGGATTCCAAGACAATTATTTTTAAAATATTTCATTTTATGACAAAATTCAATATTATATACATAAGATACATATTGGACAGTGATGATACAAACCTGTGGAGAGTAGTATTCTGTAGATAATATTTGTTGAAGAACGAGAACCATATGTGGCTTTTTAAAAGTCTGCAGCCCTGGGGAAATATTGCCAAATCTGATGGTGGCAATTACAAGTTCCTTCCGAGGAGATACTGGTAGATTAATCTTGGGCTTTCAGCCAAAGGACATGCATGCATAGTAGTTCAATCAAGATAATATGATTTACTAGGGGATGCCTCTGCATTGTTTGTATGTGTATAGAGCCCATCACAAGATGTGCCGGATCTTCCTTTATCCGAAGTCTGATACCTGAAAGATACCACTTGGGTCCAGGAGTCCACACAATAAATCAACCCAAATTCCTCTTCTCTTTGCTCCAAGATTGTCCTCCCAAACTGCATTGTGCACACTATATTTTCACTGATAAAATGAGGAAAATGTAAGTATATATCAACATGTAGGCATTTTGTCTACCCAGCTAACACTTGTCAAGATCTCTTTAAGCCTCTCTTGGTTTTCAAATGTCATCCTGCCAGAATTCATTATGTTCAATCAATTAATTAATTAAAATATATTTATGTAGAGCAGGCTTTGTTAGATGATATTAAAAATAATATTTGGAGAGCTATTTGGATGGAGGGAACAGTCTCTGATGGCATAAGCCAAGCCCATATCCCTAGCCTCTATGTCAGTAAATCATGATTTGCACTGCACTGATAATATGGAAGTTGCAATCATGGAAGCATTTAATACAGATAATTGGCAGTGTGAAAAGTTGCAGGGGTAGGATTGTTTGTGCAAGATGAACAAAGTAAAATAATAGCTATTCAAATTGCAAGATAGAAAAAAAGGGGAGGTGTGCTGAAAATCTGTACATAACATACAGCATGATAAACCATAAAATAGCATCAGTAAATTTGTTGCTTTCAAACTTATTCAATATGAATTCTAATGACAATTTAAAAGTCTAGTATTTTTCTTGTTCTTGCAACAATAAATAATAATTATATAACAAGTAATAGCTATTTTATATATACACCTAAACACCAAAGTGATTTGAATGGCACTTTCATTTATGTAAGTCTTATAGTATATGCATTAATGTTGAAGTATGCTTCTAGAATATACAGCAGACATTCCCAAAGACCATGTTATGGAATTACTCACAAAAATGTTGCTAGGAGGGATATGGCCAATCACAAAGATACTCTGAGAGATGGAAACCAAACATATACTGTACCTAGCCATTATTTGTATTTTAACAGTGACTCTGGAGTCTATATTTTCTTAAAACAGGAATTTTGCGGCATACTAGTTTCCCAGGTTTTTTTTAATTAAAAGGATCTAACAGAATAACAGATTTGGAAGGGACCTTGTAGGTCTTCTAGTTCAACCCCTTACTCAAGCAGGAGATCACATACTATTTCAGACAAGTAGCTGTCCTCCAGTCTCTTTTTAAAAGTGATAGAGTACCCACAACTTCTGAAGGCAAGCCATGACCAACCAGTTTATTGAACGATAATTTCCACAAGGCAGTTCATATTATAAACATAGAGCTATTTCTTTATTCAATGTCTGACAAATATACAGTTAACAACAGATTCTAATAGTCCAGACAAGGTAACAATCACATTTATAAAAAGCACAACTGGGTCTCCTCAGAGGCATTATTCCCAGGTCTGGGAACAAAGCCAGGCCTTAAAAGCCATCCAGAACCCCAAGAGAATGGACACTTCCTTTCTTAATGCTAGAGGGTACTCTTCTAGACAGAGGGGTAGTTATGCTTCCTTGGTATAACAAGATAGAATATAGAACATAGAATAATAGGGTTCGCAGGGAGCTTGGAGCTCTTCTAGTCCAACCCACTGCCCATGGCAAGAGATCCTATACCACTTTCAGACACATGGCTGCCTAGCCTCTTCTTGAAAACCTCTAGTGTTAGGGCATCCACAATTTTTGGAGGCAAACAGTTCCACTGATTAATTTTTCTCACTGTAAGGAAATTTTTCCGTAGTTCTAGATTGCCCCACTCCTTGATTAGTTTTCATCCATTACTTCTTGTCTTGCCTTATGGTGCTTTGGAAAATAGGCTGACCACCTCAACCTATTTTTATAATAAAGAATATTATTCTTTACAAGAATAATATCCAGAGTATGAATCTTGGTGACTGTCAACAAATCAATGTGTTAGCAGGCACACTGTCACTATAGGTTACATTGGGGACCCAAAATTAAGAGCCTATTTATTTGCATTTCTTTCAACAGATCAATTCTATTTTGGTCCGTATTCTAACGATGAATTGCTTTTGATACAAATATGGAAGTTTTGATACATTCTATTATTTAAATACTATTATTGGAGCAATGTAATTGAAACAGCAGCTAAATTCATTCCAATATATTGTTTATAAATTGCTGTTCTGACCGAGGCTTAGCAGAACCAAGAAACAGACTCCTTCTCCTGAAAACCCACTCTTTATTTAGTTACTGTGAATTCATGGCATTCACACACAGAACACTCAGCAATAATCCTTCCAATGGTTAATTTCAAGAACAGACCTTATCAATCCTCAGATAGTTGCCAGGCTGAGAGTTTCCAGTTGCAAAGCTATAAATTAAATACCTGACAAGGAGTCTCTGTGAGGCAACTACCACTCTCCTTTTGCTTCTATTTATTCCCCAGGGAAGGGCCATTTAATGTCCACGTGTGCCTTTCTTCCTGAGTTGGCCTCTGTTCTTTAGTTGTTCTCTTCTCCTGATAGCTCTGTGCATCTGGAACAGGCCCCAGCTGTTCTTCTTCCCCACTTATCTCCAACTCCAAAGGCAGCTGAGAAATGTCAGACAGCCCTGGCCCAATCTCTGCTTCTGATGCAGAGCATCCATCAGAGCCTTTCCCAGACTGGCTCAAGTTCCTCCCCAACCTCCTCATCATCTGAGTCTGCCACCAACTCCGCTGGCAGCTGGCAGGCCACAACAATTGCAATGCCTATGGAGACTAATGCTAAGTCTCTTCTTGGCATTGACCTGTTTGTGAATCAATGCACAAATGACAGCTGTAACTAATACAAAAAAGTCATTATTTTTACTCAAGGTCAACTGCATAGTTACTCACTGGTTTCACAGAGTAATCTCCTACTATGTGTAGACATGAGTTTAAAGTCCAAAACAGGCTATTTAATGAAGTGCAATAAAGTGCATCCAGTTTAAATGCTTGCAATCACCTTGAACAATCAGACTCCAGAGGGCCCACATTTCAACACCAGAAGCCTTTGCTGACACCTGGTGGTGGGCATCTGAAAGGAAAGGGGAAGGCTGTTCCTTGCACATAAGGCATATATCTAATTGTTACACCACAGGTAGGGATAATTGTACAAAGAGACTTCAAGGTTGACCGAATATATGTACCTCAAATCTCCATTTTATTCTTATCAGCTAGCTGCTTCATTAGACTTATCTACAGTGTATTGGTTATTAATCAATTAAAACCCTTTCAAAATAACCTAAGCAAACTAAAATCTTCAAGTAGTGAAGTCTGTATGCAAATTAAACATTATATAAAGAGGTGATTTATTTTGCCTGCATAAATATGCAGTCTATTTCACTGAGTACCCCCAAAGAGGGGATAAAAAGCCACCAAATATGCCATGCCATTCATAATTTCAACCCATTCCACAGTATCTACTCTGCCCATAACAAATCTTCTGTTTGATTCAAGGTTTTGTTTCATTTCTACTGCCTAGGCTATAAAGAAAGAATGTTGGTTTCATTTTTTTTCTTCACTAATCTCACCTTTCAAATATTCAGCAGCAGTTTTGTGCAATTCCTGCTGAGCTTTTTTCCCTCCCTTGCCATCAGAAAAATATATGCAGGCCACCTTTCCTTAAATTCCCAGAGGAGAGAGATAAAGATTTCCCTATGGATCTGCTCAAAGCTTCCTCAGCTGGCTGAGGTAAAGGTGCAAACAACATGCTCACCTAGGTCTATGCATTCATAACAGACATGGATCAACATTTTATCTTGTATGCACTCTCCCATTCCAGCCTTTTAGATGTCACATCATCAAATCTATGACTATTTGTGTTTGTATTTTATTTCCTTCACTATGAACTAGTCTGGCTGTAAAACTGAAATTATTTCTTTGTGAAGTTGCTGCATTTACATCAACAGGAGGGAATATTTTTAAAATTTCACCTTTGAATACTTGTAACCATGTTTCTAAAGGGGTAATTTAGGATCTAATTTTTAAATCTAAAATATGGGTTAAAAAACCTCTCTAACCCTGAATTGAAACTTTTCCTTATTCCCACTCATGCTCAATATTCTGTTTGGAAAAGCTGATAAGACAAAATCTTCTTTATTTTTTAGTATTTAGTATTTATTTGATTTGTCAATCGCTTACAAGATACAGGTATAAGAATAAATCTAGTTTTGAATACATGAGATAGATACTTATAAGAAAAATAAAAAACAATAGGACAGGGACGATAGGCACAATTGGTGCGCTTATGCATGCCTCCTACATGCCTCTTAGGAAGGGGGTGAGGTCAATAGTAGACAGTCTAAGGTTAAAGTTTTGGGGGTTTGGGAAAGAAACCACAGAGTCAGGTAGAGTATTCCAGACATTGACCACTCTGTTGCTGAATCCGTATTTTCTGCAATCAAGTTTGGTGCATTTTACCTTGAGTTTGTATCTATTGTGTGCTCTTGTGTTGTTATAATTGAAGCTGAAGTATTCATTTGCAGGTAGGACATTGCAATGTATGATTTTATATACTATATTTAGATCAGACCGGAGGCAGCGTAGTTCTAGATTTTCTAGGTCTAGAGTTTCAAGTCTGGTGGCATAAGGTATTCTGCAATGAGTAGAGGAGTGGAAAATGCTTCTTGTGAAATATTTCTGGGCTTTTTCAATTGTGTTAATATCAGATACATGATATGGGTTCCAGACTGATGAGCTGTATTCAAGTATAGGTCTAGCAAATGTTTTGTATGCTCTAGTTAGTAGTGTGATATTACCAGAGAAGAAGCTACGTAGGATTAGATTAACAACTCTTAATGCCTTTTTGGCTATGTAGTTACAGTGGGGTCTAGCACTTAGATCATTTTAGATGAGTACTCCAAGGTCCTTGACAAAGTTTGGATCCTCAACAAGGTCTTGACTATTTAGCTTGTATTTTATTTTATGACTTTTTCTGCCAGTATGTAAGACAGAGCATTTATTTGTTGAGATTTGAAGTTGCCATTTGATTGACCATTCTGATACATATTCAAGGTCTTTTTGGAGGGTAGTAGTATTGTCTCTCATCAGCGAAGAGAACAGAGTTGCTCTTAATATGATCACAGAGATCATTTATGTAGAGTATGAAGAGAGTTGGTCCTAGAACACTGCCTTGGGGGACACAACTGTTGACAGGTACAGAATTAGATAGGACGCTCCCAATTTTGAACATTCGTTGTCTGTTTGACAGGAATGCTTCTATCCAGTTATGTAGGTGTCCAGAGATACCATAAGATTTTAGTTTTTGTAGTAGTTTGTCGTGTACTACTGAATCAAAGGCTTTACAAAAAGTCTATGTAGATTGTGTCTATTGCTTTGCCCTGATCGAGTTGTGTAGTCCATATGTTTTTGCAGTGTAAGAGTTGCAGATTACAGGATAGTTTTTTTCCGAAACCAAATTGTTTATTAGAGAGTAGGTTGTTTGTCTCTAAGTAGAGGATAATGGATTGGTTAATAATTGATTCCATGACTTTACAGGTGATGCAGCATAAGGAGATTGGTCTGTAATTATCAACTAGGCTGGGGTCTCCCTTTTTGAAGATGGGGATGACCGTGGCTTGTGACCATAGTTTTGGCAAGGAGCTGGTCCTGGAAGATTTTTCAACGATTATGCTTAGAGGTTCGACTATGGCAGTGGATAGTTTTTTTAAAAAGTTGGCACATATTCTGTCCAGTCCAATAGATAGGGATGGTTTTAGATTGTGCAGTGCTTTTTCAACAATGTCTTCTGTAAAATCGATATGTATTAGATCATTGTAGTTGTCTGTGATTCAACTAGGAAGTACTGGGCTTGATCCATTGCTGTTTACAAATACTGAGTCAAAGAATGTGTTAAAGAGGTTTGCTTTGATGGTGTCATCATTGCAGTCTTTACCATTAGGTCCTTTCAGGGGTGGGATGGACCTTGAGTTTTTTAGTTTGTTGTTTACAAAATTGTAGACAACTTGGGTGGAATTTGTACGTAGAAGGTTTTCTTCTTGTTTAATGTGATAATTAGTGCATTCAGTTTTTATCTGGTGGCATAGATTTTTGTATCGGCTTTTGAAGTTGGCAACATGACCAGATTTTTTTTTTTCACCAAAGTAATCTCTTTTTGGATTGAAGCTTCCTTATTGTTATGGGTAATCTGTTTTTCCTGGTTTTGGGATATCTTATTGGTACATATAATTTGATGGCTCTTTTGATTTCTAGTAAGAATATGTTGTAATGGTCTTCAACAGTATTGCATCCAGTGAATATTTATTTCCCACAACAGAGCTGGTAAAAATAGCTGATACACAATCATATACAAATCTTATGATTCATACATACATTTATTTAGGCTTTAAATCAGAAGCTATGCAGTTTCTGATGCACAGACTCTCATATGCAGCAAAACATTCTCAACTTTGTAGAAACCAAGATTCTTGGACAAAGACTCCACTGAAAAAGGTTGGCCCAAGGGGGTGAATTCTGTTTCCAATAAGAAAGAAAAGCAGGGACCAGAGCTGTTTCTCAAGTTTGCTATTGTAAGTAATATTTTACAAATTAATTATGAGAAAGTGTTAAACAATCTTTTGACATTTAATTTATATGAAATTAACTCACTTTAGTAGCTTCTGCTAGTGGGAACAAACTAGTATTCAAATTCAACGCAACAGGAATGGCTCTCTTTCCTGATAGTGGGTGCCAACCCCCTCTCATTCCTTTGTTCGCCACAGTAAGAAAAATTATTGCTTTCACTCTGAAAAGGCTTCCAGAAGGTGCAACAATCAGTAGAAATTGGCTATATGATAATGGCTGAAAACTGGACTGAGGGGAGAAGAATATGCAAATGGGAGCCAGAATCTGCAAAAGTGTATTTGCTACCATTCCCAGGGTGAAAAGTAAAAAAAAACAAAAAGCTAAAGATGATGGGAAAAGGTAAGGAAAAGGCTTTCATGAAATGAAAACTTCCCTTCTATGAGCTGAGAAAATGAGTTTGATTTAGCTCTAATGGACTCCTATGAAAATTCAATCAGTCTTTTTTCATGCCTGCCTGGATCTGAAATAAAAGTAGATCATTGGGTAGCACATATCTTGCTGGGTCGTTCCATACAAGCATACGTTATATAAGACTGGGTTTTGGATCAGATTACAGTTATTCTACATTTTGTAATACCAAGGCAATATTCACAGAGTTATTGTCATAGAATGGAAGGGTTGGGATTCCCTGATCAGCATTCTATATTGACTGAGATGGGCAGTTATAGAAATTGAATTAATTAAAATAATTAATTCCCCGGCAGCTGTCTTTAAGCTGCTATTAAAATTTCTCTGGTGAAGGAGAGTCCACCACCACTCAAGAGAGTCTATATCAGGGATGTCCAACTCACATCATCACGGTAGCATCAAATGATGTATCGGGAATTTTTTCCCCTTCGCTAAACCGGGTGTGGGCGTGGCCAGCACGTGATGCATCTGGCCTGTGGGCTGGGAATTTGGCAGCACTGGTCTCTATCATTTTTATATATGTATTAAATCATAAATCTTCTCCAATCTTATCTACCCACTGTATCCAACTCTTCCTCAAAGGTTTTTTTATCCATACCCTTCATCATTTTCTCAATATTCTTCTTAAAATATGGTGCCCAGCACTTAATGTTCTCAGAGTATTTTGTGAATAGAGATAAATAGTTATTTCTCTGGATTTTAACTCTATACTCTGTTGATACTTAAGACTGAATTTGCTGTCTTGGCAATTGGATCACATTATATTGTTAATTCATGTTCAGCTAGTGACCATCAAGATACTCTGATTTCTGTTGCATGTAATGCTGTTTATTATGATCAGCTCTACATATCCTAACTTTGAATTTTCCTACCTAACCAAGAACTTAGTTTTTATCCTTTGCCAAGCTTTGGCCCAATGATTCAGCTTGTCAAAATTGTCCTGAATATTGTTCTCTAAATTTTTTTTAAATAATTAATTTAATTTTGTTTAATAGTAATTTAATAAATTATTAAGATATTATTAAAAAGAACTTCTAGTGATGGAACTACAACTATTACTATTATTATAGTTTAAAGTCACCTAATAACAAGAATTTTATAGATAAATTATCTAAAAACTGAGAATATCTTGGATATGTTCTCAGCAAAAGTTTCAATAATGCTTTTTTTAAGCACTAGGTGAAAGTCTTTTTATTCTTTTTATTCTTTATTCTTTTTATTCACCAGATATGTTAGTTGTAATATGTGCTCTTTTTTCTCTTGTTGGAAAATTTTTCATGCTATATTTTAATATTTTAATTTTTGGACTTCCTAGATGATAAACCTTTGATTATTTTAATAATCAAATTTAATAATAATATTTTCTAAACTCTCATCCAAACAATATACGGTTATGCTAAGCGCACATTGTGATTGGCTTTGGTTCTTGTAGTAACTTTTAGCTTACTTTACTGTTCTTCCTGTAGCAGAGCAGTCTTGGAACAATACTGAATTTGCTAAAACAATCTGATCAAGTGGCTGAGAGAGGCAGACAGCCACCAGGAGCAGGGAGAGTCATGTTTTGGGAAGCTTGTTGCAATTGTTTGTCACTATCTCTACATCTTTATTCAAGAATCAAGGACTCCTTAGCACATGGGTGTCAAACTTGATAGCATCACAGGACAGATCGTGATGGATCATGACATTTTTTGCCTTTGCAGAGCCAGGGTGGGCTTGGCCTGCGCATGACGTATCAGCCTGAGGGCTGCCAGGTTGACAAGCCTGCCTTAGCATTAGAAGAAATAATTCAAGCTCGATACATTACATTCATGTAGAATTTAGCCTCCATAACATTGCCTTTGTATTTCAAACCTAATTAGTACCTTCTGCCACTTAAAGTAGCAATATTTTTGCAGCCTTTTAGCAATAGCAATATTTTTGCTGCCCATTTCACCAAACCCTTTCTAAGATGAAGACCATTTGGATTGTCTTCCAGGAGGCAACTGGACTTTCTGTTTTTTCTCTGAAGATGTTTCGCTTCTCATCCAAGAAGCTTCTTCGGCTCAGAGCTCCAGGTTTGAGGAGGAACTTGCTACATGAAGTGTTTTCAATATGGGTCACCAGACTTGACAGGCTTGATATTCAAATTAATTAGCACAGTATAGACTTCTCTCTCTCTCTCTCTCTCTCTCTCTCTCTCTCTCTCTCTCTCTCT
>NW_020769329.1:14133071-14146348 GCF_900518735.1 Pseudonaja textilis
CTCTCTCTCTCTCTCTCTCTCTCTCTCTCTCTCTCTCTCTCTCTCTCAAAGGTATTCTGCTGCTAAAAGTAGGTGGCAATACTTGGTTGATTTTGCATGATTTTGAAAAAAAAAAAAAAAACAGTAGTTATCTAAAGGTCTACCCTGTCGGTAATGCTGCAGCATCTGTTAGAAGAGCCAGAGCCTGGAAGTTACTTGGTTTACAGTGAGTATCCTAGATTGGGCTGCTTTGGCCTATGCTGTGGGCTATCTTGAGGCCACAAAATCTATGAACACTTCAGCCAGTGATGGAAGGAAGGATTAAAAAGGGTTTTCTTGCAGCACTGGTCTAAAGCAATCTGTGGTTACTCAAAACTGCTTCATTGAGGTAAACTCTATGTTGTTGTTGTTATCATTGTTGTTGTTGTTGCTTTGACAAAGCAAATTACATTATCTCCATGGTCTGAATTGCAACTTCAGAGTGAATCTACACACAGGTCAATCAGATACACATTTTATATGTTACTAGCTCTATTCCCATGCTTCACTATGAAACTATGTGATCCGGCTTAGTTTTTGGGAAGGAAAATAAGGGGGGGAAATTGTGCCTCTACCTACCAGCATCCATCGGTATTCATCTGGCTATATCCTGGCAGTGTGTGAGAGAGTTGAGGGCTGTTTGGAAACTGAAACATGAAAACTGAAACAGTATTTGCTGTGTGAGCAAGATGGAGACAGCAAGGAGCCTGGGCATGGTTTAGCTCAACTGTTCTGTACTAAAGCTGTTTGCTGCTGTGAAACTAAAACTGAAACTCCTCTCCTCTGCTTGTGTTTTGCATTTGGAACACATTTCTTTTCAGGTGGAGAGGGGAAGCAGAACTCCTTAGCATCAGAGCTAGTGGTGGTATTCTACTGGTTCAGCCCCATTCACATGAACCGGTAGTAAAAAATGGTACTGGTTCAGCTGAACTGGTATTTCTTTCCCCCCATTCCTGAGGATCAGCTGTTCTGATGATCAGCTGTTCTGACTATCAGCTGTTCCGGGATCCCCCTTGCTGTCTTACTGCTTCACCCAGGTGGCTTCCCTGAGGCCCAGGAGGCAAAAAAGTGGAGGGGGGGTGCTGCAAAAAACAAGGAAAAAAGAAGCTACACTCACCCAGTCACATGGCCATGCCCACCTAGCCACTCCCACCTAGCGACACCCACAGAACTGGTAGTAAAAATATTTGCAACTCACCCCGATCAGGGTGTGTTAATAATAATATACAAAATACTAATGCTCTGATGATCATTTCAAAAAATCCTTTCTTAGTGAGCACCTAGAAGCCAAGAGAAACATACTTGCCAAATTTCAAGGCTTTACAGTTCTGGAGATTTTGTGATGATGCATGAGTGGTATTTCTCACACAAACACACACACACACACACACACACACAAATATAAATATAAATATAAATATAAATATATATATGTATGTATGTATGTATGTATGTATGTATGTATGTATGTTACATTGCAGGAAATATGAATTTATGATCTATGAAGCCCTACAACATCTTCTAGAATTAACACCAAAAAATGATATCCTTATCATCATGGGGGGATTGGAATGCTAAAGTAGGAAGCCAAAATATAACCGGAATAACAGGCAAGTTTGGCCTTGGAGTACAAAATGAAACAGGGCACAGGCTGGTAAAATTTAGTCAAGAGAATACAATGGTCATAGCAAACTTTTTCCAACAACCCAAGAGATGACTCTACACATGGACATCACCAGACGGTCAACACAGAAATCAGATTGACTATGTGCTCTTCAGTCAAAGATGGAGAAGCTCTATACAGTCAGTAAAAACAAGACCAGGAGCTGACTGTGACTCAGATTCTCATTGCAAAATTTAGGCTTAAATTGAAGAAAGTAGGGAAACCGCCTAGGTTTCTAAACCTAAACCGCCCAGGTATGAACTTAATCATATCCCTGATGAATATACAGTAGAGGTGACAAATAGGTTTAAGGAATTAGATCTGATAGACAGAATGCCTGAAGAACAATGGACGGAGGTTCGCAACATTGTACAAGAGGTAGAAACTAAAACCATCCCAAAGAAAAAGAAATGCAAGAAAGTAAAATGGCTGTCTGATGAAGCTTTACAAATAGCTGAGGAAAGAAGGAAGCGAAAGGCAAGAGAGAAAAGAAAGATACACCCAGCTGAATGCAGAGTTCCAGAGAATAGCTGGAAGAGATAAAAATGCCTTCTTAAATGATCAGTGCAAAGAAATAGAAGAAAACAATAGAATAGGAAGGACCAGAAATCACTTCAAGAGAATTGGAGATATGAAGGGAACGTTTCATGCAAAGATGGGCATGATAAAGGACCAAAATGGCAGGGACCTAACAGAGGCAGGAGAGATTAAGAAGAGATGGCAAAATTACACAGAAGAACTATACAAGAATGAGCTTAATACCCCTGATAATCGTGATGGGGCAGTCACTGATCCTGAGCCAGACATCCTGGAATGTGAAGTCAAATGGGCCTTAGGAATTCTGAGCTACAAAAAAGCAGTAACAGTATTCCAGCTGAGCTATTCAAATCTTAAAAGATGATGCAGTAAAAGTGCTACACTCAATTGCCAGCAAATTTGGAAAACTCAACAGTGGCCACAGGATTGGAAAAGGCCAGTTTACATTCCAATTCCAAAGAAGGGCAATGCCAAAGAATGTTCAAACCACATCAACATTGCACTCATTTCACATGCTAGAAAAGTTATGCTCAAAATCCTACAAGCTAGACTCCATCAGTATGTGGACTGAGAACTACCAGAAGTATAGGCAGGATTTCAAAGAGGCAGAGGAACTAGAGATCAAATTGCCAACTATCATGGAGAAAGCTAGGGAATTCTAGAAAAACACCTACGTCTGCTTCATTGACTATGCCTTTGATTGTACGGATCACAATAAATTGTGGCAAGTTTTTAAAGAGATGGGAGTATCAGATGATCTTATTTGTCTCTTGAGAAAAGAGGGTCAAGAAGCAACCATGGGTCTATGTGGGTCAAGAAGCAACCATGAGAACTGGACACAGAACCACTGATTGGTTCAAAATTGAGAAAGGAGTTCGGCAAGACTGTATATTGTTGTCCTGCCTATTTAACTTATAGGCAGAGCACATTATGAGAAAGGCGGGGTTAGATGAATCACAAGTTGGAATTAAGATTACCGGGAGAAATATCAACAACCTCAGATATGCAGATGATACCAACTCTAATGGCAGAAAGTGAAGAGGAACTAAAGAGCTTCTTGATGCGTGTGAAGGAGGATAGTGCAAAAGTTGGCTTGAAACTCAACATTAAGAAAACTAAGATCATGGCATCCATCACTCTCAATTCCTGGCAAACAGATGTGGAAGAAATGGAGGTAGTGACAGATTTTCTTTTCCTGGGCTCTAAGATCACTGAAGATGAGTCTTCAGCCAAGAAATTAAAAGATGCTTGCTCCTGGGGAGGAAAGCTATGGCAAATCTAGACAGCATACTAAGAATCAGAGACATCACCCTGCCAACAAAAGTGTGTATGGTCAAGGATATGGTTTTCCCAGTTGCAATGTATGGCTGTGAAAACTGGACCATAAGGAAGGCTGAGCATCAAAGAATTGAGGCCTTTGAACTAAGCTTAAGTGGATTTCTGGGATAGATGACCAAATGGCTGAATGAGTGTATGGATGGATCTGTATAGGTTTCTGTGACATTGAAGTGTGAACTGTTCTGGGGATTATGCAATGAAGGGGTTTGTGTGTTTTGCTAAATGATGGTGGGTTAATCCTATTATGTCCTTAAATGTCATGTCCTGTCCTTCTTAATCCCATCACCCTGGAGCTGAAGATGTTTTGTTTATGAATAGTTTGGCCTGGATTTCTTAATGGGCACAAATATGCATTTCTAAAGACTTCTTGCATCTTCTGTAGGCTGTTTTATTATGCAAGAAGCTCCATTTCTCTTTTGGGGAAATATAATATCCTGCCTTTTTCATATTCCCCAAAATATTGTATTCTCTAGGAGGATGGGTGGATGCTAACTTTCTACAATACCAAGGGTTTTCAAAATGGCATCTTCCCCTTATTGTTCCATAAGGACTACATAACGGTTACTCTGAAACCAGGTAAGGCTCCTTCAGAATATGTAAGTTATCAGCTAATATTCTTATTAATATTAATACATAAATGTGAGCTGACCTTGTCATTATATGTTCCAGAATTTTTTTTCTACCCATCCAGCAGTATTCAGTAGATGTCAAGTTTCTGAAACTATTTGTTACAGACTCTTTAACAACTAAATCTGAGTATATTGAAACTCCTATGATGGCTTTGTTAGAAGTGGCAAAGGCTTTTAACTTGGTACAAATACAATTTTTGAAACATGCTATCAAAATGGATTTCCTTCAACTTTTATTTCTTGAGTTAAAATGGCTTTAGTGCTTCTGCATAAATGAAATTTTATTTCCACAAAGTAAGATGTATCACAGAACCCATCAAGAATGGCCCACAATCTACTTTTATATTTAATCTGATTTTATAGGCGTTGCCGTGAGTATTAGTCAATGTGCTATCATTCAAAGTATATTGGTGGCTGGAACTGAACTCATATTTTTACTGTACACAGATAACATTTTAGCTTATTAACAATTTTGAAAGTAATTACCCAATTTTGTGGACGTTGTACAACAAAATATTTGTTACCATTGGGCCTAAATAATAACTTCTGTTGGTTGAAATCCTGGCAAGCATTTAGTTGTAATCAAAGACTTGTCCCAAAGGTGCTTTTTCAAAAGGCAAGTGGAGTTTATTTTTTCCTTGAACACATTTCATTTCTCATCCAAGAAGCTTCTTCAGTTCAGAAGCTTCTTCAGTTCTGAAGAAACTTCCTGGATGAGAGCAAAACATCTTCAAGAAAAAAACAAAGACTAGTTGCCTTCTAAAATAGCACCTTTGGAAAGACCATGACCTGGATGACCGAGAATCTCCATAGATAATCAAAGACTTGTTATATTCCCAGCAGTAAAAGCAACTAGGCGTATTTGAATGTTATTGAAAAAGAAATACAGTAAAAAGTAAGACTGACTCTTTCAAATTACCCCTTTCTTAAAGCTTTTTCTTAAAATAATTGGGCTGAAAACTTTGCTAATATTCTCAAATATTGGCAGGTTACAAAAATAAGATAACCTGTCTAAATCTATTGAATGTTATTAAAATTAAAACACTTAAATTAAAACACTTGAATTTAAATTATAGCATTTAAATTAAAACACTTGTGTGCTTATTAGACAAAGTTTTAAAAGTTTTAAAATGCTTATTAGACAAAGATTTTTAAAAGATAACAAGTTTATTGATAGTTCAAGAATCCTACAAAACTAAATTCTGATAACTTGGAAAAAAT
This sequence comes from Pseudonaja textilis, assembly GCF_900518735.1. Next base: position 14,138,478 of record NW_020769329.1, read on the forward strand.
AGGAAACTGGGATTAGCAATTCAGATAAGACAATGGTTTCCAGTCTTAAAAATATTTAGTATGTTCCTTATATTTTAAGATGAGATTCATCAATACCAAGAGTCCTGTATTTATGCATGTTTTAAAAGGATTTGTTATTTACTTTTTGGGCAAGAGATGCAATAAATTTGAAAGCATCTTAACACATATGATATGGTCATATCCTCCAGTTACTGTAGTCTATATTGGTTGTATATTTTAAATATTGAGAATGGTTTAGTAAAGGATTTAAAATGTGAAGATATTAATGTATTATTAAAACTATATTCCAAAAATTGGAACTGATCTATTTGCAAAGAACTCTGCATTGGAATTATTGCAAAAAGAGATGGCTATATTTTCTTGGAAAAATGAGGTTGACATGAAGAAACATATGCATTCTTTGTTTTGAATTAGCTCTTTACCAGCAAAATAGAAAGGCCGTATAATATGATTCTATTTGTTACTGTCAAGCTTTGACTGTTGATTGATTGTTACAATTGATTGTTGCATTTTGCTCAATTATTTGAGGTTTGGGGGTTTTCTTAATTTCTTTCTTTCTTGTGTTAAAGCCATGAAATTAGACATTGTAACAGGACAAAATCCCTTCTAGTATGTATTAACAATAATAAACATATTAGAAATAGCACAGAAACCTGTAAGTAAAGGAACAAAAGCAAAGAAGCAGTTACTTTAAAAGTGCTTTAAGCACAGTATTAAATATTCTGGATGTATAAAAATACATTATCTGGTATCAGGCAAATTTCTCCTGGAAAAAATTCCATAGTCTGGAGATAGTTGGCACTGTTTGTCACCTGTTCAACATCTGAAGTTGTTGCACAGGTGACAACAGTTAAAGCAGAAGTGTATGCTGGTGCTTACCTGAAGTTCAAAACACTTCATGTGAACCATTTTAAAGTCATACATAGCTCTAATTGCAATTATAATATGATCACATATGATTAATGGCTTTTACATTTAAAATCAACATTTTGCATTGATCTTGGAATTATGCTCAAAATTGTAGGTGAAACTGGAAGGGTAACTTTCTGGACACAATAATGCAACATTTTATCCTATTTTATTTCAAATTGTCTTTAAGAGCAGTGTCCTGCAATAAACTTAATGAGCTGATGAGCATGTTAATAACTGTGTCAAGCTATTATTAATGAGACTGATTCTTCAGGGCAGTATATTTCTGTCCAATATAAGCCAACTACCATGGTGAGAGTGGATGCATTGAAGCCTGATTAAGTCTGTTGCATATTTTTATGTTGTTATACAGTTAATCTTTTAACCATAGAATAAAATGGTAGCTATCTATCAGTTCCAATAACTGTCTTGTAGGTGAGCCAACACATTTTGGCTACAGTCCTTGCATGTTTAGACCTATTCAGACTATTTGAATTTGGAGAGAATTGGGACTGGGAGACCAATTTTGGTCTAATTTACACTTAAGTATCAGCATATTTTGAACTTTTGCTTTCCTGATTACCAGTTCTACCTCTGAGCTTCCATATCTGTTCTTTTCCTTTGTGATTCAGTCTTTGGTCCATTTCCTGACTGTTTTCTTTTTAGAACACAGAATAACAGGAATGGAAGGATCTTTGGAGGTCTTCTAGTCCAATCCACTGCTTGACCAGGAGACCTTATACATTCTGGTCAAATGGCTGTTCAGTCTCTTTTTAAAACATAAAGGTCATAATATTCATGGCCGTAGGTTGTGCCCAGAATATAGAAACTAAAGAAAATAAGTTCTTACCATAGAAGGGAAAATATAATTTAATAAAGTAAAAGACAACTAATGCCATGATTTCCATGACCAGATTATAGTAACTAAATGCTGCCATTTATTTAAAATGAAAATTAACTATAGAATAGAAGAAGAATTGAATTGTACAGTATACTTAAAACATCTTCCAGTCCAAAAACTTAGAAATACTAGACAGAACATACATGACACAGGAATGAATACAAAACAGTTGTTAATGTTCACTGTGATCTTCCTAACCGCAAAGGAAATGTAAATGATGCCTCAAAAAACAAATTGTACATTTTAGAAGCAAAGAATCATAGCAATAGAGGACTTCAATTAACTAGACTATAGTTTGAGTGGCAAGCCACCAAGCATGGTCCTTCCAGGTTCTCCTATTTTAAACTTCTTTTGGGCCACCCTCTTCCTGTCACCCTTTTGTGTTTCTTTTGCTGCTTCTAGCGCCTTATGAACCACAGGCCGGGTATCTTGTAGAGCAGGGGTGTTAAAATGGATTTCCTCGAGGGCCAGTTCAACATTGTACTTCTCTACAGGCTGGCTCGGGAAGGGGAGATGGGACAGACTCCTCCTGCAGCACCCTGCCAGCCAAAATGGGGCATGGGGGGCCATGCGCAGCCCCTGCACCCCATTTTGGCCACCAGAGTGCTGCAGGAGGCCATCCAGGCTGAGAAAAGGCAGCGGGGGGGGGCATGCCCCATGATGCATTTTGGCTGGCAGAGGCACTGCAGTCTGGTCCTTTGACATTTCCAGGCCAGCCCCGTGAACCAGATGTAAGCACCCTGCAGACTGAGTGCGGCCCGTGGACCTTGAGTTTGACACCCCTGCACTAGAACTTCAGTGTTGATGAGGTTTGCTGCTGTCTCATGAGGGCTACTTGCTTAGAGGGGATGATTGGGTTGACAAATTCTTACCTGGCACTCTGAAATTATGAACGGCTTGTCTGGGTTGGGGTGCTTTAACACTGGCTCAGGGCAAAGAGGCATTTTAACAACTTGAATGCTGCTTGGCACTCCAGTGACCACTTTAAGGGTTGACTGGGTCTGGGCTTGGTTACCCCTTTTGTCTTTAGTAAGTTTATGATGGGCAGGGCAATCTGGGCAAACGTAGGGATGAACTGCCAGTACAAGTTAGTGAAGCTGAGGAAACTCTGCAATTGTTTCTTTGTTCAAGAGGCCTCCCACTCTAAGATTGCTTGCACTTTCTTGGGAGTCCATTTCCCACCATCCTGTGAAATCTGGTAACTCAGTTATCTAGTATGGACTTATGGAAGTTACACTTGGACAGTTTCACATAAAGTTGCACATCTCTGAGCTTCTTGAGCATTGCCTTGATCAATTTTACATGCTCCTCCATCATTTTAGTAAAGATCAGAATGGTATCTAAGTATACTAGGACTCCTTTATACATATGTTCATGCAGGACATCATTTATCAGTTGCATGAAGACGGCCAGGGCCTCCATGCAGTCCAAACAGTATCACTTAGAACTGGTAACAGCCCAATTAGCAGTTGAATGCCATCTTGCATTCATCACCCTTTCTGATTCTCACCCAGTAATATGTCTCCCTCAAGTCAAATTTTGTAAATATCCTCCCCTTCATAAAGTGTTCCATCATGTCTTTCATCAAGATGAGGGAGTACACATTCTCTGTGCAAATACCATTTAGCCTGTAATAGTCTACTCACAACCATAGACTCGGTCATTGCTGGGGCTATGATGAATTGAATGTATTCTACATGAGTACCTGCCTTTAATTCCATGGGCTCAGTCAGACAGCTAGCCTGCTATTGACCCATCTAGTTGGGAAAAGGCTATGGGGTTTTTCAACTTTTTCAGCCTCATCCCTAGCTTTTCCACCACTTGGGGGCTTACTACCAGTAGGCACTTGGTACATCCCAAGTCCAATAGGACCAGTAAGATCCCTTTACTGCTCAAAGAAGCCATAGTGATCTTTATCCTAGCAGTCATGGGAATGACGGGGTCACTTACCATTGGGTTGTCTTCTCCCTCAATGTTGCTCTCATATATGACAGAGCTCATCTTGGTAGGGGTCAGAGTTCCCTCCTCCTCACTGGATGGAGGGGTGAATTCTATGACTTGTTGTCCCATCTGGGTCCCCTCTTTTGGCCCCTCTTTGGTTGATTCTAAGGCTGGAGGACAAACATCAGGCACAGCCTGAAACACTGGCTGTTTGGTGGCCTTCCTTGCCAAAGTAGAAACATCTGGTAGGGATCTGACATGACTTTCCCATTTTGATAATGGGTGCACCACCCTCTGTTTGAGCTCTATTGAGTTACTGCAACTCTACTGTCCCATGTACTTGTGAAACTCCATTAGGTCGATCTCCACCTCACTGGCCATGTGATACCATGCCTGCAGGGTTTGTGGAACCCCTCAGGATAGGCAGGTGTGGTATAACTCCTTATTCAGACCCTCTCTGAATAGAGTGACCAGTAGGCATTCAGGCCAGTCTCCCTACTTCAAGGCACCAATGCAGGTCTTTGCATGACAGGTTGCTGAGTGTCCTGGAAGTGCTCTCGTAAGGCCTGCATAAAGGCATTGAGGTTGATCAACTCCAGAGCATCATCGTCATGCAGTGACACCAACCATTTTGAGGCAGCTTTCTCCAGATTGGCAGCAATGGCATGGATCTGGGTCATGTTCTCTGGATACATCACTCTGTAGCAGTCCATGTGGTGTCAAGTTTGAGCCTAGAAAATGGGCTGGGTAGTTTGGGTGCCTGCCAAAGTGAGCCCTGAAAGGGGATGGCTGGCCCTCTTCATGGATCAGGTGAATCCCTGGGCCAGGGCCCTGGTGGTGGCTGCTGATGCTAGGACCGCTAGTTGGAGAGGAGGAGTAGGAGTAGTAGCAAGAATTGCTACAGGGGTGGTGGTGGTCCCCAACTCTTGGGTAATATCTCCAGGCTTTGCTATTGCATGAACCTCCATCCCTCTGAACTTCTATCTTAGCTTCTCCATAGTTGGGCTTGGGGTGATGACCAGAAATTTCCACTTGGTGAGGTCATTTCATTCAGCTGCTTGCAAGTCATCTATTGGCTCCTTCACACATTGACTGCTGGTGGGGGAGGAAGTCCTTGGCTTCTGCCAACTTCCCCTCCCACACTGACCACCAAGTCTTCAGCCTCTGGGACAGGGAATCTCCTGGCTGTTGCTTAATCACTGTGAGTTGTTGGTCTGGCTTCTTAGTTTTCACTTTTTGGCCTGCCCCAGTGGGCAGGGCACCTGCTCTACCCTGGGATGGTGCTGGTGCTTCTTGAACCAGGCTTTCTCCTGGCTTCTCCTCCTCCTCCAAGTCTTTCTCTGTGGTTGACATTGTTGCTCAAACCTTCTGGTGGGGTCCAGGCAGGTTATTGCTGTGAGAATTGGCTTAATGTCAACTGTCCCACTCAGTACATACAGCAGCTAAAGACTCCTGGACCATTTTTTATTGCCAAGAGTATGATTTGCTGAGCTGACATGGATATGGAAGTAGTGAAGCTATTTCTAACATTTTTGCGTGTGAATAACATAGTTACATATTCTCCTTTTCCCTGGGCCTCCCATTGTCACTTCATTCCATCCAATCAATTATGTTCAGTTTGTTTAGGGAACAGACTCTGGTGAACTTTCAGGAAGTGGCCTTGGAATGCTGGTATGTCTTGTGGACAAGTCGGTACTCTTGCATTGCATTACCACCTCCCTTGCATTCCAACCCACTCCCTCCCCCATTGCTTCTTGTCTGGCTGTGAGCAGGGTTTGCAAATAAAGGATAACAAAGGGAGCTCTACTCTGCCTTTAGGAACCTGCCATCCTTTCTCCTGCTCTGGACTGTTTTTTTTTTCCCTAAAAAATCAGAAGTTCTTTCAACCGCAGTGGCTTTAAAACTATTTCTGAGTTCTAGTACTGTTGAACCTGATAAATCATCTTGCTTTCTCATTGAGTAAGTGTGAATGCTTGCTATACCAATTTGGCATTTTCTTCTAGGACTGCTACAAGCCTACATTTGCTGCAAATATATCCCAGATGTTTTCAGGCAGAATAACAGCATGTCAGAAGCATTGTTGCCACATGTGCAAATTCTTGTCCATTCTCCAATATCATCCTTTGTGTACTATGAACTTCAATGTAGGAGATAGATAAAATGGTAATAAATATGGATGATAAATAAGATAGATTGATTTCCAGGAAAAATTAGTAGCCTGCTCTGGGAAATATCAACATGAGGCATCATTTCCACAAATGCAGCATGCTGCAACATCCCTGTGAGTCTTCTGGGATCAGTGCACCCCATTCTCTGCATGATTACTTTTGTTCAAAACTGACAGCAGCATTTAGCAGGTCTGTAAATGCCATGCACTCTCAAAAGCAGAACAGACACAGGAATAGCTTGACAGTGAGTGTCCAAGTATATTTTTTTCAGGGAAGTGTGGGGATTCTTCCCTGCAATGAGAAAACATTGGAGACATGTTGTGGGTGCTAACCTATGTAGATGCACCTATGTTCAGATCCATTTCTCAGAAAACTAACTGCCGACCCCCTCTTTGTGGACCTTCTTTACTGCCTCAGCTTCCTGATATTTTCATCCATCTTGTCATCCACTTAGAACTAGCTGTTGCAACTGCTAATAACATCATCCCTGAGCATTGGGTTCCTCCTCTGCAAAAGCATTGCTAAAATACATCTCCAGAGATCATAGGGAAGAAGAAACCACGATTCCACAGTAACAGCAATTCTGGAAATGAATAGCAACATGACCTCTCATTGTACACTGCACACAAAATGTCCTCCTTATGTCTGGTTCACATTTGCAAGCCAAAACTCAGAAAATTTGAGCTGACTAATGCCTTCACTAGTAGAAAAAGAAATGAAAGCAAAAGGAAATCCCCGGGAACTGGTATTGCTTGGTGTCCCCTCCACCAAGTTTCTACATGAGACAAACAAAAGCTACCAGAGAAGTGAAAGGAAAATAACATACTGAAAGACAGATTGCATTCTGTCTAACCCTCTGGGCCAAAACTATGGGGACCACTCAGTGGAGGGAGGTTTGGGCATTTAAGGGAAAAAGTATAGCATCAGTATCATGAGAAGTGATATGTTCGCTCTAACCAGCACTGGTCAGATCACCCAAAATATGAAGGACAATTTTGGTTGCTACAATACACACAACACACACACAAACTTGAAAATTGCAAAGAAGATCAATGAAGATGGTGAAATCTCAGAACTTACAGACCTATTGTACAAAGAGTGGTTAAAGGAACATGGTGTTTACCCTAAATAAGAGAAGGCTAACAGAAAGTTGATAGTAGTCTTCCAATGTTTATGGAGATTTTCAGTCATCCAGGTAATGGTTGTCCCAAAGGTGCTTTTCCTTAACATTGAAGTTTACAGAAAACCCACTCACATAGATGAATATTTATATTTTGATTCTCACCACATCCTAGAGCACAAAATGGGAGTCATCAGAACCCTACATCACCTTTCAATATTAATTCATTCATTGTCCATCTCTGCCTTTTTTTTGGTCCCCTCTATATTGCTTTTATTGGATTGTGATCTGCCCAAATACTTGTTTCAATATTTATTTCTTGTATATTAGAGGTTAACTCTGTTGATGTCCATATCATATCTATTCTAGATCAAGACATATGCATATTTGAATAGAATGTATATTCACTTTTCTTGGAGTGGGTTTCTCGCCATGCATCTTGAATACCTAGTTCTTCTGTCATTTTTTTAAAAAGCCTTTGGCGGTATTTTCCTAGCTTTTTTGTTTGTTTTTCTAGTCTTATAGTCTAGTTCCACATCTACTAACACATTGAAATCTCCAAGGATACATATATTTTCATATTCTAATTCTATTATTTTTTGTGAAGTTTTTCAAATTTTTCTTGGTTGTTATTTGGTGTATATATTGCCACTACAAGTACCTCCACAATCAAAACTCTTCCTTCCTCATCTGTATAGATTAATTCCGCCTTTATTGTCTCGTTAATATAGAGGCAGGGGTGGGATACAAATATTTTTACTACCAGTTCTGTGGCTGTGGCCAGGTGGGCATGTGACTGGGTGGGTGTGGC
>NW_020769329.1:14146358-14186583 GCF_900518735.1 Pseudonaja textilis
AAAAAAAAAACAGTTCAGCCAATCCAGTAGCTATTTTTTTACTACTGGTTCAGCCAAAGGTAACATTTTTTTTTACTAATGGTTCACCCAGACCAGACCTAACTGGTAGAATACTACCACTGTATAGATGGCTACCCTCTAATTGCAGGCATTTGCAGATGATTTAGTTTTTATTCTAGAAGATCCATTAGAAACAAGACCCAAACTAATGGGGGAAATAGAAGAGTATAGTGAAGTGGCAGGATCAAAAATAAACAGGGAAAACACTAAAATTGTAAGGAAAAATATTACAGAAATGTAGAAAAAAGAATTAACAATGAGTTTAGATATTCAGATTACTAAGAAAATCAAGTATTTAGGAATCCACTTGACAGCAAGATGTGTAACGATTAAAGATGATAATTATTTTAAATTGATACAGCAAATAAAGATAGATCTGGAAAAATGGAAAAAAATTATGATTATCACTAATAGGAAGAATAGCAATAATTAAAATGAATATATTACCAAAGTTGTTATTTTTGTTCCAATAAAAATAATAATAGTCCCCATAAAATTGGAAAAAAAATACTTTGAAGATCTTAATAAAATAATACTAAAATTTATTTGGCAAGGGAAAAGGGCTAGAATTAACTTAAAAATGTTATAAGATACAAGAACTAGAGGAGGGTTTGGATTATCTAATTGGGAGTTGTACTACCAGGCTGCGGTATTAACATGGATGAAAGAATGGATTGTACTGAGAAATACAAGATTATTGACATTGGAGGGGCATCATTTACAATTGGGCTGGCATGCTTTTTATGGTATGGGAAAATAAGATACACAGTTACATTCAAAGACATTATTATAAGAAATGCTTTATTGTTAACCTGGGAAAAAATTAGAAAGCAGCACCATTTGAAGGTACCAGTTTGGCTTTCCACAATGGAAGCACTTATTCATCCAAATGTTATTAATGTAGGAAATATAGTTAGATATAAAGATATCTTGAATGAAAAGGGTGAGCTCAAAATTAAACAAGACTTAAATGAACAAAGGATTGATATGGTTTGGTAGTCATATGTACAAATATAATCAAGATATGAAAAAGATTTAAAACAAGATGGGTTCTATAAAGAGTTGACAGAACTGGATAAAATATTAATAGGAACACTATACTAATATGATAAGAATATGATAAGAATAGAAAATTAATATTAAAATTATGAATATGGTTGTAAAATTTGTTATGGCACAAGACATTTGTAACCAGATGACACACCATTAAATGTAAGATAAATTGAATGTATGTATTTTAAATAAAAAAAAATCTATTTAAAAAAAACAACCCTACATCACCAAGCTGAAGACCTGCCTACCAGCAAAGATGGGAAAGAAAAAGAATGAAAACACATCATGGAAGCCCTCAGAACATGCGGCTATCCCAGGTGGGCCTTCATCAAATCTCAAAAAAGACCCTGCAGGAGCTCCTCCATAATAGACAACAAAGAGAACAATAAATGGAGCAACGTTGTCATTCCATACATTGCAGGCATATCGGAAAAGTTCAGGAGGATCTTCAGCCAACACAATGTATATGTACACACTTTAAACCCAAGAATTCACTAAGGCAGAAGCTTGTCCACCACAAGGATAAAACACCCAGACACAAACTGAGCAACATGGTATATGCAGTACAATGCAGTGAGCCATGTGCAGATATATATATTGGGGAAACAAAACAGCCACTTCATAAACGTATGGTACAACATAGGAGAACAAACACATCAGAACTAGATTCAGCAGTCCATCTGCATTTAAAAGACACAGGCCACTCTTTTGAAGTCCACATTTTGGACAGAGGACCAGTGGTTTGAAAGAGGGGTCAAAGAGGCCATATATATCAAAATTGGAATAGCCCTCTCTCAACAAAGGGGGAGGGATATGGCATCAATCTCCAATATTCAACACAGTTCTTTTAACAGTTCCAAGAAGGCTCAACACCCATTTGCACCACTCAGGTGACCCTGATAACAGCCTCCATATACTGTGTAAAGCTAATCTAACTCATTTACCTTAGTAAAATGATAGCACACTGTACTTACTCAGGGGCATTTTGTTAATGAGTTATATTAGCATTTGACATAGCAGAAGCAGTAACTATGTTGGATCACAATAGTCATTTAGTACTGCTTCCTGAATCTCTTAAATTGAATCAGTATAATAGATTATGAGCATGCTTTTCTGTGTACATTTGCTGCTTGATTCCTTATTTTGATTTTTGCCTGGAACCAGCTGTTCAAAACTCCTAACTAGTAGTGTCTTTGACTGTGGATTGTGTGGACTTTAGTATTCTTCAGCAAGCAAGGCATACTCTTTGGTTGCCAGCCTTTGTCTATATACCATCTACTGATGCACACAAGGGTTGGGATGTCCCTTTGTTGCATGCCAAAGCAAGCAGCTTTAAGAACATAGCCTGCTGGCTAGCTTAGCCTGAAGCTAGTTCTAAGCATTGGAGGCCATGGAGACAAATTGAAAGGGAGACTCTTATAAATTGCCTGCCACATGAGATCTCTGCACACAGTATGTGGGAAAGGAAATGGTTAACATTATTTGCAGAATATGGAAGCTGCCCTTGGACCCTCACAGCTCCCCCCTCCTTCCAATCTCTTACTTCTAAGATGTCCCCTGTGCTGAATTCTTATTCAACTTCGAACTGACAAACTGTTTTTAATCTTTTCCTTCCATCCAGCTTGGGGATTGGGAAGCAAAAATCAATACTGGCTGGCAGGTGATCAAGCAACTTGAGACTTGGGCTGAGAAAGAGAGAGAGAGAAAGGACAGGAGGGTGAGGGGAGCTATGACTAAGTAGCATGAATTACAGAGGCCTCTGATTTCCCTGTGCCTCAGCCTTGAGCAAGGGAACAGTCTCATTTCAATCAGCTTGTGAGCTCACAGCTGTCTAGGGTAACCTGCTTAAAAACATACAGCTTTCTTGGATGATTATAGCATTCTGCTATCAGTAAAGTCAGTCATTGTTTCATTGGGGGTAGAATCTGCCTTTCAGCATCATTTCCATGATAGACCTTAAAGGCTAGAGGGGTCTACAGGATTTTGCTCTTCCCTCCTCCCCTATGAAACCTCAAGGTTCTCTGCTTTTTGCCACAATTATCAAGGCAAATCCTTCCAAATAGAACAGTAAAGTAGTTGAAAGAACAGTAGAAAATACTTCATCAAAGAGACTGAGAAAAGGAAAGAGGAATCCCTGAAGTAGCATTTCAGTCTGAGAAGATCTCAGTGAAGACTTTCCAGAAATGGAGTAACGTTCTGACAGAAATTATTGAAGATTAAGAAGAGCCAGTGGGGAAAAAAAGTGGATTGGAATGGAGCCATCTGTAAATGGCAGTTGGTCTGAGAAGAAATAATCTTTGCATAAATCCCCACAGGGTGGGGATTCCTTATCACTACTCTGTTTGAAGAATGGCACCAACCATAGTCAGAGAGCTACACAGATCTTTACTGGCTTAAATGACAGCAGACTACATTAAAATAATAGTAATCCCGGGGCTATCTAATGACTACAGTGTAGCAGAAATATCAATAATTCTTTGTGGCTTTATGTCTATAATTTATATCTTACCCTTTGCACTTTTTTTGCAAACTTAAGATGGTTACTACAATAAAAAACACAACACAAATATTTCAAATATCACAAACAGTTAGAAACTACTCTTTCAGATCAGAAAGGCCTTTAGAAAGGGTAGCAGCCTTTGAACTGAGCAACGCAGGGCCAAAACTGGTCTGTTAAATTTATTTTAAAGTAGATCAAGGAAGCTTCCACCAATGGGAATAACAGTATAGCAATGTAGGAGAGCAAATTGCTTGCCAAAGGGATATTTCTCAGCAAGACAAAACACTTGAATGGAGATTTATCCTAAACAGGACAATTTCTTCTAAATGAGGCTGGACAAAACCTTCAGAGATTCAGAACATTCAGCCTCCCCAGGGAACAATCTATTTTGACCAAAGCTCAGGCTGCTTTCAAATATGTCTCTGCATATAAACCTAAAGATGATGACTCTGGAGCTACCTTCCCCTCCCTGCCCAGACAGACCAACTAACATTTGAAAATGATCAGCCTGGGAATCTTTTTTAAGCCTCTGATTCTACTGCTCTTGGTCCCCAGGGGTTCATACCCTAACATGGTAAATTCTCCAGGAAACATGCCTGTTTTTCTGTTGTCAGTTCTGATCAGAGCAGTGCCGATGGGGAAGGAGGCAGTGGGTAGGGCAGAGAATTGCCCTGGGCCTCACACACAGCTAGCCAGCATGCTGAGGAATGCCAGCTAGGTAAAAATAGCCTTAGCAATCACATTTAATTACAGACAAGTTATTAAGCTAAGGTTACTGGAAACTGACAAAAGGAGAATGATGATGTAGAAACAAAAAAGGGAAAATGTATTCTAAGTGCCATGAGGGGGATTGAGGTGCATCTCCAGTTCTGTCTCCTCTCGGATGCAATCTGTTGGCATTTTCCTTGTACAAGCAGCATTAACATGAATATCTGTTCAAAAGCACATTGTTTATGGTTTGTTTTCTCTTCCTCCTCATTCTCTTATCCCATTGGTCATGTAATTCTGTAGATATGCATTGGTTTGACCCACTTATATCAAGACCTAATTTGCATCTGATGGGAAATGTAAATGCAGCCAGTCAGATGTTTTCCATCTTGCTGCTACTCCTCAATTATTGGAATATGTATTTTGATTATCAGCTTAGTTCTGGCTCTATGGTGGTTTTTCTCAATCTTGGCAGCTTTAAGATGCATGGACTTCAACTCACAGAATTCATGGGGAATCTGGGAGCGGAAGTCTACACATATCAAGGTCAAGCAATATTATTCTAGTGCAGGGCTGTCAAACTCCTGGCCAATAGGCCAGATACATCACATGCTGGCCACACCCACACCTGGTTTAACAAAGGGGGGAAAGTCCTGGTGCATCATGTGACACTGCCATGACCAGTGGTGGGATTCAACCAGTGTAACAACCACTTTGGTAAGCATCAGGGGTGGGATACTACTGGTTCTGCCTGGTTCTATAGAACCAGTAGCTCTGAAGAGCAGCAGACACTGAACCAGTTCTATGTTTGTTGCTGTTTGGCCCACCTGCCCACCCAGGCTCTTATCTGTCCTTTATTTCCTTCTTTTTCAACCTCAGCTGCTTTGCGTGGCACGCTGAGGTTGAAAAAGCAGGAAAAAAGAGGCTTGTCAAATACTGTGCACCTGCACGCAGCACTTTTCAACTGCTTGGGTGGCACAGCTGAAGGTTTTTTTTTTTTTTTTTTTACGTGTGCATGCAAAACATAGTCACTGAACTGATAGTAACACCAGTTGAACCCCACCCCTGACTTAAAGTGATGCTAAGAAAAGGCATTTATTTTTGTTGTTCCCCTTTCAGGCTCTCATGTTAGTGAAAATGCACATTGTTCACTTAGAAACAAGATTTATTATGGATTTATTTGAATTTCCTCAGTGGACTCGGCAGCCAAGTACCTTGTTAGCCACCTTTTGAGCAGTTTATTCAATAAGAATCCATTGGATTCATCATCACCTTTTCCTTCCTTCTGGTTTCTTCATTGCTTTTTCATGAACAGAGATTAACCCTGCCCCCTTCAATATTTTTAAGGGCAAGGGGAAAAGATTAAGTCTTCATGGGGAGGAATGCTATTGCTGAGTTTTGCAGAGACTGAAAGACTTTGGTGGAATGTGACAGCCAATGCCGTCATGTGAATTGATTGTAAATAAGAAGGCAAATGGGTCAGGGGAACTTCTGTTTTGACTTGCAGACTGATCTGCACTGAAGAATTGGAATATGGTAAATCAACATGCTTCTGGAAATATTCTGCAGTACCATAACAAAGAAATAATTCCAACAGCCATTATTCTTCCAGGTCTTGATTCCATAAACATGCACATTTAAGATATAGTAAGATCACTAGTTCTACTTCACTGTTTCTATGCCTTAAGCTTACTGGGTGAATTTCCTTGTTTTTTTTAACTTATATGAAGCAAAAAATTTACTTCACCTGGGGGAAGTCTTGCAGCAAGTTGAAAAAGCTCATTCACTTTTCTAAAACATAATGCTTTTGGAATGGAACAGCCATATATTTCCCCAAAGAATGCCCCAAGGAATAATATTAGGTTGCCTTGATGTATAGCTTTTCTCAGAGGCATTATGTCCTAAGTGGGTCTGCCTGGAGTGGAAGGAAGGAAGGAAGGAGCTACCTCAAATTTAAAAGGATGTTGCAATTGCTACAGAGTTCAATATAATTTCTGCGGGAACAGGTTTAGGTTTATTTATACTTATTTATTTTTATTTTTATTTATTTGATTTGTCAATTGCTTACAAGATAATAGGTATAAGTATAAAAATAGTTATGAATACAGGAAATGGATATAAGGAAAATAAAAAGAATCAATAGGACAGGGACGGTAGGCATGTGGGTACGCTTATACACGCCCCCTACAGAACTCTTAGGAAAGGGGTTGAGGTCAATAGTAGACAGTCTAAGGGTAAAGTTTTGGAGGTTTGGGGAAGAAACCACAGAGTCAGGTAGAGTATTCCAGACATTGATCACTCTGTTGCTGAAGTTGTATTTCCTGCAATCAAGTTTGGTGCAGCTAACCTTGAGTTTGTATCTATTGTGTGCTCTTGTATTGTTATGATTGAAGCTGAAGTATTCATTGACAGATAGGACATTGCAATGTATGATTTTATATACTATACTTAGATCAGACCGAAGGCGGCATAGTTCTAGATTTTCTAGGTCTAGAGTTTCAAGTCTGATAGCATAAGGTATTCTGCTACCAGTAGAGGAGTGGAGAACTCTTCTTGTGAAATATTTCTGGACTTTCTCAACTGTGCTAATATCAGATATGTAATTACCAATCAAGGGATGAGAGATCGTTCTCTATAAGATCATAGTTGCCTTTTTTAAAGTTATAATGGGGGATCCCATCATTATGATGATTTTTTTGAGGACGTATGTTGAGACAAAAGTCAATCATATTGTGGTCACTTTTGGAAAAGCGTTCTTTAGTTTGTATTCCGTAAATTAAATTCAAACTATTGCAGAAGATGAGACCGAGGCAGTTGTTAACATAGTAAGACATAGTAGTAACATAGTAAGAATGTAACATAGTAAGAATCGAAATGTGATATTTAAGGACAGTTCACAGATGATGGTCTCAGGAAGAGCAAGCTCCTGGGTAACTTGAATGTTTTTTAGATATAAGGATTTTTTATAGACGATAGCAACACCACCTCCTTTACGGATTTCATGATCTGATTGGTAAACATGATAGTCTCTTACTGTGGTAATTGAGTCAGGGAGAGATGCGTTGAGCCATGTTTCACAGACAAATATGATGTCGAATTTAGCCATAGTTAATAAGAGAAGAAATTCAGGTATTATACTCTGAGCACGTTCTTAATAAATATGGCTTTGTATATATCTCTATATTTTTATTAATAAAATGTTTATTATTGTTTTGTTTCTGTTTCAAAATGCCTGTATACTGGTGGTTGCAAATATTTCTATATCCATAGACATTTATTGCAGAAATAACTGAGTGGATCTCTATGCTGGGAACATGGGTTAATTATTTTCTTTGCATCAATTGCAGGGAAAGATGTGGGAAGTACTTCTGACTTGTTATTTGTGGATTCAGAAGATTTTGAGAGTCAGACCACTCTGCTTCCGTGTAGTTATATTCTTGGACAGCTACTTGTGTTTTAGCCATATCTGTTTGCTTTCTTGTGGAAACAATTTTTGTGACTCACAACTTCCGTCACATCAATCATTTTTGAACAGGCACCCCACATAATAGCCATTCTGTGATGGCAAATGTTACCATCTGTCCAATACGCCCACTGGGTCAAAAATGTTTGTGATGGCAGTCAGTCTTAGGAGTTTCTTTCTCTGGCATTTCCCAAGGAGTCACTTCAAACACCATACAGTAATTTGTTGCACTGAGACAACTGTAATGAGAACAGGATTTATATCATACCAGTGATGGCCATAGGAGGCTAGAAGATGCTGTAACTAACTAGGGCAGGGGTCCCCAAACTTGGCAACTTTAAGACTTGTGGACTTCAACTTGGAGACCTCCAAACTAGGGGATAAATGGCCTCCATTTTGCTGGTCCTGCAGCCATTTTCCTGTCTCCTTTGTTTTACACTTTAACATCTCAGCCTACTCTGATGAACAAAGATAAAACCATTGATTGTATTCCTCAGTCAGGTTGCTTGTTTCTACTTCAGAATGGTAAAAGCCTCTCAGGTTCTCATATTTAATGATTCTCACTTCTGTCTGAGAGGAGAGAAGGAGCATATATTTCAATTTGGACTGGGGATATAGTTTCAGTTTTGTACGTTGCAAATGCTCTTAGGTATATTATATCTAGCATAATTGTGCCCATGTAACATGATATTATACAAGGTTGTTCAAATATACCTCAGCAATTAAGTCTGGTACTGTAAAAGGAAAGACTCAAAGCTGCTTTCCCCCATATGGATTGTTGCCTGGGACTTTAAGAAAGCAAAGGATCACACCTGTACTCTGGGAGATAGAATAGAAATATTGAAGGTATTTGTGTGTTGGTGGAAGACAGGTGAGTATGTTGGAAAAACAACTAACTGTGCATGGATGAGGTGAGGTCAAAAAAAGAAGTGGCGTATGCGAAGAGACTTGGAAGTAACTACAACTAAGAAAGGAGTAGCAGAGCCTTACAGTCTCACAATCCTTCCAAAGATGCTGATCAAGCCAACAATAAGCAATTGTTTTTTCCCTCCTAGAAATTAATGACTGAGAGCCAGAGAAACTTCTCAGTAAAAGGGAGCAATTATAGGGCTACTTCAAAATTCAGTACTACTTACTGAAGTATAAAGGCTGGAAAGTAGACGACAATATAGGTCTAAGTTTAAAATAAAAAATAAACAAACATTGAGCCCTGAGTAAAAGGAATAGAATTTCAGCCCTTAAAGGTGAAGGCTATGCAACAGTTCTGGTAATTCGATCTTTATTACTAGAAAGACCAGGCATTTAAAATACAGGACAAAGAGGAAACTTCTAACTTTGTTAAGTATTGTCACTGTTCAATTTTAGCTATAATATTGTCACTTAGAAATATGTTATCAGGGACAGATAAGTGGATTACTTATATATACCAGGTTTCACAAAATAGAAATGCATATTTTGTATAGCAAACCAACCTTACATAGATATCAAAGGAAAGCTTTCTGGTCTGTGATGTGTACCATAACTTAGGTGGAATTCTCTCACAGGCACTTTCAAAACAGAAGAGCAAAGTTGGATTGCATCTTCTAATAAACCAATACCATAAAAAATGCTTTGGCCTGAAGTCACTAGCAGTTTCACCTCGTTTTCTGCCCTATTTGTATCCTGCCACTCAGCAAGCACTAGACAGTAGTGCATGGCAAGCTCAGGATAATACAAGTCATAGAAAAAACCTAATTGGTTTGTTTATCAAATTTAGGCACAGCTCACTTCACTAACCAAATGAATCTGAGCATTTGCAAATATACATCATAAAATCATATACAAGAGACATAATCAAAATAAAACAATTAAAACTACATGAGGAATAAAATAAGAACAGTGTTAAAAAGGTCAAGTTAAAAGGAAGAGGGAGTATCCTCAAGCCACCAATCAACCCCAGCATTGTGTGCCACTTTTTGATCCCCATGCCAGTTGGTATAGTCAGATCATCATACTCTTTCAGGAAAGAGTGGGGGCAAGGTATTCCATAGGGTGGGGGCAACAGTTCCTTAGTAATCTGATCCCATGCCATAACGGGCTTTAAAGATGATAGTCAACTCTTGAATTGGATCTGGAAGCAAACTGGCACTCAGTGTAGTTCACACAGCAGAGGTGTTACATGAATAGTCCTTGGAATGCCCCAAACTGCTCACGTGGCCACATTCTGCACCAGTTGCCACTTCTGGATACTCTTCAAGGATAGCCCCATGTAGAGCCATTGGAATAATCCATATGGGAGATGATTAAGGCATGAGTGACTGAGAGGAGAGCTTCACAATGCAGGAAAGGCCACAACTAATGACAAGAAGTTAAAGATTTTCCTAGCCATGACTGCCACCTGCTCCTTGAACAGAAGTTGTGAGTCCAGGAGATTATGCACTGGGTCTGTCTGGGATCCTGCAACACCATCCAAGACCAAAGATGGTAAACCCCTGAATACCAAGGAGGTCCCCACTCACAGCCACCCCATCTTAGCAGGGTTCAGCTGAAGCCTATTGTTCTCCATCCAGACTCTCCCCCCTTGACAAAGGGGGGGGGGGAATGGGTGGAATGCAAGGGAAGGGATAATGAAATGCAACTGACTTGGAACCAAGATATACCAGCATCCCAAGGTCACCTGTTCAGAAAATCCACTAGACAAAGAGTCTATTCCCAAAACAAACTAAACATAACTACTTGGAAGAAATAAATGACAATGGGAGGACCAGAGAAAAGGTGAACATTTAACTATGCTATTTGTGCATGAAAACATTAGAATTGGCTTTGCTATTTCCATATCCATGTCAGCTCAGTAAAATGTACTCTTGGCAACAGAAAAATGTCTCATTTGCTTCTTGAATCTATACATATAGTAATTAAGGACAAAAGCAAGAAAATGTGTTAGAAGGCTATCGGATTCAATATTTTACCCCTCCCAAAGGTTAATCCATTCATAGTTTCATAGATTTTCCAAGCTGTAAAGAACAAAACTATATCTTCCTTTGGCATACTTATAGACATGTACATTTGGGAGTTCTTTCTTTTTTCCTATATCCGCACAGAGGAAAAAATAATTCAGGGAAAATAGAAGAGGTCAAGATATTGTACATAATTATTTTATAGTAAGTGTGATGTGGGCCAGCCAAACCTATGGCAATCTGTGAGGTATGGCTCTATCAGATTTATCAGAATTAATTTCAAAAATGGTAATTTAACCATTAGTAATAATTAGATACAAAACTTTAGCACAGAATTATTATATGACATAAAGAAGGGATAATGACTGAGGTTTAATATTCCTTAGCTCTCTAGAACCAGCCTATGTGTAATATAAATAATAGCAAGAATTAGAAATAGCAAGAAATAGTAAGAATTAACTAAACTCATCTTCAAAAAAGTAACTTTCTATTTGAGAGATCCCTCAGAAGAGAAGTTGTCTTAGGCATGAGAATCCACTACTAAAAGGGCAGTAGAGAAGAACATGACAGATTCCAATTCATTTGGATTTACAAGGGTGAATTCTTTGGTAGTACTTTTTTTATTGTTGTTTGTCATGTACCTGACAAGAGCACTGAAGGCAGCACATTCAAGCAGGCAATTGTAAATGCCCACTGGTGCTTGCAATTTGTGAGGTTAACTAAAATGCTAGCATAAAATTATATTTCATAGTCCCCACCTATGATTCTGGGAACATAAAGTCATAGTGAATCTGGGAACAATTTACTTTTCTTGTGTACAACTATTAGTCTCATTATTTGCAAAATGCATATAAATATGGGAAAGCTACCTTTAAGAATGAATATCCTAGCTTCAAATCCACTAAAATTAGGAACCTCACTGCATTAAATAGAAATCCAAATTCATTAGAAGGGCTGCCTTAGGCTATATCAAAGCTGGCTCCTCCAAATCATACCAAAAACAAATCTGAAACTTCTTTAAACTTCAACTATACATCAAATGTCAAATCATTTATTTGACACAATCAACAATAAATATAAGGCTTCTATATCTATTTCTCTAAAATTGGACAGTTTTCATCCCATCTCAACAAGTTCTTTGTTATTTTGCAGAAATCATCTATCTCTATCATACAGAAAAAAAGCCTGTAGATATTTATTGAACCCTAATATAATATGAATTAGAAATAGGATTATTAGTGAAAATAATTCATATCTGAGATTTTAGAGATTAACTATAGGGTATCCTGCTTCTATATTAACAATCATTAAGTTTTTTTGTTTTATTGTTTAATTTTGTGAATTTTTTTTAGTTGCCCTGACATGTTTTTAAGAGGCAGGTAAATCGCTCATAAGAGATACAAGCCTAACATTTATAGTGCAATAGAAAAACAGAGTGGTACTAAACGTCAGCTAGGATTAGTATCTGTGCACTTTGGTATTTTGTTTCCATGAACAGTGCCAAATCTAAAAGAAGCTTGTTAAAATAAAACAACTCTGGGTATAGATCCTAACAACTGCCAGAGGAATCTTTTATTAAAGGGCAGAGCATTATGCTAATTTTAACTTTCTGAAGTTGATGGCCAGCAAGATTGTAACAAATTAGTACCATGGTTTATGGAATGTGAGAAAAGCAGCAAAGCATTCTGAAGTTAATGTATTTTCCTTCAGTCTCTCATAACTCATTTGAATTATAAACTTCTGAAAATTTCATTAAATCCTTGAACAAAGGGGATTTTTTATGGGGTTCAAATCACTGAGAACATGCTGGAATGTAGGAAAAGAAAAAAAGATCTAGCTGTTGAAAATATAACAATAGGAGCAACTGTTTTCTGAAAGGCAGAGAAGCCAAAGCAAATTGATATATTTTGATTTTATTTGGAAATTAATTACTTCATATGATCAGAAAGGCTTTTTGAAACAGAAATTGTAATGGTTGTTGAAGCTTAGTTTGAAACATCAGACTTGGATTTATAGGAGTGGAAGGAGAGGAAGGAGCCTAAGCTGATCCGGGCCTGATTAGCAAACACCTCTGCAAACATGAATTATCTTTAAAATGGAAACCTGTGGTTCCTCATATTGTTATGCTCTAATTAATTAAATCAGTGGGACCTGACAGAATACATCCCAGAGTTCTAAAAGAGCTGGGAGATGTCATTTCAGAATCACTGTACCACATCTTTCAAAAATCCTGGAGCACCTGGGGAAATACCAGAGGACTGGAAAAGAGCTGATGTAGTTTCCATCTTCAAAAAAAGGGGGGAAAACAGACCCAGAAAACTACAGACCAATCAGACTAACATCAATACCCAGGAAGACCCTGGAAAAGATAATTAAAAAACAGATCTGTGAACAACTAGAAGCAAATAAAATTATAACTAGTAGCCAGCATGTGTTTGTTAAAAATAGATCATGTCAAACCAATCTTATTTCATTCTTTGGTAAAGTCACTAGATTAGTAGACCAGCGAAATGCTGTGGACATAGTAAATGTAGACATCAGCAATGCATTTGATAAAGTAGACCACAACATGCTTCTTGGTAAGCTAGAAAGTGTGGAATAGACAACCTCACAACTAGATGGATTAGTAGCTGGCTGACAAACTGAAGTCAACAAGTAGTCCTTAATGGTACTGCATCTACATAGAGAGAAGTTAGTAGTGGGGTACCACAAGGCTCCATCTTAGGCCCAATACTCTTCAATTTCTTCATAAATGACTTAGATGAGGGGATAGAAGCAGAACTTATCAAATTTGCAGATGATACTAAGCTGGTAGACTAGCCAACACCCCAGAAGACAAGCTCAGAATTCAAAAAGATCTTGACAGACTTGAACAATGGACCATATCCAACAAAATGAAATTTAATGTGGAAGAAAGAAAGGTTTTACACCTGGCAGGAAAAATTAAAGGTACAGATTAGGCAAAACCTGTCTCAAAAAGAATAACTCTAAGAGGGACCTTGGAGTGTGAATGGACAATCATTTAAACAAAAAAGCTAATGTAATCCTGGGTTGTATAAACAGAGGTATAGAATCAAAACCATGTGAAGTATTAGCACTGCTTTTTAAGGCTACACCTGGAATACGGCATCCAGTTTTGGCCAAATTACAAAAAGATGTTGAGACTAAAACATGTGAGAAATGATTGCAGGATTTGGTTTCAGGTAGGCTAGAGAAAAGAAGGACCAGGGGAGTTGATAGCAGTATTCCAGTATTTGAGCTGCCATTGTTCCATACTAGCAGGCTTGTAGGCCTGCATTCCTATTGGTCCGGAAAAGCAGGGCTGTGATTGGACAGAACTAAGCATTCTGATTGGTTCTTATTCGGCTGCCGCGATTGGGTAAAACCAAGCGCTGCAAGCTCAAATGCATGTCATAGGCTGTCTAGCCGCAGCCAGCTCTATAAAAGGAGCTGCCTCGGCTGGGAGTCTTGTCTCAGTATCTGGTTTCCTAATATAGAGCTGTTGTCACTATTCCGAGTCTCGTCTCTTCTTGGGACCCACTGCCCAGACTTAACACTGGCGACAAGGATGGGATACTGAGACAACAGAGCTGACTAGCATGTGGCAGAGAGCGCATAGACGACCTGCAAGATGGCCAGCAGCACCATGCCACCCACACCATTCAATCCGGCCAGTGAGGACTGGGAGTCCTACATTGATCGTTTCCAAATGTTCTTGGAATCAAACAACCTGAAGGACACCAGCAGCAGCAAGAAGCAAGCGGTTTTTCTAACACACTGCAGATCCGCCGTTTTTAAAATGGCCAAGGTGCTCGCGAAGCCAACAGACGTCAAGACCATGGATTGGGATACCCTAGCTCCCATCCTCCAGAACCACTATGCCCTGGCAGTGCCGATTCTCATCCGTCGGCATGACTTTTACCAGAGGGATCAGCGCGAGGGCGAGAGCGTTGGAGAGTTCGTAGCCGACCTGAGGGACCTAGGAGGCTTGTGCGGATTCGCCAATCTAGACGAGGCCATGCATGACCGAGTCGTCCTCGGCCTGAAAGACCCAACTTTCCAAAGCAGACTGATGGCTAAAGGAGACATCTCCTTCCCTGATGCCGTAGCCGAAGCCACCGCAGCCGAGGCCACCCGTAAGTCAGCGGCGCGAATGTGGCGTTCAAACGGAAATGACCGCCAACCCACCAGCGAGACGGCAACCTCAGAAGACAAACACGCAGCATCCACCCACCACGGCAACATCGAATCCCCCTCTGACAGCGACGAGGAAGAAATTCACAGACTTCAGTCGGAATGCGAGCGACGAGACCGGCGTGGTCGTAAGTCGAGTTACCAATGTGCTGGCTGCAGAGGAAATCACCCGCGTTCCGAATGCAAGTTCCTGGATGCTGTTTGCCATTTTTGCGAAAAACGAGGGCATATTGTCAAAATATGCAGTAACAAACGAAATTCCAGCCCCCGACGACGGGGAAACAGCCCAAGAAGAAGAGATGGCACCCCCACCATAAACCGGGACCGCCATAATGACAGCCAATGGAACCAGGACAGCCAACCCAGGAAGTTCGGCGAGGCATCCAGAAGAGAAGAAATGCACCAAACAGTCACCATCAGCCACGCTTCATCAATAGACGCACAAAAGATACATGTAGAGGTCAACATCGAGAATCAGCCTTGCACCATGGAGGTAGACTCCGGTTCCTCCCTCTCTATGGTCTCCTGGAGGACCACCAAAAGACTAATTCCCAGCATCCGCCGCCAAGAGCTTAGCGACCAGAAGCTAATATTAAGAGACTATCAAGGTAATCGCATTCCGGTCATTGGCACTGGACATTTTCAAGTCTCGTTCAGAAACCACACGACCATCCTACCATCCTCGATAAAGACAGACCCAGCCTACTCGGATTGCAGTGGTTCGCACCGTTAGGGATCGAGATGGCAGGCATCAACCACACAGAAGACGGAAACTGGGAAACAACGCTCATCCAGGACTTCCAAGAAGTCTTCAGTGAACATCTAGGCAAGTACAAGGGGTCCCCTATCTCCTTTAATCTCAGCCCTGACATTGCTCCCATCTGTCTCAAGCTGCGCCGAGTGCCTTTTGCACTCAAGCCTAAAATAGACGAACAATTAGACAAACTAATAGCGCAAGGCGTGTTAGAACCCATCGATCATGCCCATTGGGAGACCCCAATTGTCACCCCCATCAACCTCGATGACTCCCTGAGAATTTGTGGTGACTACAAGGCCACCCTCAACCACGCATTGCAGCAGAGCGCCTACCCGGTGCCAGTAGTCCAACATCTCCTGCACTCACTAGGGGGTGGCAAGGTCTTTGCAAAGCTCGACCTGGCTCAAGCTTATCAACAACTGCCAGTCGATGCTGAAACCGCCAAAGCCCAAACAATAGTGACACATAGAGGGGCGTTCAAATGTAACTGGCTCCAGTTTGGGGTCAGCGTCACACCGGGCATTTTTCAAAGTCTAATGGAGAGATTGTTGCAGGGAATTAAAGGAGCCGTGCCCTATTTCGACGACGTCCTGGTAGCAGCCCCTACCAAAAAACAATTGGAAAAATGACTGAGGGAGGTCCTACAGAAATTCAAAGACACTGGCCTCAAGGTGAAAAAGGAAAAGTGCCAATTTTGCACTGAAAGGGTTGAATTTCTTGGCTACCTCCTTGACAAACAAGGAATTTACCCCACAGATAAAAAATTGAAAGCCATCAAAAATGCCCCCAGACCAAAGAACAAAACGGACCTCCAAGCCTTCCTCGGACTCATTAACTTCTATAACATTTTTCTACTCCAGAAAGCAACTGTCGCAGAACCTCTGCATAGACTCCTTGATAAAAAGGCTTCCTGGATATTGGGACGGCGAGAAGAGCACGCTTTTCACCAGATAAAAAACCTTTTGACTTCGGACACAGTCCTCATGCAATACAATGAAACGTTACCTCTGACTGTTACTTGCGACGCATCGCCTTTTGGGGTTGGCGCCATCCTGAGCCACGTTTTACCAAATGGAACAGAAGCCCCCGTTGTATTCTTTTCCAGAACATTGTCCAAGCCAGAGAGGAACTATAGCCAGCTGGACAAAGAAGCCCTCACCATCGTTTCAGCAGTAAAGAGATTCCACGAATACATTTATGGTAGGATATTTTCCATTATTACAGACCATAAGCCCCTACTTGGCATATTGGCGGGTGACAAACCCACTCCACACATCTTGTCACCTAGAATGACAAGATGGTCTGAATTTCTTGCCGCTTATAATTACAAATTGATACATCGCCCTGGCAAGACAATCTCGCACGCCGACGCCTTAAACCGCTCCCCCTTGCCAGACTTGCAAGAGGACCCAGCACCCACATTACCAGTCTTGCAAATTGAAATGATCCCCATGCCACCAGTAACTGCGCAAGACATCGCCCACGAAACTAGGAAGGACAGATGCTTGGCGCGAGCTCTCAGCTGGGTGGAGAGGGGATGGCCAGAAACCGAGCCAAACGAACTTTTTAAACCGTTTAAAAACCAGCAAACTGAACTCTTTTCGCAAAAAGGTTGCGTGTTGTGGGGAGACCGGGTAGTAATACCAGAGACACTACAGAAAAAAGTTTTAGACTTGCTGCATGACGGGCACCCTGGTATTGTGCGCATGAAAGCCCTGGCCAGGAGCTACGCTTGGTGGCCAGGCATGGACAAGCAAATTGATTGCCGCTTGTAACAGATGCCAAGAGACTCACTCGGCTCCCCCTAAGGCCCCACCATTAGAATGGGAAACACCCAGAAGCCCTTGGTCGTGCATCCATATTGACTTTGCAGGGCCAACCAAGGGGCACACCTTCTTAATCACTGTTGACGCGTATTCAAATTGGCTTGAGGTGAGCACAATGAAGACAACCACCACAGAAGCTGTCATCAAGAAATTAAATAGACTTTTCGCAACGCATGGTCTGCCAGATGTTATCGTTTCTGACAATGGGCCACAATTTACCGCCTTAGCTTTTCAACAATACTTGGCAGACAGCAGCATCCGACACGCATTGACATTGCCAGCTCACCCGACAGTGAACGCATGGTTCAATTTACAAAAAAAACTCTGCACAAAATGGAACATAGCAACATCCATGAGAAGATCACCAGGATGCTTCTTCTACAACATATCACACCAAATACCACCACCACCAAGAGCCCAGCAGAGCTATTAATGGGCAGAAGACTCAGGTCACCTCTAGACCGCCTGCACCCTGCTTACACTCCAGAAAAACCCCTTGGTTCCAGCAGCAAGCACCGCGCCTTCAAGGTAGGAGACACTGTATTTGCCAAAAATTTTACAGGGGACCCACTTTGGATCCCTGCAAAAATCACCCAAGTCACAGGCCCCCGCTCCTACCGGCTCAAGACCACCGATGGGAGGTCGTGGAAACGTCATATCGACCAGTTAAGATCCAGGCTGGCCGCTTCCCCCCTCATAGACTCTAACCAAGAAATCAGAGGGGGGGGGAAGCCTCAAGTTCAGAAAATGAATGAACATCTGTACAAGTAGAACACCCCCCACAGACATTAAACAAAAACCAACAATACGAGCCAGAAGGGAGTCGTGGCAGACGGGCACTTCGCCTGGAAGCAGCGGCCGGACAAGCTCCACCAGCCCAGAGAGCCCAGGTGGGAGCAGCAGAGCAAACGACTCGACCGACCCGGAATCACCAGGCGGGAGTCGCCGCCAGAGGACCGGCTCACCCTTCCAAGCAGTTCCATCTTGCAGCTTGAGAGCGACGCAGAGCCCGTCCGAACCCGATGGTGAACAGAGACACTGTGAACTGCGCAAGTCTAGTAGGCAGGTACGAAGACCCACCTACTTGTGTGATTACATTACCCCGCCCCTTGGACGGAACCAAGAGGGGAGGGGTGTTCCATACTAGCAGGCTTGTAGGCCTGCATTCCTATTGGTCCGGAAAAGCCGGGCCATGATTGGACCAAACTAAGCGTTCTGATTGGTTCTTATTCGGCTGCCGCGATTGGGTAAAACCAAGTGCGGCAAGCTCAAATGCATGTCATAGGCTGCCTAGCCGCAGCCAGCTCTATAAAAGGAGCTGCCTCGGCTGGGAGTCTTGTCTCAGTATCTGGTTTCCTAATAAAGAGCTGTTGTCACTATTTTGAGTCTCGTCTCTCCTTGGGACCCACCGCCCAGACTTAACAGCCATGAAGAAGAGGTGGTCAACTTATTTATTCTCCAAAGCATCAAAAGGCAGGACAAGAAACAATGGATGGAAACTAATCAAGGACAGAAGCAACCTGGAATTAAGGAGGAACTTCCTACCAGTGAGGACAATTAACCAGTGGAACAGCTTGCCTTCAGAAGTTGTGGGTGCTTCATCACTGGAAGTTTTTAAGAAGAGACTAGACAATCACTTGCCTGAAATGGCATAGGGTCTCCTGCTTGAGCAGGGAGTTGGACTAGAACAGAGTTCCCCAGACTTTCTGGGTTGGAAGCCCGGAGGGGGGAGAGTGGCGGGCACCTTTATGTGTGCATGCACAGGGCCAGAAGCATGCGTGCAGCACAAATGGGGTGTAGCTCCCATGCAGCACTCATGGTGATGCCAGCATGAGTGGGGGTGCCCATGCATGTGTTCACATGGTCCGGTGGCCAACAGGCCACAGCCTAGTAGTGGGCTGCGGCCCACAGGTTGGGGACCTCTGGACTAGAAGACCTCCAAGGTCCCTTCCAGCTCTATTCTGATTGATTGATTGATTGGTTTAAGGATTTGAGGCCAGTACTTTGAAATGAAATTTTATCCCACCATTTTGAATATATTTCCACCAACTCAAAGTTGTGATCTCCTTCCTCCAGTGTTCAACTCAGATGGAAGGATGAAACATTTGGAGTGGATCATTGTACATGTTTAGGTGCAAATGCTAGAATTAGAGTGTTTGAAAGCACAGAGGAATCAAGGAGGCAGTATCCTGTCATCCCAAAACAAGTTCATTGTACAATATATTTATTTCATACTGTCAGCAGCTCTGTGAACAGATCATTATTATTTTCCTTTTTATAAATGAAAAACCATGGCAATGATCAATTGTTATGTCCATGGACTAGGGTACAGATTTCTTTTAATCACTCATTTGCAGAAAAACACACCCTTATGAACAGTTGTTTCATTTATTAATTTTATTTAACAAGTTACAATTTGTTAAGTAAGTAAACAACATATAATAAACAATGTAACAATTAACAATTGTTAATTATATTTGTTATAATTATAATAATTATAATTGTTAATAATACAGATAGTCCTAGACTTACAACATTTCATTTTGTGTCCATTCGAAGTTACAACAACATGAATATTTTTCACACTTACAAACCATTGCAGCAGCCCCCTGGTCATGTGATCAAAATTCAGACATTTGTCAACTGACTCATATTTATAATGGTTGCAGTGTCCTGAGGTCATGTGATCTCTGTTTGTGACCTTTTGATAAGCAAAGTCAATGAGGAAGCCAGGTTCACCTAATAGCTGTGTTATTAACTTAATAACTGCAGCAATTTATTTAGCAACTGTGGCAAGAAAAGTAATAAAATGAGGCAAAACTCACTTAAATGTCCCACGTAGCAACAGAAATTTGGGGCTCAGTTTGATCATAAGTTGAGGACTATCCATATATGAAAAGAATATTTGCTGTTCTATTTGGAAACAGGCTTTGTTGTCACTACTGACCAAATTCCTATGCTTTACAAGACATAAAACTAATCAAAAATAGTAAATTCACCAAGAATAGTACAAAATGCAAACCTGCATTAGTTCTCTGCTAAATGGCTGCTAAAACTATGGGAAAATGCAGTATATACAGTGGCTCCTAAATATGGGTCAATAAGTTTTGGATCACACCTGTGCATTCACAGCTCAGAAAGCCAATGATTAGGGTTGATAGGGATATAGTGCAACTATTTCCAATTAACCGTAATTGGAAGCCAGTACACACTGTCCCTATAACAGAACACTGCTATATAAGTCTATCCATTGAAAAATAAAGCTTTTTTTAAGCTCAGTATGTCAACTCTCTGGTTGTAGCCTTTATAGCAAGGGTAGGATTCTACCAATTCGCACCTATTCGCTAGAACCAGTTGTTAGAAGAAATTACTGGCCTAATCCTGTAAGGAAGGCAGGAAGGAAACATTTTGGTGTTGCTTACAGAAACTGCCTCTCCATTAACCCTTATTACATTCTTGGCAGGACTAAACTTCCTGTCTCAGGAATGCCTCTGGAGTTTTTTCCCCCTCCTTTGCTGGTACTTTGCTTGTGTGGAGAGACCATTCAAAGTTACAGTGGCACTGAAAAAAGTGACTTATGACCATTTTTCACACCTACGACTGTTGCAGCATCCCCACAGTCATGAGAGGCCAGGTGAGGAGATGCGTGCCTCGATGTGATATTGAGTTGGCCACGCCCAGCCAATAACATGACCACCCAGCCATGTCTACCCAGTCACATGACCACCAAGCCACGCCCACCACCTAAGCCACACCCACCACCTAAGCTACGCCCACAGAATTGGTTGTTAAAAAATTTGAATCCCACCCCTGCTTTATAACTATAGCTATATCATCATAGTAAAGGATTGGTGTAATGGGCAAAAACTCCTGCAGCGTTCAATTCATTTTAAAGGAGCTTGCTCAGAAAACCTTACTGCTAGGTGATACTCTTATTTGTTCAGCCAGTTTTTTTCTGACAGATTAAATAAACATGCATATTAATTAAAGCTAGGGTGATGGGGGCAGTACAGATTGTTGCTTATTTTTTAACTGGCCATGAGTGAAACAATTAAATCAATATTTCCAAAACAAGACAATGCACAGGCTTTCTAACGGTTTGAAACAGCAGGGCTCTTTTTCTAAACCTGATTAAGAATGAACATTGTTGATATGGGATTAATTGAAACGATTCATTGGACAAATTAATCCAAGTGATGTATTCAGCCCAATGATTATACCTTTGTGACTGAAAATTGTGCAAATGCTATGGTCAGCTACATATAACAATACTTTCTGTTTATTAGAGATGAGTATTCAGTGGCATGGAGGTGCAGCCATGCAGTTGTTTAGAATGATCTCTAGGCAAGCACAAAAACTTTCCACTTTTTATCCCAGCTAATGGACATAAACTATGCCAGCTTTTTAAATCAGTTGTATTAAACTTGGACTAAATGGGTAGTCTTCTCTTATATAAGCTAACAAAGCCTTAGATATTTATATTCTATCCTATCTATTAAGGCGAAAGTTGATAGAGAGATGATTTTATTGACAGTTTTCCCAGTTTCATAGTATAGTATAGTATATACTATATTATTATAGTATAGCATAGTATAGTATTTTTTTTTGAAAACAATTTTATTAGTTTTTAAAGACAAACAAAACAAACAAAACATAAAAACATCCAGCTTTCTTTCATAAAAAATACAAACAGTGTTTCGGTTGGTTTACCAGTTTTTGTGCATTCATTTCGTAGTCTCAATTACAGTTACATTACATAATAACTCATATTATCAATCAAAAATTATATACCCTTGTATCACTATTAAACAATCATTTGACTATGATTTTATTCATTCATGCTTTGCGAGATAACTATAATTTACTTAATTTATTTTATAACAAATCATATAATCATACCAAATCTATACTGAAGACATGTTATAAATGTGATATCAAATAAAAAAGAAAAAAATATCTCTTTATATATTTATTATTATCTAAAATTCTAAATATTCTGTTATTGTATTTTATCATCCAACCATTGATAGAAAAGGTCCCACATTTTATAAAATTGTTTATCCTCTTGTTCTCTAATTCCAAATGTCAATCTACTCATTTCAGCACATTCCAATATTTTCCTAATAATTTCTTCCTGCAATGGTATTTTCTCATTTTTCCAGTTTTTAGCAAACACAATCCTAGCCGCTGTTAATACATTTACAATCAGGTATTTCAAATCTTTATTATATGTATCAGGTAAGATTCCCAATAAAAAGATCTCTGGTTTCAAATCTATGTGTTTCTTTGTCATTTTTTCCAACCACATGCGAATTTTAGTCCAGTATTTTCTAGCATCCTCGCAAGTCCACCACATATGGTAATATGAGCCAGGTATCTGATGACATTTCCAGCATTTTTCAGATTTATTCTTGAACATTCTTGCTATTCTTGTCAGGGGAAAGTGCCACCTGTAAAACATCTTATAGAAATTTTCTTTATAGGCTGTTGACAGTCATTTTATAATTTTGAGACCACAATTTTGGCCATTTCTCTAAATCAATCCCATATCCAAAATTCTTCCCCCAAGCAATCATAGTTTCTTTGACTTGTTCTTCCTCTAATTTAATTTCCAGTAAATAACCGTATAATTTTTTAATCACCTTTTCATCAGTACCTGTCAAGATCTTATCTAAATCAGTCAATTTATCATAAAATCCCTCTGTTTTAAAATCTTCATCATACCTTGAATGTATTTGCGCATATGAAAACCAATTCATCTTTATACCTTGTTCCTCTAAGTTTTGCATTGATTTAAGTTCACCCTTTTCATCCAGTATTTCCCCATATCTAAGTGTTTGTTCCTTCTTATAAATTATAGGATAGGAAAATGCTTCAATGGTCGATAACCAAACTGGAATTTTCAAATAACATTGTCTTTTAATCTTCTCCCAATTTAACCACAAAGACAAAGACACAAAGACACAAAGTATATAATGTCTTCTAAAATGGCCCTGCGTTTTAGTTCCCTTATACCATAGAAAGGCATGCCAGCCCAACAACAAATCATGACCTTCTAATGTCAACAATCTAGTCTTTCTTAGTGTTATCCATTCCTTGGCCCACATCAGATTTGCAGCTTGATAATACAACTCCCAATCAGGCAAACCAAAACCTCCTCTGATTCTGGCATCTTGTAAAAGTTTTAACTTTATTCTTGCTTTCTTACCTTGCCATATGTACTTCAACACAATCTTATTTAACTCTTCAAAATAGTCTTTTCCAAGCCTGATTGGTATTGTTTGAAACAAGTATAAGATTCTGGGTAGGATATTCATCTTGATTGTTGAGATTCTTCCTATTAGTGATAGTTGTAGATTTTCCCATTTCTTCAAGTCTAATGCTATCTGTTGTTTAAGTTTAATATAATTGTTCTCTTTTAATGTATTGCATCTTGGTATCAAGTATATCCCCAAATACTTGACCTTGTTGGTGACTTGAATTTTCAATAGGTCTGCCAGTTCTTCTCTTTGTCTTAGTAACATATTCTTTGTCAAAATCTTTATTTTATCTTTATTTATTTTCAAACCAGCCACCTCACCATGTGTCTCTATCTTTTCCAATAATTTTGGAGCTGTTTCTAAAGGGTCTTCCAAAATAAAGGCAAGATCATCCACAAAGGCTTGCAATTTAAATTCTTCCTTTTTAATTTTCATTCCTTTTATGCTTTTATCATCTCTAATATTTCTATTCAACACTTCCAAAGTCAATACAAATAGCAAAGGTGATAGTGGGCATCCTTGTCTTGTACCTTTTCTTATATTAATAGAATCTGTGAATTCTCCCTCTATCATTACCTTTGCCATTTGCTTATGGTATATGGCTTCTATTGCTTGGATAAATTTTCTGGCAAAACCCATCTGCTCCAATAATAGTAACATAAATCTCCAATTCACATTATCAAATGCCTTTTGGGCATCTAAGAATATCAAAGCCATTTGTTTTTCGGGATGTGCCTCATAATATTCCAAAGTGTCCAGGATTACTCTCATATTGTCTTTGATTTGTCTCTTTGGCAGAAATCCATTTTGATCTGAATGAATAAAGTTATTTAAGTATTTTTTAAGTCTTTCTGCCAAGATTGAAGCAAAGATTTTATAGTCTTCATTTAGTAAAGAAATAGGTCTATAATTCTTAATTTGCAATGGATCAGCCTCTTCTTTTGGAATAAGTATCATATAAGCTTCTGACCATATTTTAGGTATCATCTTCTTTAACATTCATGACTTCTAGCAGTGGAATGCTCAGTGATTCTTGTAGTGTTTTATAAAATTCTGCCGGAAGCCCATCTGGACCCAGTGCTTTCCCATTATTTTGCTTCTTAAGTGCTTCAGTTAATTCCATCATTGTTATATTACTTTCTAACATTTTTTCAGTCTCTTTAGGTATTTTTGGTAGATTAGCATTCTGTAGATACTGTTTGACTTTTTCCTCATCAATATTCTCTTGCTTATATAGTTGCCCATAAAAATCTCGAATAATTTCCTTTTTCTCTTTATTACCATAACAAACTTGGCCTTGATCATCTATTAATTGAGATATTTTCCTTGATTCTTTCTCCTTTCTCAATTTGTATGCTAACCATCTACCTGGTTTATTTGCATCTTCAAAATAGTTCTGTTTAGCACTTCTAATTTTCTGTGCCAATTCTTCTTTCTCTATTTGGCCCATTTTATGTTTGATTATGTCCAATTTTAGCTTAATGTCTTTTTTTCTGTGGCCTTTTCTGTAGTTCTTTTTCAAGTCTTTTATACTCATCTTCTAAAACTTTAGTGGCTTGCCTTTTTCTGATATTCTTTTTTCTTATATAGTCTATTATCAAGCCTCTAGCATATGCATTCATTGTGTCCCAGACATTCTGAATTGAAGTATCTTTTTTATTTTCTCTAAAGAAAAAGACCAATTCTTTCTCCATCCATTGTGTAAAATCTTTTTCCTTTAAGATAGTATTATTTAATGTCCATCTCGATCTTTTTTTTTTGTCCTTTCCATTTAATTGTCATTGGATTATGGTCTGCCCAAGTACCTTTTTTCAATGTTTGTTTCTTGAGCGTTAGATATTAGTTCTGTTGAGATCCATATCATATCTAATCTGGACCATGATAAATGTCTATTTGAATAAAAAGTATATTGCTTGGTTTTAGCATTTCTTTCTCTCCATATATCTTTTAAATTTAATTCATCTGACATTTTAAAAAAGGATTTAGGGAGAATCTTTCTGTTTTGCTTTGTTATTGTTGCTGTATAGTCCAGTTTATTGTCCACAATTCCATTAAAATCTCCCATCATAACTATATTGACATAGTCCATAAATGGGACTATGTTGACATAGTCCATAAATGGAACTATATCTATATTGACATAGTCCCATTTATGCTCTGAATGATAAACAAGAAGAATTCTACAAACACATGAAAATAATTGGCATAGTATAGTATTTTATAGATTGTAGCTATATTGTTAAAGTACAGTCTTTCTGGTTATAGAAACTATTTTGTAATGAGTTCATTATGGCGAGATGGGCAGCAAGCAAATTACATACATACATACATACATACATACATACATACATACATACTTACATACATAGTGATACACTATTATGCTGTTCCCCTCTTCCACTTAAGATGTTTTAGGGCCAGGATTGTTGCTTTGTACAGTTTTTTTCTATTTGTCTATGTCTTTATTTTTTGCTGATCATTGATTGAATAAGGATCCCTTGAATACATCCTATATCTGAGAAAAGGTTTACTTGTAATTTAGCACCTTTGAATGAAATATACAACTAAAAAGGAATATTTGTAAAATGCAAGAAATTTGTACACAAGATGAAAAACAGTTTTATCATTACCATTAGACCAACCTCGATAGTTTTGAATATTCCAAAACTTATCCATTCGGTTTTGCGCAAGATTGGCAAAAAAGAATTAGATAGTGGTATGTATTTCTTTCCCTTAGATCAGGGGTGTCAAACTCGATTTCAGGGTTGTGTTTCAGGGTTGTGTTTGACCTCAGGGGGCTGGAGAGGTGTGGCCAGGGTGGGCATGGCCAGCTCGATGTCACTCATCAAGGGTCCATTTTTGGCTGCAATGGCCTCCCGCAGCCCTCTGCCAGGAAAAACGTAGCTCGGGGAAGCCATATGCAGCCTGCCCGGCCTCCATTTTTGCTCACAGAGCTGCAGATGGCTATTGTGGCTGAAAGCGGAGCCCAAGGGGGGATGTGTGTGCCCCCCCCAAGCTCTGTTTTTGTTGGTAGAGGGCTGCAGGGGGCCATTGCGGCCAAAAACAGAGCCCGGTCTGGCCATGTGTGGCCCTCCAAAGCTCTGTTTTCAGTGGCAGTGGCACCACAGGCTGGTTCTTCACTGTTTCCAGGGATGGCCTGTGGGCCAGATCTAAGCACCCCAGATCCGGCCCCCTGGCCTTGAGTTTGACACCCCTGCCTTAGATGCATAGTAAACAGAATTTATCTTCCCATGTAATGTTAAGTAGGGATTTGTCATCCCCACTAGATAGATTAGACTAGGAAATCAACTCCATTGGAAGGCCTTTACTGAGCCTGTCTATAACAGGATCCTTGCAAGTCTCACTGAGCTATATTGCCTTGTTTTTCAATGAATTAGAGAGGCATCTGTCTAAATTGATTCTGGATATTATTTTATTTATTTTTATTTATTAAATTTATATAGCTGCCCACTTTACATATGTGACTCTGGGTACTAAATAATAAACAATCAAATAAACAACATAAATACAATTTTTAAAAATTAAAAATTAGAATAAAACTGTGGGAGAATGGACTAATACACTTTACACACAATATATACAGCTTGTGAGGTTCCTACTTCCCTGAGATCCCAAAGCTTGTTGAAGCTTGATTTAAGCTCTTAAAACCAAATTTTAAGATATTTCCTAAATGTCAATAAGGTTCAGGCTAATCTCCCCTAAGTGGGGCAGTGGAGATGATGTTCCAGAGGACAAGTTCCATAGTAGAAAAACCTCACCCCAAGTCCTGTAAGATGGAACTTGTTAGCAAATGGGACCTATAACATGCCCCTCTGGCTGGATGGGTAGATGTAATCTGGAAAACACAAATCTATGGAAAAGGGAGTTAAGCTGGCTGAGGAGGGGGGTTGCGATACTCCCGGACCCCTACCCGGATCTCCCCTATCTTCAGTTACCTCTATGGGGTAACCATAGCCTCCAAATCCAGCTGGATCGGGGGCACTCCAGCAGCGAGTGCAGCAGGAACCGCGCACGATCACGGATTCCTGCCGCCGCCAAAGCCTTGCAAACCGGAACTCTCCAATGTAATCTGGGAAACACAAATCTTCATATAACATTTGTTCTCTCTTTAAATTGGACTTTATAAATGTTTCAACCCCTTCGGTAATAATTCTTATGTATCAGTTTTCGTTCATTTTGAATATTCTTTGATTCCTGCTTTGTGTTATTTTTTCATGTCACTTTGGAATAAAGCTTTAAGGTCTCATATGGAAGTGGTCATTGCTTCATAATTCAATGAATCTGTGACCCAACACTATTGGGATGGAGAAACACCAATGCAGTGAGTGGATTTGTTTTGTTCCATTTTCAGGTATGCTTTCATAGATGAAGTGAGGCCTAGAAGAAGCTTTTGTACTCTTCTTGCAATCAATTTTTTTCCTCCTTGCTTCATTAAGATCCCACTATTGCTCATCTACCATAATCCAGAAGACTAATTAAACAAACAATCAAGCAAAACAAAGTTGTTTCAGAAACGTCCATGTTACTTCTGCCTTCATTTATACCTGGGATCCAATACATAATGGGTACTCACAAAAAGGAACCTATGAATGAGCCAGGACGTTATAGTTCAGTAGGCCTCAAGGTCACTAGCTAGGGGATACTTTTGTCTGCAAATGCAGTACCAGTTTTTCTTCCCGATTCTCTGTAGGCACCAGGCACCTGCCAACCTGGCAACAAGCTCCATGCCTTGTACAGATGTGGAAGCGGCTTTTTGCTACCTCCAGCTTTCCTATAATTAACCAATGGCCCAAAATGAACACAACAGAATACCAAATGGACTGAATGGAGATGCAGGTTACTAAAAATACTATCTAATCGGTGCAGTTGGGAAGAGGACAAGGAGAATAAGCAATGGGACCCGCTGCATAAACCTAATGAATTTGGCTGTTGAAAACCTGCCTACAGTGACAGTTTAAACAGCAAATGGATAGAATGGAAAGAGATCTTAGCAGTCATCTACTCTACTTTCTGTAAGATCAGTTATGTAGAATATTGTGACAGCAATCTGGATAGAAAACTATCCAACCTTTGCCTTAAATACCACCCATCAAGATTACTCAAAGGCTTTCTCAGAGGCTTTCTGGTGAAAAGTCTTATTGTTAGCAGATTTCCCCTGACATAATTGAAATCTGCTCTGTTTTTATCCATTAGTTCTTGTTCTACTCCCAAAGTAATGTGCTACATGGAGGCCTCAGAAATTCAGATAATCTGATTTCTAAACTAGATTTACCTAATCTGAACCTTCCAGATATTATATGCAAATCAGAAGGAGGGCCTTTTTAAATCTATCTAACAAAAAATATGTACCACAAGAGTTGTATTTTTAAAAAAATCTTCATGTAATTATGTCCTGTCATTCACAAAGGCGTTTGTAATCCCATTCCCAAGTATTTACTATCTGTTGAAATAGCTGCAAGGAACTTCAAATACAGTTTTCAGATCACTTGTAAAGAATATTATAAAAATATTGTGCAGATCTATTTTTGTTTGCACATTATTATATTACTTGATATAACAAAATCTTCAAAATCAGAAGGGTTCCATTCCTTGCATATTTATGTTACTTATAAGCCTCAAAACAGTTTCCTTCCCTCATATGTGCTAAACTTTTGTCCCCAGAACTAGGATTTATATACCATCAATCACATTTATATCATTGCTGAAAAACCAGTATTCTTATTAGCAGCCCCAAATGGATAACCATCAAAAGTAATTCTATTGGCTTTGCTGTCACAAAGAAAAGCCTGTTTCAGAAGCTTACCTACCATATCTATTTAATGGAAACATCTGCTTAAAACAATTTGTATTAAAACATTTATATATTACTAGATCTTTAAGCAGTTTACAAGCAAACCAATCAATTAGAACAATTCATAAAAATATACATTAAAATGTCTGCTCAAAATAAAATGAATAAATAGTAAAACAATATTATGGACAATAAGAGCAATAGAATATATATATAGCACTGGTAGTCCTGAACCTACAACTGTTTGTCTTGTGACCATTCAAAGATACAATGGCACTGAAAAATATGACATGATGGTTTTTCACAGTTATGATCTTTGTAACATCCCCATGATCATGTTATCAAAATTCAGATGCTTGGCAACTGGTTCATATTTATGACTTTTTGTGTCCTGGGGTCATGTGATCACCTTTTGCGACCTTCTCATAAGCAAAGTCAATGGGGAAGCCAGATTCACTTAACCATGTTATCAACTGCGATGATTCACTTAACAACTATGGTAAGAAAGGTCATAAAATGGGGCAAAACTCATTTAACAAATGTCTTACTTAACAGAAATTTTGGGCTCAATTGTGGTCATAAGTTGAGGACTATATTACAACAGCATCAACATGTGACAAGTCTAAGAAAATGTTTGTTTTATAATTTTAGAATTGTAAACTGCTGAGAGTTACTTGGTTTGAGTTGGGCAGCTACAGAAATTAAATAATTAAATAAATACATTTGCCCCTCAAGCAACCAAAAAACGGCATCAGACATATCTTAGCAAGGAGCACATTATGAATTCAGGGTCCCTCTGTTGAAAAGAACCATACATGGTAAACTCGCTCAACTGGGGAACTTACCTGAACAGTCAAGCAATCAAGAGTGCTCTAGTTTCAGAAATAGCTGTGAAGTCCAAGAGAAATATCAGAATGAACATCTTGTCTTTCTCCAAGGAAAGGTAAGCCATTATCTTTACAATGAAAGCAAATTAAGAGTTGGGAAACATATGGAAATGTATTTAGCCAAACGTAGGAAATGTATTTGGCCACATTTTTCATAATCCATTCTTAGAAATTAAAATGTAAATGACTAGACAAGGACATGGATTCTTCTCCAGACTAAATTGCTGGAACTTTAGAATCTAAGTCACAATAAATTTGATCAGGTTTTCCCATAAAATATTGCTGCCCTCAGCTGAAAGTTCACCATGGAAGAAGATCCTCCCAATATGATAGCTACTGTGGAAAGGGAACTTCACGAGGACAGTGGTGTCACCCAAGCAGGAAAAGCCCAAAGGGAACATCAAGCCAGCCATAAAACAAACTTGCATAGGAAAAGAAATCAAATAAAAGGTATTAAAGAAGCCCCTTAGACAAAAGCCCAAATAATTAAGAAAACTAGGGAAACAAGAAAAGAAAACCCTTACAAACACAAGACATGCCAAATCAGCAAAACAAACAGACAAAAGACATAAAATATATTGCAAAGGAGACAGACAGGAGATTGCCACAAAACAAATATAAGAAACCATTAAGCTAAAAAAAGATTAGGATGAAACCGATAATCCAATCAAACCACCCCACAAAGTTTGCCTTCTGCATCCCACGGAGTTTACCCTCTGGCAGAAATGAAGACAACCCCTGACAGGATTTAAAACATTAAGAAATACAAACACAAGCACTCACACACAAAAGGAGAAAAAAGGTATAAAAATCAGGGACTTACCATACAAAGGTATGCCCATGGGTAGACAAAGGTATGCCCAGGAATGCAGACTTCTTGCTATCTTTCGCCTTCCTGAAAAATAAAAAGATCCAGCTTTCAAGCAGTTGTCCGTATCCTTGTGCCGGAGCTCTCCCAGCGGGAAAATCGAATCCTTAGAAGAAAGGCATTTTGACAGCCTCTCAACAATTGGCGACCATGAAGGTTTTCCAGCCAATCCTGCCACTGGACCGGCATGGACCTTCTTTGTCCAGGGACAACATCCACGGACCCAGCCTGGAAGGCATAAGGATAGTAAAGGGAGTCCTTGGGCTTTTCCGCTCAACAGCTGCTTGAAAGCAGGTGAGTACCGCTTCAAATTTATAATCTTACTAGGGAGGGGAGTGGAAGCGTAAGTGTACCAAGTGACTGTGGGTTTTCTCTGTGGAAACAGCAGGACCTCACCTCCTCCGTGATTGCCAGCCGCACTCCAGCCAGCTGCTAGCTCAAACACGAGCCATGACCGGCTGGATTTGGGAATGCAAGGGGTGATCACGGAGTGTGAATCCTTCTGAAGGACCTAAGAAAAACCGAGTGGGCTGAGAAAGGAACTGGTGTTGGGAAATAAATAGAAAGCAGAAAAAATAGTCCCGGTGCATCCCGCAAGCAAAGCCCTGTGCATTTAGAAGGGGCCTGTACCAGCTGCTAGCAAACAAAATTGGAAATAGTTTGCCTTCAAAAAGCAGCAAAGGTCCTTCCAGATCCCCACCTTTAAGGGAGATCTGAAAACTGATGGCTGAGTGTAGGAAGGGGCCCGTACTGGTGCTGCTAGGGGGCAGATGGTTCTCCAAGATCCCCGTTTTATAGGGGGGTCTTAAAACTGACGGTGGAGTTTCCCTAAGAGAAAGGGGCCCGTACTCTGTGTGTAGGGAAACCGAAGTCCTTTCCAGACCTTTTTTGTCTGAAAACTGATGGTGGTAGCCCGGCTAAACCAAACTAATCCCCACATCAGGTAGGGAATATGGGAAGTTGTAGCTCGAGGGTAATGGAAGAGACCCCCTTGGATAAATTACTTGAGGCTTGGGACGAAAGGCAAGTGCCTGTCCTAATTGGAATGAATAAAAAAGAAGCGAAAAGGATTTGCAAAAAGTGGGCTTTATTGCGAGATGACACGGGTAGACATATTTGGCCTGATAGTGGTACTTTAGATTATAAAACCCTGAAAGCACTTAGAACACACATTAAGCCCAGCCAAATACCCTATTGGTACTGCTGGGCTGAAATGGCTAGGACCAAAGACCTGACCGAGGGAAAAAATAAGGAAAAGCCTGAAACCCATTTCAGGGAAGGGAATACTGAGGCACGGATTATGGCTCCCCTTTTAAGCAAGCCAGTGCCAGGCAGAAATAGGGGACAACTAGAATATGTTTTTACCCACACTCCCTTCTCTGCCTCTGACCTAGTCATCTGGAAAAAGGATACCCCAGCTTACAGGGCTGATCCTCAAACAGTTATTAAAACCCTGAAATCTATCATAGACAGCCATAATCCACCCTGGGGTGACATGACTCAGCTGTTACAAGTCTTTCTAACGAAAGACGAACTATTAAAACTGTTTGAAAAAGCAGACCAAATAGCCAAACTACCAACTATCCCTGGACAGGCAGCCCCAGCCTGCATCGCATGGCCAGTACATCACCCTGACTGGGACTATAATGATACCAATCATTGGGATGAATACACTAGAGCAAAAGATAACTTACTAAAAGCTCTAGAGGAAATAGGGAAAAAAAACCTTTAAACTGGTCCGAATTTCAAGGAAAAAAAAAAAGCTTGAATTCGACCTCCCATGCCCTGGATGCCCTTAACAGAGAACTGAGGGAGGTCAGAGAAGCCACCTTGGAGAATAGGGCAGCAATAGACTTCCTTCTCTTGAAGCATAATTATGGCTGCGAAACATTCCAAGGGATGTGTTGCCTCAATCTGGACGAAACCTCAGAACTCGTAGGGAGGGACATCCACCACCTGAAAGAGCTATCTCAGAATATTGGTCAGGAGCAATCATTCCTGTACTTTTCATTGCTCTTCTCATGGATGCCAGATTTCCATTGGCTCAAAATCCTTATAACAACCACAGTCACCATTTGTATCTTTGGAGCCCTCATGTGTTGCCTCTGTCGATGCATACCACCCTGCCTTAGCTGCCTAAAGGCCTGTATTCCCTCTCAGAAGAGAAAATTAAAGGGGAGGCAGGCGGCCATGATGATGATCTAGATTGATCACAAATACCAAGTATACCCAGACATTCAATCAGAGACCACCCTCAAGAAAAAAAGAAAGAAAGATTGTGGAAAGGGAACTTCACAAGGACCATGGTGTTACCCAAGCAGGAAAAGCCCAAAGGGAAAATCAAGCCAGCCATAAAACAAACTTGCATAGGAAAAGAAATCAAATAAAAGATATTAAAGAAGCCCCTTAGACAAAAGCCCAAATAATTAAGAAAACTAGGGAAACAAGAAAAGAAAACCCTTACAAACACAAGACATGCCAAATCAGCAAAACAAACAGACAAAAGACACAAAATATATTGCAAAGGAAACAGACAGGAGATTGCCACAAAACAAATATAAGAAACCATTAAGCTAAAAAAAGATTAGGACAAAACTGATAATTCAATCAAACCACCCCACAAAGTTTGCCTTCTGCATCCTGTGGAGTTTACCCTCTGGCGGAAATGAAGACAACCCCTGACAGGATTTAAAACATTAAGAAATACAAACACAAGCACTCACACACAAAAGGAGAAAAAAGGTATAAAAATCAGGGACTTACCATACAAAGGTAGCTAGCCCAGGAGCGCAGACTTCTTGCTATCTTTCGCCTTCCTGAAAAATAAAAAGATCCAGCTTTCAAGCAGTTGTCCGTATCCTTGCGTCGGAGCTCTCCCAGCGGGAAAATCGAATCCTCAGAAGAAGAGCATTTTGACAGCCTTTCAACACTACCTATCATTTTAATTTTGCAACATGAAAAGAATTAAGAGATAACTTAAAACAAAATATATTTAATGCTTTTTTTCAAAGCACATTTCTTTTCTTATGTAAAAACAAAACATAAATATAATACAATATACCTGACAAAATAAGTATTTGCAACTCTGTAATTCAAAATCCATGTGTATCAACCATAACAACTGGAAATTTAAAAAGAATAATATATTTTTGTCCTAGAGAAAATATCTAAATTATATTCTCAAGAGAAAAAACCCAAAATATAATAAGATTTGAACTATGGAAATAAATCAGACTGAAAACTGCATTTTAAAAATCTTACAACAAATCTAGATCTCCTTCTTCAGATATACATTAAAGTTTCATTCTATATATTAAATGTTATTTTTTCCAAACCATTTAACTATATTTAAATTTAAATTCTGGACATAGACAAAGCTTGTGTAGATAGAAAAAAAAAGAAATTAAAAATAGTATGTCAGTAAAAGGGGCATCTAATTATGAAATACCCCCCTCCTTCCCCATACAGATGAATGTCCCTATTATTGAATAATGTAGCTTCAGGAAAAATTATGCCAAATGTGTTATTTATGCCTTAAAGCCATAGAAACAGTTCTTTTGTTTTCATTAATAAGCAGGACTGCAAACAGCACCCCAAAACCTTCACTGTTGCCCCCCAAACCTCTTCCAATTACAAGCAATTCACATATATCCCAAGGCATTTTTAATATTCCTCATAGACAGGATTATGTGTTTCTTGAAGAAGTATTTTCACTACATTCTAGCAATAGTTCTATTACCTTGTGCATTTTATGTATTCATAGTGCCTAAGGTACCAATGACCTCTCTAATGTGTTTTTAGCTAGGGAGGGAAAAGGAGAAAGGCAGCAGACTAGAGACAAGGGCACAGATCAAAAACTTGGCCATATGCTCATCAGGGTTCAGGAGGAAGAAAAGCAAACCTGGCAGGCAGAACGAAGTATAAATTCCAGCTCTTGATTTCCATGTTTATAAGTTGTTGTTGTTGTTTTTTTAAAGGCTGCTCCTAATGTAAGCCTGCTTTGTTTGATAGCCACTTCAATTTTAATCTCCCTGGTAATATTACAAGACTATCCCCACCCCCCATACTTTAGAATAAAAGCTGGTGTTTTAATATGGTGGTGGGAAATGACTAATTTAAAACAATTAAGAAAGAGCTAATTAAAATCAGCTTGGTATCCCTAAACAGCAGCTGGCCAGGTACCCAGCACACACTTGGCATTGAGAGCTGTTTCAGCCTGATGCCCCCTTTTCAAGGTGCCTGAAGAGCATCTGATGTATTCCCAGCACCCATCCTGGACCCCTCTCTCTCTTCTGCCTGGCTCAGGATGGCACCTACCTGGAAGTGCCCAGCTGTGTTTTATGGAGTCTGAACATTTCTGAGGATTGTGTCTTTCCACACAAACTGATTAGGCACTATTTACATCCACTGCAGCTGTGAAGAAAAGGTTCTGAACTCTGGCATTTGACGGTAGGCTTTGTTTCTCATTTACATTTGCATATTAAAGTGTTTGCCTGAAATAGGCTATTGAAATTAATTCAGGATTAATTGGTGTCTTTATCTCATTAGGACAATCTAATTTAAGGATGATGAAATTGTTTAGCCTCCCGTTTGTATAATTAGATTGCTTTGAATTGCTGTCATTATTGGCTCTTTAGCATCATCTGTAGGCCTTAGACAGACAAGAGCTCCAACCTCATAAAGACCAATCATGTGTTACAGCAGAGCACCATTAACCCTTTCCTGTCCTAACTCCAAAACGAAGGCAGAAAAGAAGGGGTTTGTCTGTGCTATTACCAGGCCTCCTAATCCAGATTGGAAGAGATTCCAATCTTCAACAGCAGGAAGAAATAGATAAGTCTGAATTTTGGGACTGTGATTTCGCTCCATGCAGGAAGAATTTTAAATCTCTTGAAAAATGAAATGGCAGGAAAGTATCTCAGCATGCAGTTTTGCATCTGCCCCAAGACAAAGGTTTAGCTTAACACTCATGGCACTCATTCTTCTCTAATTCAGCTACAGACATGCATCTATTTTTTTTAAAAAAAATCAAATTTGTGACAGAGTTTACAGGTTGTACTTTAATACCTGTTTAGAGCTTATTATTTAAAAATTCAAATGGCATTTATGGAATCTAAGAGAAGACTTTTCCTCATTTAAGTGGCCTCTCAACAGTAGTGGTACCTGTGTGTAAAACAGCTACAACAGAGAAAGCAGGAAGCACTGCAGAGGTTAATACCTTGTCTTGTGCTTGCTGTGACAAAATATCTATACTATATTGTAGAAATATAGAAGAATGAAATATTCTAGGAAATATTAAAAATGCAGAATA
Source organism: Pseudonaja textilis (assembly GCF_900518735.1). The sequence goes on from NW_020769329.1 coordinate 14,182,994, forward strand.
TAGTATTTCCCTGGATAAGAAAATAAGAAACATGTTTTAAAAGACAAAGCAGTTTCCTGCAGCTCCCTACCCCACCCCTTCAACTCCAGGGTGATGGGATTAAGACATGGCCCTCGGGGCATGATAGGATTAGCCCTTTACCCATCTCATCACATGGCAGCTGGTATGATTACGTAACGCAGAAAGATTCAGTCAAGCTTGGGACTCAAGACAAGCTACAAAGTTACCCCTGCTTGGCCCCATGGGAGTCTGACAACCAATCAGGATACATTTCTTGCCACCAGAACAGGAAACAAGTTCAAAACCCAACAGCAGTTATAAATCTCTCTCCTTCTCTCACCCATGTGCTTTTTTCTTGCCCAGGACCTCAAACCATGTGGTCCTGTTCCACCATTAAAACCATCTTTCTATTCAGTCTCCATGTTTCCAGTGTCTTTCTTCCCACTTGGAACTGAACTCAGATGGACATTTCTTCCAACAATAGCATGATGCAATCTGCACCCTCTCTATAGGATAAAGGGCTTTCAGTATTAGACACAATTATGTATAAGCACCCACTTCCATTGATTAGTGCTCAGTTGATCATCTGGTTGTATATCTGGAAATAAATGAGACATTTGAGGCAAATTACTATTCTGCACCTATGCTCCCATAAGCTAATGTTAAGGAACCTATAGAAATGCTTTTGGACTAATTTACAAAGGATTTAATGGTAAATGTATTCATTTATCAATTTTATAGTTATAACAGTTTCTATCTCTCCTTTTAAACAGACATTAATAAATGATGTTCAGAGGGAATGGACAGGATGGTACAGTAGTGTTCAGAGATCTTGCTCAATCTTTGTCTTTTGGCTTATAAAATATAACAGAATAATTGATTTGGGTAATAAGAGCAGTCATTAAAGTTGTTTCTATACAATGCATAGAGAAATTTTGTTTTCCCAATATAAAAAGCTTTGCTGAATCACAATGGATCTGTTCATCCTCCCACAAGTTCATTATCTAAAATAGACCAATGAGACATCATCAACTTGCTGGTACATAGGTATACTTCCCTCAGATTCCTTTCATAATGAATGTGTAGGTCCTCTCATGCATCGCATGGATTGGAGTCATAATGCCATATAGTAATGCATTTGTATGTATGTGTGTGCAGGTTTATGGCTCATGCAACTGCTCATGTTTTGTAGTTTCAAGGTGTGTCTTTCATTTGTGTGTTGTGTGCATGTGTTTGGTGCACATCCCATTCATCTCCCTTTCCAGCTGCAGAAAATTACCAGACTTAAGTAAAACTGTCAACTCCTCTTAAAAATTCCTATCATGCCAGCTAATCAAATTTCTAACTTTTACCACCATAAAAAATGTTATCTGTTATAATGTGATGTTTCAAAACTTCTTATTCTCCATTATTGCATCAGATACAAATTCACAGAATGCATAGATATTCACTATAGCACTTCAAATTTTGGCTTTAACTCTGTGGGAAACTTCACATTCCAGATCATGCTCTCTTTTCTAGATGCTTAGTTAATATTTTGAGCCAAATAACATATTAAAGAATTTCTAGATTAAATTCCCAGCAACTTTGTAAAAACAATTTTTGGTATAGGAGTCAAGATAGATGTCCAAGTTCATCACATGTCAACATCTCTCAATTCAGAATGGTCCATATTAAGTCAGGAGGTTTAGATAAACAAGATAATCCCTGTTGTTAAAATGAATTAGAGGATTAGAAAGTTGCATCTGTTTGTCTTCCCCCAACACCCTGTGGTCAACTCTACATATCTTGAGAGATATTGTCAGAAAAAAAGAGCTATTAGTATTGATTGTTTAAGTCAAATGAAGAGGGATAAGTATTGATTGCTTTCTACTTTTAGTAAGTCTCGAGTAACCTAAGTATTAATACTTCCTTCCTTATCTGATGTTGTACAAACTATGCATGTTAAGTTATGGTTATTTCCTAAAGTATATCCTGCTTGGAAAGAAGCCACTTTCTATACCTGAGAAAATATATAATGGTGGGGTGTGTATGTCTATTTGGGAAGTCAAATCACATTTAGCAACAGCTGATTGTGGCTTATCACACTGCTAATTTATGACCCTACAAACATATTGATGTTGTGTGAAAGACACCCAAGCAAAAACCTATGGCCAGGGCAAGGACAGGTGGCTCATTTTGCTGAAGTGTTTTAAAGTTCTGATTTGCCACTCCATAACTACATGGAAACAGCATTAGTAAATAAAGTCTTTATGCTAACTGACTGCGGCATATTTTACTGGTCATTCATTTTCCTCATCAATATGGATGTGATAAACAACCACAAGTCTTGTTCTTGCTGCATTCTTCTTTCCCACTCAAAGTTTTCCCCAACATCTTTAATAATTGGATAAACCCACCTGAAAGAGGCTTTTCCCATGGGAATGTTTTTATCTGTATAAGTAGAAGGAACTTATCCATTCATTTCTTGGATATATTAGTACCGTGTTTCTCATATAATAAGGCCGGGTCTTACTTTTTTTTGAGCCCTGAAAAAATGGCTAGGCCATCTTTTCGGGGGTGACTTAATTCCCCGCCCCTTGCATCTTCGGGCAGGTGGCGACGGCTTGGATGTTGACCTCGGCGTTGGTGGGGCACTTCGTATTGGGGTCAATGCAGGCAGCACCATATCTGGGTGTGCAACAAAAGTACTTCCTAATAGAAAGCCCCCCCACCATTCCCCCATTTCGCACATTTTAATATAGGCCTTAATTTGTGGGGAGGGGCTTAATTTCATTTCATGCCTCTAAAACATGCTGGGACTTCCTATTGGGGGAGGCCATATTGTTGGAGAAACAGGATAGCAGATGAAATACCCAGTTGTATAAGCCACATTCCCACTACAGTTTAAGCTAGTTTAATTGGTAGATCTTCTTTTAGGGAATACTAGGAATTACAGAGTTGGGAAGAGTGGGTAGCAAATAACTTAGCATTAAACAGGATTCCAAGAGAGGCTGAATTTTCTGAAAAGACAACTGACTTGAAATATGTCCTGTCTTAGATATGGAAACGATCTGATGACTTATGTCAGTCACACTTAGTGCACCCCATAGTGGGTTTTTTGGGGATGGAGCGGGGTGGGGAGGTAAAGAATACAAAAGGTAGAATTATGAGTTGTACAAATAAAGATGGGATATAAATCTAATAAATGAAACCAAAACCACATTGTTAATGAACCTAGATAAATTAAAGAAATTCCTAGAAACTGAAACATTCTTACATGGTCCAATATCTTCTTGGTTTCTGGAGATTGGTCAGAAATTTTCAAATAATTAAAATTGGACAAACAGAGTCCAAACCCACATATTCTGAATATAAATCAGCCATGGAATACAAGTCAGCAAAAGTATGAATAATTTAACTTACAAACTGTTGTATTAACTAGTTACAACTGGTTTTAATTGGAAAGCAACTTTCTACGTTTGCATTTCATGTCCTCAATGTTTCCTGTTCTCTTTCTCTTGCTGATCTCTTGGGGGGGAAGGAATATAGAATAGAATAGAATAGAATAGAATAGAATAGAATAGAATAGAATAGAATAGAATAGAATA
>NW_020769329.1:14186593-14203920 GCF_900518735.1 Pseudonaja textilis
AGAATAGAATAGAATAGAATAGAATAGAATAGAATAGAATAGAATAGAATAGAATAGAATTCTTTATTGGCCAAGCTTGATTTGACAACACAAGGAATTTGTCTTGGTGCATATGCTCTTAGTTTTCTTTTTTCACCTTTTAACAAAGAATTTGTTGACTCTGGCAATTTTGTTCCCATTTATTAAGTCATAGCAACTAGTCTCGTGGACTGCCTTTTCATTTATTTATTTTATTAAATTTGAGGGTTTTTGTCAAAAAACAGATCTTAGCTCAGAGACAACACAATAGAATCCAATTGAGTTCAATCCTTCATTTGCTTATTTGTTTATGCCTAATGGACAGAAACTTGTCAAACTAAAGCTATAACCTATCAGATATATCCTGAGAGATTTTAGGGTGTGGCTGTCCTGTGCCTCTCCCATCTAGCTCTTGACTGTGCAGTCTCTTAATCAGGGCCTCTCTTCTGGGAAAGTTCTCTGTTGCCAAAACATCCTCCTCCAGGTGCACATTCCTCCATCACATCTTAATGGCTTTCTTAAAGTATAAGATTACTTTAAAAACTATTGAACTCATATAGTTCCTTCAAGAATTAGAAAGTAATGTATTTGATAGACCTATGAAAATTCATATACTTGAGAAGAATTCATTCTCACAGACAAGCATTTCTGCACTGACTTTGCAATTGTGTTTTGTATAAAATAGCTGAAGTTATGCTGTCTTATGCTAAATAATCACTTTAAAAACAAAATAGATCTGCACTACATGCAGAGGAGCTACTTGTAATATTGCATTCATTTTTATCACCTCAGATTTACAGTGAGACAAGTCAAAGAGCTTGCAGATTTCCACTTTAATACTTGCTTAGCTATTCTGATCCTTGTGGTTATTAGAATCAAATAGCCAATCAAATTTTCCTTTCAGTCAATATGGGGATGGAGATAGAGATACAGCTTGACTTTTTTAGTTTTAACAGCTGTCATATCATACCTGAGACTGTAATCTGGCAGCATTTTGCATAAATGACAAATCCTCCTCCCCAATTCTTTTTGTCTTTTTCCCCCATGGTGGCAGCAGCAGCGTTAATCATGTGCAAACTTTCTATGTTTAAAGGATTGTAAAAGGCACTTCCCTGGGATTGAGACTGTAATTTAGCTATAACTTAATGGCCATTGATTATAACAATGAGTAATTATGTCAGTTAAATGCAATGTTGATGGCAGTGGTCAAAATTCCCATGCCTCTTTCAGAAATGAGCTTGCAGCAACTCTATTTAACAAGGCAAGAATGACCAAACTGAGAAACAGTATATATATTCTGATGTCCTTCGTTATTAGGATCTTATATACAGAACAGTCACACAATCCAACTTTGCTCTGTTGAAGTGGATGCTGCAGGAATTACAGCATTTGATTTGAGTCAGTTTCTTGTAAAGTGTCTACTTCATTGGCAAACCAAGCTCCATCATTTATAATGTAAAGATTATGTACCATAACATGCATAGGAACACTTTGGTCTTACAACCTTCTTTTCCAGGCCTGCATCCAGTATCAGAATACATCTTTTCCACTCTTTGCATATTGTATAAGAGGCTCTAAGTAAGGAAACAGCACAGTATATCAAGTGATGGGGAAATGGAAGTATAGCCCTTTCTTTTATATGCTAGAGGAGATTGGCAACAATGGCTTACTTTCCGTGGCAAATGCACATATGAGTTATGCATTGCTTGATGAGAGTTACAATCCAATATATAATGGTGGTGGAAGAATTAGAGATGAGTTTGGAAAAAACTGTATAGCATCCTAATTGAATGCCATGTGCAGGTGGGGGGAGGGGTGTGTGAATGCTTTGTTGATATCATGAATGGATTTGTAACTGGCTGGCAAACAATACTCAATGAATAGTCCTTAATGGTACTACATCTACATGGAGGGAAGTAAGCAGTGGGATACCACAAGGTTCTGTATTAGGCCCAGGACTCTTCAATATCTTCATAAATGACTTAGATGAGGGAATAGAAGGAGAACTTATCAAATCTGCTGATTATATTAAGTTGGCAGGAATAGCTAACATCTTAGATGACAGGCTCAAGTAGATCCATCTGGATCTTGAAAGACTTGAACACTGGGCCCTATCTAACAAAATGAAATTCAATGTAGAGAAAAGTAACACTTTTCTCTTACACTTAGGCAAGAAAAACCAAAATTACATATATAGACTGGGTGAAACCAGGTTTAACAGCAGTAACTGTGAGAGGGATCTTGGAGTCTTAGAGGACAACCAGTTAAAAATCAGCCAGCAGTGTTCAGCAGCAGCCAAAAAAGCTAATGCAATCCTAAATTGCATTAACAGAGGGGTACTAATATCACTCTATAAAGCCTTAGTAAGACCATACTTAGAATACTGCATCCAATTTTGGTCACTACATTACAAAAAAGATGTTGAGACTCTAGAAAAAGTGCAAAGAAGAGCAACCAGGATGATTAGGGGACTAGAAACTAAAACGTATGGAGAACCATTACAGGAATTTGGCATGGTTAGTCTAGGACCAGGGGAGACATGATAGCAATATTCCAATATTTGAGGGGCTGCCCCAGAGAGGAGTGGGTCAAGCTATTTTCCAAGGTACCCGAAGGCCAGACAAGGAATAATGGATGGAAACTGATCAAGGAGAGATTCAACCTAGAAATAAGGAGAAATTTTCTGACAGTGAGAGCAATCAACCAATAGAACAGCTTGCCTTTGGAAGTTGTGGGAGCTTCATCACTTGAGACTTTCAATAAAAGATTGGACTGCCATTTGTCAGAAATGGTGTAGGGTCTCCTGTTTGGGTGAGGGTTGGACTAGATGACCTACAAGGGTTCCTTCCAACTCTGTTAATCTGTTAAGTATAGATCTAAGGGAAAAGGGAGTGTAAAAAGCTGTGCATGAGAAAAACGTATAAAAGAATGCTACAAAAAATAAAGATGAAAGATACTCATGAATGAAGGCAAATATATATGTCTCAGGATAATGATGCAAAATCAAATTTGGGTTGGTCACTGGGACCAGAGATTTACTGTTCTCAGCTTTTGGACTTAGGCTAGAGCCCATCTTCAAGGAAATGACAGCCAATTGCCAGGCATCAACACACCAAACAACCAATACAAAGGCACCACATAAACACAACCCACAGAAAAGCCCAATCATGTATTCCAGTAGAGAAATTCCCTGAAGATGGGCTCCAGCATGAGTCTGAAAGCTCAGAAGAATAAATCACTGGTCCCAGTGACTGACCCAAATTTGATTTCACATGAAAGATACTCTAAAATATACACATGAGATCCTGTTGGAGCAGTGGTGAATATATGGTTAACCCATATTCTGGTCCTCTTGGGCATAGAAGCCAGTTGGGTGAATCTGTCTAGGCCATATGCTGGGAAGTAAAAAAAAATGCCTGCCAACCCATCCAGGACTAATGTGGTAGATTATATTCCATAACCTTTGATAAAGAGGACTTCATCCTGCAGTCGATTGAATCAGGCTGCTTTAAATACAACTTGAGTTTATCCAATGTTTATATAAACTTTCCCTTTCTCTGTCTCTATTTCTATCATCTCTTTACTGGGACTTACATGCTATCCCAATCCAGCAAATGTCAGAGTAGTTTTTGTTTGTTTCTTATAGAATGAGGGTGAAAATAATAACCTAGCAGAACTGCAATAACATTTGCAAATGCAGTGTGGTTTTATGTGGGACAAGGGTATTCAAATAAGTATTTTGCTCTTAAGTTTGACACTGAATAATGAATGAATATTAGAAATGTTATTGTACATTTGTTAATTTAAAGGAACAATACGATAGAGTGAAAGAGCTTCAATCATATAATGTTTTCTGTGAAAATGGATTGGGAAAAAAAGTTTGCTGAAGATCTGAAAGACCAGGTTGGGGACAAAGCCTGAAGAAAACCTATCCATGTGGTTGCTGAGAGTCAACATTGATTTGATGGCACATAACCAATCAATCAGAATGTTATGGTAACATTAGGAGTTGTGATAATTAGATATCTGAATGTATATGCAGTTTTGCTTGCAGATAATGTTGAGAACCTGAATGATCTCCAGATAACATTAAACTATATGATACAATTTGAAAATTAATTTATCCAAGTCGTGCTTGACAAGGAAAATGAAAAATGAAGTAATATATAAATGATGAAAAATTAGGGAAAACAGATGCACAGATACAGAAATTTTAAAATATGCAAATAGTGTTAGAAAAGTAGTGAGTAAACAGTTGGTTCGAGAACGTTTACCAAAACTTGTAAAAACTCTGTGTAAAATTCTGCTTCTGCCCACTGTATAATGTGGAAGTGAAAGCTGGCTATGTCAGGAGAAACATACAAGTTGATGCAATGGTAATGGGTGCTTAAGTATTATATATGATATATGGATGCTGGATAAATGAGGATTGAATACAAAATGAAGGAGAGGTATGACTGAAGTATTTTGTGGTGGTCTGCTTATATATGAAGTCAAGTTGCTAAATTACAAATTCCTTTTAAGATAGCATTCACCAACCTGATTCTCTTGAAATATATTATACTACAGTTCTCATTTGTCTTCATCATAGTGCCAATGTTATAAAACAGTCACCAGCAAGAAATTAGCCTAGCCTCTTCTGTGATGGCCTCCCAGAAGCTTTTAAAGACTAAACTATTTTGTGGAGGGCCTTTTGGGAATTACTGCTCACCATTTTTTACTTGGATGCTATTTATTTGTCATTATTTGTCATATTATTGAATTGTTCTTATGAGGTATTGTGTAACTCTAATTTACTGTGTATAATATTATTGCATTTTGTAAGTCTGTATGAGTCCAGATGATCTGGCAGCAGAGAAATTTGGAAAATAAATACTGGTACATATAGCACAATATATCTGAGAAGTACCAAGTTCAAATATAGGTATATATAAATAATGCTCTGCCTTAAATATTGGCAAAAAAAAAATCAGAAAATAAAATACAAGCTAAATAGTCAAGACCTTGTTGGTGATCCAAACTCTGTCAAGGATCTTGGAGTACTCATCTCTAATGATCTAAATGCTAGAGCCCACTGTAACTACATAGCCAAAAAGGCATTAAGAGTTGTTAATCTAATCCTACGTAGCTTCTTCTCTGGTAATATCACACTACTAACTAGAGCATACAAAATATTTGCTAGACCTATACTTGAATACAGCTCATCAGTCTGGAACCCATATCATGTATCTGATATTAACACAGTTGAGAAAGTCCAGAAATATTTTACAAGAAGAGTTCTCCACTCCTCTACTCATTGCAGAATACCTTATGTCACCAGACTTGAAACTCTAGACCTAGAAAATCTAGAACTATGCTGCCTCTGGTCTGATCTAAATATAGTATATAAAATCATACATTGCAATGTCCTACCTGCAAATGAATACTTCAGCTTCAACCACAACAATACAAGAGCACACAATAGATACAAACTCAAGGTTAACCGTGCCAAACTTGAGTGCAGAAAATACAACTTCAGCAACGGAGTATTTCGAATGCTCTACCTGACTCTGTGGTTTCTTCCCCAAACCCCAAAAACTTTAACCTTAGACTGTCTACTATTGACCTCAACCCCTTCCTAAGAGGCCTGTAGGGGATGTGTATAAGGCACCAATTGTGCCTACTGTCCCGATCCTATTGTTTCCTTTTATTTTTCTTATAAGTATCTATCTCATGTATTCAAAACTATGTTTATTCTTATACCTGTATCTTGTAAGCGATTGACAAATCAAATCAAATCAAATCAAATCAAATCAAATAAATAAATAAATACATACATACATACATACATACATACATACATACAGTATCATGGGGTAAAACAATAAGTAAAATATTCTACATTTTAAAAAATTCTCATTTTTAATTGCCAGTTAGTATATTCAACTGACATCATTTCTCAGGAGATCACATTTTGCAGAAGCTATGAAAGTGTGTGTGTTTGTGTGTGTTGTGTGTGTGTGTGTGAGAGAGAGAGAGAGAGAGAGAAAGAGGGAGGGAGGGAGGGAGAGAGAGAGAGAGTTTCACTGAACAATGGGTGCTCTAAAGACCATGTGTACAAAAGCTACTAAGAGAGAGGAAGTACCTGGAAAACTTTCAGAACTGTCTCCCATTATTTGGATAGTAAGATAGAAAAACTTCTAAGACTGAAACAAGAAAGGCAATTAGTTTATTCTATGAAAACAAAGAGACATCTGGGCCAAGGCTGCTAACATGTACTCAGGGGGCAGGTATTGTATTTGAGAGATATCATCCTGCTATGAATCCGCCCCCAAATGCTCTAGTCAATCTCAAGTACCACTGTTCTTACCAACACCTCTTTCAAGCAGCCAGATGTTATAATGACTTATTTCCCGCCCTCCTCAGAAACAGGTTTGTGTTTAACTCCCAGAACAGCCAGCAAGAGCTAAGTGGATCTTGCCTAGGAATGAAAGGTAACATTCAAATTAAAGGTCTCAGGGGACAAATTTGACTGTCACTCACAGCTGAGAAAAAAAAAAACGTGTCTAGCCTCATCCATTCGTGATGTTTGCTACAGCAGGTCCAGACTTTTGAGTCACTAAACCAAATAGATATCAAAATTTAAAATGTGAAGGCAGATAGGTTGGTCAAACAGTTTCATGATAAGTTCCCCCAGAAACCTAAAGAGCCTCCAGGAGGAGGAAGGGGGGAAGGTTTAGACCGAGCCTTGACTAACCTCTCCCTGTATATATTTTTTCCTCGCAGAAAGTCCTTTTCAATTAAGGGGAGGCTGCCTATCAACCCTGAAGCTGACCTGACTGTAGCCATCTTGAAGCTTCAGTGTTGCCACAGTAGAGCTGAGGGATAGGAAGGGAGGATTAGATAGCTGGGATTTTGTAGCCAAAATAAAATACTTTCTCTTGGGAACCAAGGACATTCTCACATCTGGTCAGAGGGATGAGAATTGATGTCACCAGGCAACCAGACAGAGACTTGATTGGATCATGTGACTGATTAGGGAGGGAGAAAAACTTTTACTTTAGGTAGAAACTACGGAAAACTTCAGAGTTGGTTTTCGTGTCAATATGACATATCAAATAAAACTATTCTTTAAGGAATCTACCTGCCTCGGAGTTTTGTTTGCTCTGGGTATGTTACCTGGAACCCTGACATTGTATAGCCTTGATGAAAAGTCTAACATAACCTGGGAACATGGTGGAGGGAACATGACCGTGATTGATGCCAAGCCCTTTGAGGCTGACAAATTCAGGAAATAAGAACTACTTGAATTTATGGATTTATGGATTTTTCTTTACTGCTAGTAGGTAACTTAGGGTCAAAAGCCTGCCAAGGCAATTATCTAGATCATGAGTGTCAAACCTGATCACAACTCGTGAAGTATCATGACGTATCGTGATTTTTTTGCTTTTGCAGAGCCGGGGGGTGGGGCATGTGTGTGACACATCCATCCTGCTGGCCACCAGTTTGACACCCCTGCTCTAGCTCAACTTCTGCCTAGTGTAATTAAGAGAGTTACTCTGAATTTCTATGTCACACATCCTCCCTCTGAACTATTTGTGTGTGTGTGTGTGTGTGTGCATTGTATAATGGTCCTCCATGTTCCATGTCATCTGATACACTTCATGTCAGTGTCAGTCTGATACTATGGAGATGAGCCATGGAAGATGACTGGTTGCCTTAAACCAGTTGCTCATCCCACCTCAATGGGTGGTTATAAAGAAAGTTGGGAACAGGGATTGGTATTTATACTGCCTTGAGAACTTGGTGGAAAGGCAGGACAGCAATCTAATAATAGACAAAGATTTTTTAAAAATGAGTTTGTCCAAGGCTGTGGATCTTCTCCATACTCTTCTAAGTGGCTCAGAATGAAGCAGAACACAAAAAAAATGGTTGTGTGAGTGTGGTACAGTCTTTTATTCCACAGTGGGAAGGTGAGTAACAAGGCAGTTTCACAAGACTATGAGGAAAAAATAAGCATTCATCAAAGCCATTGGAAAAACAATTGATAAAATTATTTTATGAGGAAACATCAAATTAAGAATCTATGAATTTATAGTAGTTTCCATAATGTTACTACCATCTTAGTAAAACAGACAAGAAACTCGTTTTCATATCAAACTTTCAAACATTATATCTAGGCACCAAGCTATTGTTCTCTTCATTTTTCTTAAAGCAGCCTTCCCCAGCCTTGTGAACTCCAGCTGTGTTGGGAAGACAGTTCACTGAATACTTAGGCATATCTGATTTCTGTCTGTTATCTGTCTAACCTGCAGACATCAAAACACTTTGGGGATATATATTATACCTAAAATAATACCTGTTGTATATTAAACAAAAAGAGAGATGGTGGATTTGTGAGCCCTCAAGCCAGTGCGGGGAGGAGAAAGGACAAAAAACCACAACAAAATAAAAAGACCAATCTTTGTTTCTGCAAGAGAGTTACAAGATGAAGCTACAGCCTGAGATTGCTAAGGTACCCCAGGGAACCAGCTATGACAGAAATTCAATGGCAGCTGCCCACTAAACCCTACGATGCCTGTAAAAGCTCCTAGCTGTATTTATTTTATTGGAGGATGTGAGCTTGGCTGTATTAATATTGAACAGTGGAAGAGAGAATGAGAGAAGACTGGAAGACCACAGAGCTATCCACTCCCTTGTGGCATCCTTTGTCTACAAGGTCTTGAGGGCAGGGAGGCGGTACAAAGGGGAGATAGATGGAAAAGGCCTTTTCCTTTCCAGTTCACCTCTTTTAAGGAAAGCAACTATTACTTGGAGAAACAACAGTATTTTTTCTATTTCTGAGTTATGTGAGTGCGAATACCACAATACACGTGCAATGCATAAATAAAAGAGTAGAAGCAAAACAAGTGTAATATTAAGTGAGAAGATGAAGACAATGAGTCCAGCACCATCTATTTTATATCCAAGGAACTGTAACATCATCCTGGCTTTTACCATGTCAAAATAAAAAAGAATGAGAAGATGATTTCTGAAAGAACACTCTCATATTTTGAAATGGTTTGCAGATAGTTTTGAAGTCACTCAGGCTGCTTAAACATATTTGCCAGTTTCTACAAAAACAAGAGTAGAGTGCAGGAAGAAAAACTGCTCCTTCAAACCAGAAATTCAGACATTTGCATATGCCAGCAACATGTTGTGATATTCATTGTCATTTTATGCTCTGCAGTGCATTTGGAAAATTATATAATCTAAATGTATAATGTATGATCTACATACCTGTTCAGATTGTATCCAATTCCCATTGACATAGTGTCCAATTCCCATTGACTTTAGTTTCAAGACTGGTTCCCTAGATATTTCCAGTGGGAGTCCTTTTGCCTTTTGAAAAAGCACTTTGGGGGCTGGGGCCTATACATATTGGATTTTATATGAAGACCCTTTTTAAACACGCTGGCCCTGCATATAATAGAAATGACACTCTTCTTCCATTCAATGGGATGGGCTGGCCGAAAGACAGTAGCCAAAAGGGACAATCATGACATTTTCTATTATTTAAGAGAGGTCCTTTACTTATTTATTATACTTCTTCAAACAGTATACACAACTTCTCTTTCTGTCACCTGTGTCAGGAAATGTGGCAGAATCTTGCTTGAGATAACTTTCTAAGCAAAAAGATACCATGTGATGTTGAAAATATACTTTCATCCTCCCTACTCTAATAATTGCCTTTCTTTTAGATTTCTGAGGTTTCCTTTTGTGTTTACAATGACATAGGAATAGTTTATTGCATTTCAACAGGCTTGTTGTCATGGTGACCAGCAGTTTCTGTGCACTGTAAAAATAACCTCCTTCCTTAATAGATTTCACTTGAGTGAAAATAACCCTTAAAATAGGGTGCAATTTACATACTAACTCTTTCAAGAAGATTGAGAGAAGGAGGTTGAATTTCAGCTCAATATGGTATCATGTGGCAAGTAACTAACTTGGGAATGTCTGACAAACTATACTAGTTTTAGTTCAGCACACAGACCATCTAGATTCTAATATTTGTAGACTTTCTCCCCAAACCTTTCATGACAGGGCTGACAGATTTTCGGATGGACTTTCAAAACAACAGAAAACAGTGTTTTCCACAAAACATAAATTTCTGAACACTGTGTGTTGTGTACAGACTCATTCACATGGTTACCCTTTCCATAACCAAAATCTTCTGATTGCAAAGCAGATTTGAGGAACTAATGCTGATTATTTAAGATACCAGGTCACTACTGGAATTGTTGTATCTGCATCTTTATGAATCTGTAGTGCTTACAGAGAATGAATGCAAGTCACTGCTCAACTTACTGTCCAATAGAGGAATGCAGGGATGTCCTAGCCAATCAGTGTTCTTTTGCTGTCCAGTAACAAGTACTGTCCACTCAGCGGGTGGTCCTCAATGGAACCATATCTGTGTAGAGGGCGTATACAGTTGGGGTACCTTGAGGTTCTGTCTTGGGCCCAGTGCTCTTCAACATCTTTATAAATGATCTAGATGAGAGTATTGAAGGGGCACTCATTAAATATGAGGATGACACCGAGCTGGGAGGAATTGCTAACACTTTGGAAGATAGACTCAAAATTCAAAAGGATTTTCCAAGACTTGAACATTGGACCATATCCAACAAGAAGCAGTTCAGTGGTGAGATAAGTAACGTCTTGTACCTAGGCAGGAAAAACCAAATGCACAGATAAAGAATAGGTGGTACCTTGCTCAACAGTAGTGCCTGTGAGAGGAATCTAGATGTCCAAGTAGATAATCATTTACTGTAAGTATGAACCAGTAGTGTGCTGCAGATACAGAAAAAGCCAATGCAGTCTCAGGTGCATCAACTGAGGGATGGCATCAATCAATCAATCAATCAGAATAGAACTGGAAGGGACCTTCAAGGTCTTCCAGTCCAACCCCCTGCTCAAGCAGGAGACCTATACCATTTCAGATAGGTGGCTGTCCAGTCTTTTCTTAAAAACCTCTAGTGATGAAGCACCTACAACTTCTGAAGGCAAGCTGTTAGGAAGTTTCTCTTTAATTCCAGATTGCTTTTCTCCTTAGTTTCCATCCATTGTTTCTTGCCTCCTTGTACTTTAGAAAAGAAGTTGACCCCCTCTTCTTTGGGCAGCCCTCAAATAATGGCATATTGCTATCATGTCATCCCTAGTTCTTCTTTTCTCTAGACTAGTCATACCCAATTCCTGCAACATTCTTCATATGTTTTTATCTCCAGGCTCTTAATCATCTTAATTGCTCTTCTTTGCATTTTTTCCAAAGTTTCAACATCTTTTTTTGTAACGTGGTAGCCCAAACTGGATACAGTATTCCAGTTATGATCTTACTAAGGCTTTATAAAGTCATACTAATACTTCACATGAATTTAATTCTATGCCTCTGTTTATACAACCAAGCATTTTATTAGCTTTTTTGTCTGCTGCCAATACTGCTGGCTATAGAGTATAGCAGAGTAGAATAGAGATGGAAGAGATCTTGGAGGTCTTCTAGTCCATTCCCTTGCTCAAGCAGGAGAACCTATACTATTTCAAATAAGTGGATGTCTAATTTCTTGTTAAAAACCTCCAGTGATGGAGCGCCCACAATTTCAGAAGGCAAGTTATTCCACTAGTTAATTGTCCTCACTGTTAAGAAGTTTCTCCTTAATTCCAGGTTGTTTCACTCTTTGCTTTGTTTCCAACCATTGCTTCTTGTCCTGCCCTTTGGTGCTTTGGAGAATAATTTGACTCCTTCTTCTTTGTGGCAGCCCCTCAAATACTGGAATATTGCTGTGATGTCACTCCTAATTCTTCTTTTCTTTAGACTAGACAAACCCAAATCCTGCAGCCATTCTTCATATGTTTTAGTCTCCAGGCCTTTGATCATCTTAGTTGCTCTTCTCTGAACTTTTTGCCAGTCTCAACATCTTTTTTGTAGTGAACCAATGTTACCAACATTGGTTTCAGTAGTCCAGGTATAGTCTTACTAGGGTTTTATAAAGTGGTACTAGTACTTCATGTGATCTTGAATCTATGCCTCTGTCTATACAACACAGGATTGGTTTTTGGCTGCTGCTGCACACTGCTGACTCATATTCAAGTGATCATCCACTTGACTCCAAGGTCCTTCTCTCAGTTGCTGTTTTTGAGCCAAGTCTTCCCTAATCTGTACTTGTACCTTTGATTTTTCCTGCCTAAGTGTAAAACTGCTTTTCTCCACATTAAAATTCATTTTGTTGGATACAACCCATTGTTCAAGTTTGTCATGATCTTTTTGGATCCTGAGCTTGTCTTCTGGAGTGTTGGCTATTCCTGCCAGTTTAGTATCATCTGCAAATTTCATGAGTTCCCTTCTATTCCCTCATTTATGAAGATATTGAAGAGTACTGTGTCTAAGATGGTGAATGTGGTACCCCACTACTCTCTGTGTGGATGTGGTACCGTTAAGGACTACTCGTTGACTACTCGTCAGCCAGCTACTAATCCATCTGATGGTGATGTCTATTCCACACTTTTCTAGCTTATCAAGAAGTACGTTGTGGTCTACTTTGTTGAATGCCTTACTGAAATCAAAGTATACTATGTCCACAGCATTTTGTTGGTCTACTAATTTAGTCACTTTATCAAAAAATGAAATAAGATTGGCATGGCATGATCTGTGTTTAACAAACCCATGCTGGCTACTAGAACTCCAAGTGCCCTCTCACAGTTACTCTTTTTGAGTGAGGTTTCATCTAATCTATACTTGTACCTTTGGTTTTTCCTGTCTTGGTGTAAAACCTTGCTTTTTTTCCACATTAAATTTCATGTTGTTGAATAGGGCCCATTGTTCAAGTCTGTCAAGAACTTTTTGGATTCTGAGTTTGTCAAGATCATAAGAAGTGATTGAATTACTTTGTACTACATTAGTATGGCTGCACTTGAAATACTGTTTTCAATATTGGTCAACACAATACAAAAATATGTTGAGACCCTACAAAGTATGAAAAGAAGAGCTGATAAAGGATCTAGAGCAGTGGTTCCCAAAGTGGGTAGTACCTCCCACTGCGGGGTGGTGAGATGCCTTAGGGAAGCGCTAAGAGGCAGGGGGCGCTAAGAGGTGGAAGGGGGGCGCTGGAGGTGGGCCTCTCACAGGGCACAATTCAGGGGTGAGAAAAAAATCCCACTGCCACGTTCGAGGAGAGGCCCTGCAGGATCACCCCATTGACTTGCACACTCCAGTGCAAGGGGCTCAATGGGGTGAGTCTGCGGGGCCTCACCCTGAACACAGCATTGGGAAAGGAGAGAAAACCAGAGTGGCTTTGCTCTCCTTTTCAAACATCCTGCCACCACATTCGGGGTGAGGCCCCACAGGTCTACCCCATTGAGCCCCTTGCACTGGAGGCACCTGCCCAAGCAAGTCTGAATGGAGTGATGCACGAAGTCAATGGGGTGAGCCTGAGAGAGGGAAAGAGAGAGGAAAGAGAGAAGGAAGAAGAGAAAGAGAAAAGGGAAAGAAAGAAAAAGGGACAAAGAAAGAGGGGGGAATGGAAGGAAGGGACAGAAAGAAAAAAAATAGAGAAGGAGGGGGGGAGGGAGGAGAAAGATAATGAGATATCTATTCTAGTCTAATCACCTGCTCCCGCAGGGTTAGAAGGGTGTGTGTGTGTGTGTGTTCTCCTTGTAATTTACCAATACATTTTGGTTTTGCCTTCTTCAGAATTGGCACTGTAACATATTGGGGAAAAGTAATTTTTTAGGGTGGAGGTCTGGTCCAATGGATCCTGTTTAAAGCCTCAACAAAATGTGAGAGCTTCCTGATAGTCTTGACCATGTTTCATCCACAAAACCTTTAATTAATAGAAGCCAAAGATGTTTCAATCTGCTGGCAAAGATGCTGGCAAAGATGTTTCAATGTGGAAAAGGGCTTCTAAACTAGGCCTCATTACAATTTGATGCATCAGGTCTCTCTCTCCCTATCTCCCCCTCCCCCCTCCATCCCTTTCTCCCCCCTCTTTCTTTGTCCCTTTTTCTTTCTTTCCCTTTTCTCTTTCTTTTCTTCCTTCTCTCTTTCTCTCTTTCTTTTCCTCTCTCTTTCTCTCCCCCTCCCAGGCTCACCCCATTGATTTGGTGCACCGCTCCGCTCGGACTTGCTTGGGCAGGTCCCTCCAGTGCAGTGGGCTCAATGGGGTGGACCTGCGGGGCTGGCACCTAGAACGCAGCAGTGCTGGCATGTTTGAAAAGTAGAGCAAAGCCAGAGGTCGGTAATTTTTTGCTACAAAGAATCACAAAAGCTTCTGGGCAGTGCACAAGAAGGGACACATATGTCAATGCAATTCAGCAACATCATATAAAGAAATACAAATAAAACAAATCAACAAGAATCAGCAAACCATCTCTGATTAGATTTTATTCACTGCTAGAATCTAATCAGAGATGCTTTGCCGATTCTAGTCCAATGACCTGCTCCAGCAGGGTTGGAAGGGAGTGTGTGTGTGTATGTCTGTGCATGGCTGTCAAAACTCCAAAAACAGGTCAAGTAGTTCTGGGGAGGCCAGTCATAAATTAGAACACTTGCTAAGCAACCAGCCATTAAGTGAGGACCACTTGTATTTGGTTTGCCAGTCACCAAACCACGCCCACCCAGTTACGTGACCAGCAAGCCATGCCACCAGTCATGTGACCAGCAAGCCACGCCCACCAGTCATGTTACCAGCAAACCACACCCTCAAATTAGGCCATGCCCATAGAAATTTGAATCCCGCCCCTGGGTGCGGGGCATTGAGGATGAGTTTGTAGTACTAAGGAGGAGCGGTGGACTGAACAAGTTTGGGAACCACTGATCTAGATATCAAATCATATGATGTATTGCTAAGGCCTTGGCCTAATGAAGAGAAGAGTTACAGAGACTTGATAGTGGTCTTCCAATATTTGAAGGGCTATCATAGGGAAGAGGGTATTGATTTACTCTCCATAGAACCTGAGGCATGACAAAAAGCAATGTGTGGAAGCTCATTAGAAGGAGAGCCAACATGGAAGTAAAATAAGGAGAAATTTCCTGACAGTGAGGATATTAATCGGTGGAACAGGTTGCCTTCTGGAGTTGTGTGTAAAACTGATGCAAATCTTAAGATTTAGATTAATATATATATATATATATATACACACACACATAGAGAGAGAGAGAGAGAGAGAGAGAGAGAGATTTCTTTTTTTTAATCTTTTTTTTTAATTTTTTTAAATAAATTTTTATTGGTTTTTAAAAACAAACATAAACAAACAAAACATAAAAACATCAAGCCATCTTCCATATGTGTACATACAGTGTGCTGGTTGGTTTACAAATTGTTTTGTGCTTCCATTTCGTAGTCTTCAATTACAATTACATTGCATATAATCTTGTATTTTCAATCAAAAATTATATACCTTAGTATCATTATTAATCAATCGTTTGACTATACTTTTAATCATTCATGTTTTACAAGATAATCATAATTTACTTAGTTTGTTTTATAACAGTTCATATTATCATCCCAAATCTATCCTAAAATCATTTTGTAGATATAATAAGAAAGAAGTACATCTTTATATATTTATTATTTTCTAAAAGTCTACATATTTCATTACTATATTTTATTGTCTAACCATTGATAGAATAGATCCCAAATTTTATAAAATTGTTTATCCTCTTGTTCTCTAATTTCAAATGTCAATCTACTCATTTCAGCACATTCCAATATTTTCTTAATGATTTCCTCCTGTGATGGTGTTTTCTCATTTTTCCAATTTTTTGCAAATACAATCCTAGCCGCTGTTAATACATTTACAATCACATATTTCAAGTCTTTACTATATATTTCAGGTAAAATTCCCAATAAAAATATCTCTGGTTTCAAGTCTATATGTTTTTTTGTCACTTTTTCCAACCACATGTGTATTTTAGTCCAGTATTTTTTAGCATCCGCACAAGTCCACCACATATGGTAATATGAGCCGGGTGTCTGATGACATTTCCAACATTTTTCGGATTTATTCTTGAACATTCTTGCTATTCTTGTCGGGGGGAAATGCCACCTGTAAAACATCTTATACAAATTTTCTTTATATGCTGTTGACATTGTCATTTTATAATTTTGAGACCACAATTTTTGCCATTTCTCTAAATCGATCCCATATCCAAAATTCTTCCCCCAAGCAAACATAGTTTCTTTAACTTGTTCTTCTTCTAATTTAATTTCTAATAAATATCCATACAATTTTTTAATCACCTTTTCATCAGTACCTGTCAAAATCTTATCTAAATCAATAGAAATATCATAGAAACCTTGCATTTTAGAATCTTTATCATACCTTGAATGTATTTGCGCATATTAAAACCAATTCATCTTTATACCTTGTTCCTCTAGTTTTTGTATAGATTTGAGTTCAACCTTTTCATTCAATATTTCACCATATCTAATTTTTTGTTCCTTTTTGTATATTATAGGATAAGAAAATGCTTCAATAGTCAATAGCCAGACTGGAATTTTCAAATAACATTGTCTTTTAATCTTCTCCCAGTTTAACCACAGAGACTCTCGTATATAATGTCTTCTAAAATACCCCTGTGTTTTAGTTCCTTTATACCATAAAAAAGCATGCCACCCCAACAACAAATCATGTCCTTCTAATGTCAACAATCTAGTGTTATCCATTCCTTAACCCACATCAGATTTGTAGCTTGATAGTACAACTCCCAATTAGGTAAACCAAATCCTCCTCTAATTCTAGCATCTTGCAAAAGTTTTAACTTTATTCTCGCTTTCTTACCTTGCCATATATATTTCAACACAATTTTATTTAAATCTTCAAAGTAATCTTTTCCAAGCCTAATTGGAATTGTTTGAAACAAATATAAAATTCTGGGTAATATATTCATCTTGATTGTTGAAATTCTCCCTATTAGTGACAGTTGTAAATTTTCCCATTTTGCCAGATCTAGCGCTATCTGCTGTTTAAGTTTGATATAATGATTCTCTTTTAGTGTACTACATCTTACTACAGCTGTCAAATATATCCCCAAATACTTGATCTTATTCGTGACCTGAATTTTCAATAGGTCTGCCAGTTCTTCCTTTTGTCTTAATAGCATATTCTTTGTCAAGATCTTTGTCTTATCTTTATTTATTTTCAAACCAGCCACCTTTCCATATGTCTCTATCTTTTCGTTCAATTTTGGTGCTGTTTCTAGAGGGTCTTCTAAGATGAAAACCAGATCATCTGCAAATGCTTGCAGCTTAAATTCTTCCTTTTTGATTTTCATTCCTTTTATATTCTTTTCATCTCTA
>NW_020769329.1:14208920-14224448 GCF_900518735.1 Pseudonaja textilis
CTCAGAAAACAAATATATATATATATATATATATATATATATATATATACACATACATACATACATACATACATACATACACACACACACAGGTATGTAGGTCTAGGTGTGTTCGGGTCTTTTCCTGTGTAAGAGTATCCTGGCGACGTTTTGGCGAGGTCCCACTCACCATCCTCAGGCTGGTGCTTGCACTGGCACGAAGCCGAAGGCACCAGCCTGAAGATGGCGAGTGGGACCTCACCGAAACGTCACCAAGATACTCTTAATCTTACACGGGAAAAGACCAGAACACACCTAGACCTACACACACACACACACACACACACACACACACACACAGTTTTAAATAATCCAATTTAAATACTTTATGAAGTTGTCTGTATTCTGAGATATTTGTTATCACAGCAGAGAAAATGCACACATTAGAAAGTTTTCCTGACTTTGCTTTTTTATTCACCTTTCTGCAACAGTCATAAATGCAAGGACTGGCTGTAAGTTACTTGTTGTAAGCACTGTTGTAACTTCAAACAAATGCTTTTAAGTTAAGAATTACCTGTACAAAGTATCAGAATTAATAAACAAGTGATAAATTCTGACTAGATAAAGGTAAGAAAGAATCTGAATGGACAAATTGTAATTCTATTTCCATTGGTTTAAGTACTGTATACTTGCACAGATCAAATGCACAAGGACTGAAAGATGTGCTACACTGTACTTATTATTGCTCTTAAAGTTATGCTAAGGGCACTTCCACCTAAAGTCTCTGCAACAATTCAAAATCATCTCTAGACCACAGTGTTCTCACAATTTTGAAGAAGCTAATGCTTAGAAGCTGAGCTAATGCTTCTAAGCTTCATTCCCTGTAGTAGGTCCTTCCAGAGGAATTCCTTAGCAGTGATGACATTAGCAAAAGTTCTTGTCATCTCTTCAGCCAGAACTCAGTAGATTAGGCTAGTTAGAGTTTTAAAGTTATTTTCTTTTTATTTGGCATGGAGTGAGGGAATTAGTAACAGTGGTGTAGTAATAGTGGTTACGTGAAAGTGTCCTTAACTATGAGTTCCAATTATTGGAGCCTTTTTAAAAAAGGCTTTTTGTTTAGAATGTATCACTTCCTGTTCTGACTTCCCTCACTGCTGCATCTGTAACTATGTTGGGAAAAGTAGTTATAAAATTGATGATGTCAATTTCTCAGCTCTTAATGGCTGTTTAGTGTGGGTAGAAAGATACATTGTTTGACTGTTTCACCTGGTTATAAAATACAACCTTTTGCGGGGTGGGGGAGAGAAAGAAATAACCAGACAAATGCAAGTGGTACTGCTGAACAGTAGCAATAATTGCATTTTCTTTTTGTCTGGAAATGGGGGAGATTAGTTTTCCTTTGCTCTATGATCAACAGGATGTTGAGTGGCAAAGAAGTGGTGATGTTTTCCTGCTGGTCAACTGCAGGGAAAACATCCATTGATTCATGATTTCTTCTTAGTGTCCTGAGGTCAACAGAAGTGGAAATAATAGGCATGTACTCACAATGTTTTTCCTACTTGAACATGGCTAAGTTATTGTTTGCTGTTATATCTTTATTTTTCCTCTTCTATCTGTGATTTAAAAAAGGAGTTAGAAACTATTTTAGTAGAATGTTTGATTTGGGGATGAGCAGAAGCTATCTATATTTAAAATGACAGAACAAATTGAAAATCAATGATTTGGCTGTTTAGTCCCTTTTTTTGAATGTTAGGAGTTCATCTCAGGGAGGCAAAGATGCTAGCAGCCACCCAATAGAAACCAAGTATATTTGGGACAGGGATTAACAGGCTCTGGTTATCAGAAAAATATTTATTTAAATACTTATAAAAGGGTGAATTTATAAATCCAAATAAATAAATAAATACATCCTAATTATGACATCATATTTTAGCAGCTGAAGAAACAAGAACTTAAAAAAAAAAACAATTCAGCAACAATATTCTCCCTATCTAATTAATACAAAAATTACTATCCTTTTTCTCTTAAAACACTGGCTTGAAGCTCTATTAACTACCAATCACGAAATGTAGCCCCCTTTTGAAGACATGTACCAACATTTTGTTTGGCTTGTTCTTCAAAGCCAAGGTTTGAAGGAGAGAACAACAATGAAACACAATTTGAACACAGTGAGTAACACATGAAAAAAAATGCAATGGGCAGAAGTTACATAAATTGTTTGCTTCCCTCCCTTCCCTTTTTGTTGTGGTTGACCATTTTTAAAGAGCTGCCACTGATCAGACTTTTAAGAATTCAGCCCCATCCTGGTTGTGATGAGAATCATGTGTGAAGCGAGGCAGCTCTGTGATACTCTGTTCCTTACCTATTTCTTTATGCACAATTACTGCATGATGTTTTCTTTAAAGCTCTTGCCTTGTAATGGATTTGAAGCACAGACTGGCATTTTCTCAGAGTGATAAACAAGCATTGACAAAGAGAGAGTTTCAGTTAACATTTAGATTAACCAGGAGGAGCCACAAATTACTGGAAAATATATATTCACCTGTCAGACATAGCTGTTTACTTAAATGTTATTGCTACCTCATAGTTCCCAGCAGAGCTTCCCACCTCCATATTTAAACACTGCATAACTCCAAGTGATACCCCCACACATATAGCACAATTAAACCATTCATTTTGAACAAACAATCATAGAAATGTTAGTATGGATGCCAGCAGTTCACCAGAAACGCCATAATACAACATCATAGTTCTCACACAGTGAGCCTTATCTTCCATGAATAGACTTTTCTCAACAGTCAGTTCTGACTTATGGAAGTGGGTGGGTTGGTGGGCAGGTGAGTGGATGAAAACTAGAATTTCAGCATGTCAAGAATAGCATGGACATCTGATTCAGGATTCCAGTGAAAGCATATGTAACACGAATACTCAACTCCAAATACTGTAATTCCTTGCACCAATATGCTTGTGCCTTGGAGCACTAGGATTCTGGCTGCACAAGGATTGAGAAGAGGCAAGCGCCAAGTGAATTTTGACCATCAGAGTCAGAAGCTTCTCCAGCCTGTTCTAGACCTGCTAAGAGGAAAGACATATCCATATGTATATTTTGTGGAAGCATATTTTGTATTTAAAGGAAAACAAAACTGTATTTGATAAGATTTGCTTTTAAGTCTTAGTTCTTAGTTTTGTCATTCAAAATCCAAGCATTAATATCCCTTCTTCCTTTAAACTAAAGCAGTATAAATGTATAGTCCTTTTGTCCTACGGCTGCTCTGCTCTAATAATCTGATTTGAAACTGCCATCCTCTCTGTTAAAACTACCACCTTTCTCTGACCTTTATTAGCAAAGTTTCCAACTATTCACTAGTTTGTTTGTAAATGATTGTACTGTATTGTTTGACCTTCTTTTTTTGTACAAATCAGTTGAGAAAGTCCAGAAATATTTCACAAGAAGAGTTCTCCACTCTTCTACTCGTTGCAGAATACCTTATGCCACCAGACTCGAAATTCTAGACCTAGAAAACCTAGAACTACACCGCCTTCGGTCCAATCTAAGTATAGTATATAAAATCATACATTGCAATGTCTTACCTGTCAATGAATACTTCAGCTTCAACCACAACAACACAAGAGCACACAATAGATACAAACTTAAGGTTAACTGCACCAAACTTGATTGCAGGAAATACGATTTCAGCAACAGAGTGGTCAATGTCTGGAATAACTCTACCTGACTCTGGTTTCTTCCCCAAACCCCAAAAACCTTAGACTGTCTACTATTGACCTCACCCCTTTCCTAAGAGGTCTGTAGGGATCATGCATAAGTGCACCAATGTGCCTACCGTCCCTGTCCTATTGTTTCTTTTATTTTTTATTTTTCTTATATGTATCCATGTATTCATAATTATGTTTTTACTTATACCTGTTATCTTGTAAGCAATTGACAAAAACAAATAAATAAATAAAAATAGAAGAATGATTTTTTTTCTCCAAAGTTAGGTTCATTACATATATTATGCTCAGAATGAAAAATTGCAGAGTTGAAAATTTGCTACATTTTTATTTTTAGCTCCCAAATTGATTATTGAAACAATACAACTGTATATCCTTGCAACTTCAGTATTTTAGAAATTATGAGAAAGTTAAAAGATATGAACATGTTCATTTTAAAAGGTGGGAAAAATCCATCAATACATTTAAAATTGTTTAATTGGATCGTGACTATAAATTGAAGGTCAATACACTAAGCAGTATACAATATAACTATAAACAGGGGCAAAGATTCAACTCCAACAAAATAATTCTAAAGGCTTGAAATCATTATGATTAATTCAATACTATAAACCCACCTTTCTCAACCTTTTTACTGTGGAGGAATCCTTGAAATTATGTTCAATTCTCAAGAACCCCCTGCATAGACATTACTATTTTGCCTCATGGTATGATTTCTCCCCGCCCCCCCAATGATCTTTCATGGAACCCTAGGCTTAGAACATAAAAGCATAAGCTGAATTGGGCCTCTCACTGACCTATTTGAACAATCTGTTCTCATGCTGGCCAACAAGGAACCCCATTGTCTTCCCAGCAGAAGATGGCCTGCCATCAAAACAAATTGCAACTGATCCCATGGCTTCTACAAACTTGTTCCATCCTGTTTTTGAAGCCAGTCAATGTAGTGAATTTCAAAGTTTAATTACATGAAAAGTCACACAAAGACTGGAATTTCAGTTGAGAAAAGCTGCTGTAGACTGCAAGTGATCACGCAATAGTGAAACACTTATAGGATTTCAAATAATACTTTAAATAGGACTATGAGTTGTAAATTGTTTGTTAAAGAATAGAAAACAAGGTGAATTATTTAAACAAAGTATATTTCATGGAGAACAGAAAATTTTCCAACCTCTCAATATTAATTTTGAAACCACAGAGATGTACAATATCCATCTCCACTGTCAATCTGATAAGTTTATAGAATGTTGTTGTACATAAAAAGAGATGAGCACCTACAAAATGAATGAGTCTTCTTAAGCAAAATTCATAACTATTTTGTATGAACCAATGATACATTTTGAGCACTCTTTCCCCAACCCATCAACTTCTCCCTAGAAAGATGGTTAGCATCGAGACTTCCAGGGGCAGGACAAGGGCGTCCAGAGGTGGGGAAGCCCAGCTGTGGCTTTCGAGCACCTTCTCTCGCGTTCGGAGTGATCCCCTGTGGATACACGAAACCCGTAGAGATTCATGTCGGCGGAGAGGACCAAAGGACCATGGCGGCTCCAAAGCCTGGTCTGCCACTGATCTGAACAAGCGAAAAGTGACAGTCTGTAAGATCGGGGCAGAAAGAGGCGCAGAAGGACTATAAAAGGGGAGAGCAAGACTGGTGTTAGACTTCTTCTCCTTTAATGTGAGTAATAGCGGCCAGAAGCCCAGGGAAAGCAGCCAGAAAAACGGCATGAAAAGTGAAAGGGGGATAAGCGCAGACAGAAAGGCTTGACTCTTAAAGCGAAAGTGCTGAAGATAGTGTCGGGAAGGAGAACCTTGGGGAGAGAAGAAGATCACGGGGAACTTAAGAGACCAGTGGATGGGAGCCTGTGAGTGGTTTGCTACTTGAGACTGAAACTTGAGAAGAATAGAAGAGGAATACAGCTATGGAGGAAGAAGAAGTGTGGTGTGGGAAGCGAGATAGCAACCCTTTGAATTCCGCATGACAGGTCTATTTTCTCTATTTAATATCACCCGTAAGACAGATTCTAACGTGATCGACTGGAAGCGGAGGTTCTAAGCGAAGAAGACTAAGACGGTGGACTTATAACCATCAGCAGGGGGATAGAAGAAGAGGGAAGAAGAAGAAAGAAAGAGACTAATGTAATCCTGGCAAAGACTGATTGTCGATAACAATTAGTCAGCACTTCCCTACACCCCACCCTTCCGGTCCGTCCAGGAAGAAATACAACAAGGCAAAAAACGCTAGCTTTAATTCCAACTTGACTTTCCCCTTGGCAATAATCCCACAGACTCTTGTCTATGGATCCCCTGAAACTAAAGAGCATTCTTCCTTTTCCGCACCCTTCCTCTTTCTTTCTTTTTCTTTTAGTCTTTCCTTTCCCTCTATAATAATTATAAATTTAAAAATTGGTTTATTTAAGAGAGGTAGACTGTTTTCTGTAGATACAAGCATTATTTGACTAGAGTGTTTTGAATATTTAATAACTTTAAGGACTGTTGAATATGGTTGACTTAGAATAACTGGAATTTTCAATATTAATATATAACATAGGATAAAGATTTATATAGAGTTAGAAAGTCTAGAATTGTTTGAAAGCTTTAACTGAGTTGGAGTTGATACAATATTGATTTATTAGCTGTCAAATATACTTATATTTGGTAGAGAAACCTATCACAGAGAATACTATATAGTACTGGACAACATTCTATAATACTGGAATTTAAACTGCCCAAATAACAAATTGGATGGAAGAAATAGAATTAAATTAACCCAGTGGTGTAATTTTAGTAAATAGACTTGAAACCATAATCAAGGGGTAATAGCACCGAATGGTGATTTGGGACAATATAATTAACATAGTCCAACTGCAAAAACAAATCCTAATAGAGATGACTTCCACAACAACCACGGTCCTGAAAACGGGAAGGAAGAACACCCCAACCTTGACGACCGCTTTAACATCAACCTCCCCAACAATCCAGAAAACTATTGAGGAATCCCTGACCGGAGAAAAACAACTGACCATTACCAATGCCAACATACAAGCGACACTACTATCCCTGCAAGAATCAATATCCAAAATGCAGGAGATTATGATCAAGAACCACAACGAGACTAGAGCGGACATCAGTGAATTAAAGGAAGAGATGGCCAACTTGAAAGTGGAGATGAAAGCAGATATACTGAAGGTGGAAGATAAGATTGGGACAATGCAACAGGATATGGAAAGAAATGAAACAAAGATAAAAGAAGTAGAGACAAGGGCAGAACAAATGGAGAAGAACCTAGAGCGGGCAGAGGAAGACTTCAAAAATGTAAACAGAGAAGTGGAAGACTCCTTGGTCCAACTAGAAATGGACAGAGCAGCGGCATATCTAAGGTTCCAGAATGTGGAGGAATCGAAGAATGAAGAAGTAGAGCAATTAATGGCAGGTCTATTGGCTGATCTGCTAGAGAAAGAGAAAGATGATTTACTCAAGGAATTTGACAAAGTCTAAAGGGTTAGCACCAGTTACACAAGACATCACAACTGCCCGAGGGAGATCCATATCCGCTTTACAAGAAGATGCATGAGAGACTTAATACTCAGACTGTCTAGAGAGGAGAGAATAACATACAAGGGCAAGGAGATCATAATCCTTAAGCAAATCCCAAGAAAAGTGAGGGCCATAAGACAAGACTACAAATTTTTAGCTAATTATCTAAATAAAAAAGAAATCCCATTCAAATGGCTAATCCCGGAAGGGATGTTAATATCATGGAAGGGAAGAAAACTTAAAATAGACTCTATAGAACATGCACAAGATTTTTTCGAACAGCTAACAACCACAGAGGATCAACAATCTAGGGAGGAAACCCAAAGGAGTCTGCAGGAGGATCGTAACCGTTACAGGAACAAAGAAGAAAGACCCTCTCAACCCCAAAGGAAAGACAACTCACAACAGGAAGGAGAAGAAACAACCTTACACCAACCACAAGAAGAGAGCCGTATAGTTACAAGACAAAAAGCGAAACAGATTTAGTTAAATGGAGGAAGGAAAGAAACTCCTTTCCATTAACATAAACGGTCTAAACTCAAGATCCAAAAGGAAAAGGATTCTAACCAAACCAACCAAACAAAATGTCGATATAATTTGCTTACAAGAATATTAGGAAACATATTAGGAAAAATGAGGAAAGATACTTAACTTGCCTGAAACTGGGGAAGCTATTCACGGCACCAGCAGATAAGTACAAAAAGAAAGGTATTGCAATATACATAAGAGATGAGTTAAAAGCGGAGCTAATTTGGTCGGATCCGGAAGGAAGAACTCTGGTTGTTCAAATTTCAATTAATTTTATTACATTTTTACTGGTAGCAATTTATGCTCCAAATGATGAACAAGGTAAATTCTTCAAAGATCTCCACCAAAAGATAATAGGCTTTGAAAAAAGCAACATCTGCATGATAGGGGACTTCAACTCCATTGCTGACTACAGAAAAGATCATAGCAATCTGAGCAAGAACAAAAAAGGAAAAAGAGAATTTTCGAAGCCTTGTAAGGATATGATGAATGAACTGAACTTAGATATTTGGAGAAAATTAAACCCAGAAAACAAACAATTCACTTATTATTCTAATCCACATAAAATATGGACAAGAATAGACATGGCCTGGATGAATAGAGAATTCGCAAATGAAATTAAAGAAAGTGAAATCTTACCAAATGAATGGGCCAACCACAACCCAATCCAAATAATTTGGAGAGGCAGAACAAAACCAAAGAAAAGATGGACATTAAATACTCACTTAATAAATGAAGAAGAGTACGTTAACAAGTTGAAAGAGGAACTGAATTTTTTTTTTTAAGAAAAACAACAATGAAACAACCTTGAAACAAAATATATGGGATACAATGAAGGCAAATATAAGAGGAATAACAATTTCTTACAATGCCATGAGAAACAAAAGAAAATATGCCCTACAAAGCAACCTACAACAAGAAATTAAGGATTTAGAAGCCCAACTACAAAAAAAATCCCCAAAACCAAAGAACACAAAACCAGCTAACAACAACCAAACACAAACTGAATCTACTCGAACAAGAAAATTTGGAGATAAACCTGAAAATGACTAAACAAATCTATTTTGAGCATGCAAACAAACCAGGGAGATGGTTAGCCCATAAACTTAAAAAAGGGAAAGAAAAGAGACTGATACACCAACTAATGGATGAGACAGGTAATTTGCAACATGAGATAGAGAGGAAAAAAGAGATCACCCACAAATACTTTGAAAAATTATATAAAAAGGAAGAAATCAGAGAGGATAAAATAAGGAAATACCTAGAAGAAGCGAATGATAAAGCAATTGGAGAGGAATGGATAGAACTACTAATTAAAAATATTACATGGTCTGAACTGAAGTCAGCAATGGAGAAGCAAAGCAACAATAAATCGCCGGGACCAGATGGGATCCCGGCAGAATTATACAAAAACAATCATGGAACAAATTGGACCACTGATGTTGGAAGTATTTAATGAGGTACTTTTAGCAGCCAGGACACCGGACTCATGGAGGGGAGCTATAATTTCGCTGATCCCGAAGGAGGATTTAGACCATAGACATATTAATAATTACAGACCGATCTCACTTCTAAATGCAGATTACAAACTATTCTATTATTGCTAATAGATTAAAACAAGTTCTAAATTCACATATTCACGAAGACCAAAATGGATTTCTCCCATTTCGACAAATTAAGAACAATTTAAGAACAGTGATAGACATTTTAGAATTTTACGAAGCCCACCCCGAGAAACAATTCCCATATGTGTTTTTAGATGCTGAAAAAGCATTTGATAACCTAAATTGGCATTTTCTAATCCAAAAAATCTACAATATGAAGCTCGGCACCAGATTTGAAAACATCATAACTACAATCTACGATACCCAACAGGCTAATATTCTAATAAATGGAGAACAAACTGGTCCAATAAAAATAGAGAAGGGGTTAGACAGGGCTGCCCTCTCTCTCCTCTGCTCTTCATATTCGCTCTAGAATCACTTTTGACAGGCATTAGGCAAAATTCGGGAATCAGAGGATTGAGGATTAAATCAGAAGAGTATAAAGTACAAGCGTTCGCTGATGATATGGTCTTCTTTTTGGAAGATCCTATAGAAACAGGACATAACTTATCAGAAGAATTAGAATGATTTGGGGAAGTTGCGGGACTCAAATTCAACAGGAAAAAAACAAAATTAATGACCAAAAACATAACAGAAAACCAGAATAAAGAGTTAGAGGCATCGATGGGAATACAGGTGACAAAAAAAATCAAATATCTAGGAATATGGCTAACCCCACAAAGCAAATCACTTAAAGAAAACAATTATGACAAATTACTCCAACAAGCTAAGAAAGATTTAGAATCTTGGAATAAGTCGCAGCTTTCTTTATTGGGTAGGATTGCTTCGATTAAGATGAATATACTACCAAAATTTCTATATTTATTTCAGACAATTCCTATCAAATTAAATAATTTTTATTTTTGTAGAACTAAATAAGATAACACTAAAATTCATTTGGCAAGGGAAAAAAGCTAGGATCAGTGTGAAAGCTTTACAAGATCTGAAAAGTAGAGGAGGATTAGCTCTCCCAAATTGGGAAATATACCATACGGCAGCTTCCTTATTATGGCTGAAGGAATGGGTGAGTCTAACCAATAAAAGAACTTTATTATTAGAAGGTCACGACATGCAGAGAGGGTGGCACGCCTTCTTGTGGGATGTTGGGAAACCCAAGCAATCATATTTTCATAGGCATTTTATTAGGGACTCCCTATTAATCAACTGGGAAAAAGTACGCAAAAAACACTATTTAAAAATACCGATCTGGCTATCTCCAATGGAAGCAATAGTACACCCCAACAATTTGGACATCACAAAAATGCTTAAATATAAAGATTTATTAGACCCACAAGGAAAACTGGTAACACGACAAAAATTACTGGAGTGAGGATTTACAATTGATCAGTGGGTATATCTTCAAATTCACAGCAGATATCAACAAGACTCTAAAGAATTTGGAATCTATAAACATTTACTGGAAATAGAATTAGAACAAGAGATAGTCAAAGGAAATATGATAGCTTGGAGCAGAAACATGGGACCGAGTATTACTCTAGCAGAATGGGAAAAGATTTGGAATAGGAACAACAAGATCACAAAATCTGCAGCATACAAAGGAAATTCATACAAAATGTTCTACAGATGGCACCTGCCCCCTTTGAGGTTGGCGAAAATACACCCCAGCACAAGTCCTAAATGCTGGAAATGCCAAAACATAGAAGGTACCTACTTCCACATGTGGTGGTCATGCAAGGAAATGCAGAAATATTGGCAAAAAAATAGGCATTGGTTGGAGGAGATAACTAAGGAACAAATTGAATTCAAACCAGTCCTTCCTTCTAGGGATCTTTGATAAACAATTATCAAAAAAAATGAAGTATATGATTATTCATATTCTAACTGCGGCCAGACTGGCGTTCGCTCAGTGCTGGAAATCACCTTCCATTCCCACCGAACAGATGATTATTAAGAAGATTTTAGAGTGCGCTGAAATGGACAAATTAAACCTAACACTAAAAAATAAAGAATCCTCAATCTATTATAACAACTGGAATTCTTGGTATAATTAGTTAAATCAAAGATAGACCACTATGAAGAGAATTCCAGCCAAGGGCAACCTAAGTAGAGATATCGATAAGTTCTGCTCAGGGCACATTTGAAGAAGAAAGGATCTTACAGACTGTTACAAAAGACATGGTTTCATTTTAAATGTTTTCCTTTCTTTATCTCCCCCTTCTCCCATGTTCTCTCTGTCTTCCCCCATTCCTTTCTTCCCCTTTTTTTTCTGGCCTCTGTCAAGGCCTGCTCTTTTCTTTCTGTGTATATTTTGTAGATGTGTTGTTTTTAATGGTAAAATTAATAAAGTTTGGTTTTTTTTTTTTAAAAAAAGAAAGATGATTAGCATCAAGGAAATTTCCAGGAAACAATATTCTTGTCCTGAATTTTGTGATTTTAAATCTGTAGAAATATGGTATAGTAAGGCTGAAATGATCATTCCCTAAAAATCAAGTATGGGATACCACAATTTCTGAATTGTAGTCTTTCCTGAATTCTTAAACATCTAATGTTATGTATTGTAATGTGTTTATAGTTATCATAGGCTTTTTATTTAGAATCAAATCAAATCAAATCAAAGCAGGAAGGGACCTTGGAGGTCTTCTAGTCCAGCACCCTGCTCAAACAGGAGAATCTATACCATCTCAGACATGTGACTGTCCAGTCTCTTCTTAAAAACCTTCAGTGATAGAGTGTCCATGATTTCTGGAGGCAAGCTGTTCTTCTGGTTAATTGTCCTCACTGTTAGGCAGTTTCTCCTTAATTCTAGTTGCTTCTCCCTTTGATTAGTTCCCAACCATTGTTTCTTGTCCTGCCTGCTGGTGCTTTGGAAAATAATTTGATCCCCTCTTCTTTATGGCAGCCTGTCAAATAGCAACAGCAATAGCACTTAGACTTATATACCATTTCACAGTGCTCTTACAGCTCTAAGTTGTTTACAGAGTCAGCATATTGCCCCCAACAATCTGAGTCCTCATTTTATCAACCTTGGAAGGATGGAAGGCTGAATCAACCTTAAGCCAGTGAGACACGAGCAGCCAGCAGCCAGCAGAAGTAGCCTGCAGTACTGCATTCTAACCACTGCCCCACCACGGAATACTGGAATACTACTACCATGTCACCTTATTTTGTTAGGAACATTACATTTTTAGTAAAGTTTGTTTTTATTTCTGAAGCAGGGAGCTTCAGATAGCTCTTATCAAGATATAAATTTGGTTTAACTGAAAAACATCACATTGAACTTTTCAGTAAATCATTTTTATACTGCAACTGCTTAAATGACAAAAATCAATAATCTTATTAATTCATGTAAACTGTATTCTCCACACTCCATCCATGTTCTCCAACAAAAGGACTGTCTTGCTATTTTCAAGTTTGAATTCCTCAATAATTTGGCAGGACATTAGGATTCAAACCAGAGCTGATATCCTATGCATGACATGGCAAAGATAATGTTACAAATTATTACAGATAATCAGAGTTGGAAGGGACCTTGTAGGTCATCTAGTCCAACCCCCCACCCAAGCGGGAGGCCCTACACCATTTCTGACAAATGGGAGTCCAATCTCTTCTTGAAAGTCTCAAGTGAAGATGTTCCCACAACTTCTGAGGGCAAGCTGTTCCATTGGTTGATTGTTCTCACTGTCAGAAAGTTTCTCCTTATTTCCAGGTTAAATCTCTCCTTGTTCAGTTTCCATACATTATTCCTTGTTTGGCCTTCAGGTGCCTTGGAAAAAAGCTTGACCCCCTCCTCTCTGGGGCAGCCCCTCAAATATTGGAAGACTGTTATCATGTCTCCCCTGGTCCTTCTCTTCACTAGACTAGCCAAGCCCAGTTCCTGCAGCTGTTCATTGTATGTTTTAGTCTCCAGTCCCCTAATCATCCTGGTTGCTCTTCTCTGTACTTTTTATAGAGCAGTGGTTCCCAAAGTGGGTGGTACCACCCCCTGGGGGGGGGGTGAGATGCCTCAGGGGGATGCTAAGAGGCAAGGGGGCTAGCAGGGAGGCTCTAAGAGACAAAGGGGTGCTGGAGGAATCCAGCCAAATTGAAAAAAACACAGGGCAGCTGGAGGTTTCTTGCAGGTACAGGGGATCAGCGCAGCGCTGTAGGTGGGATTCACCCTTCCCATCCCTGACGTGCTGCCTGCACTGAGCTGTGACAGGTCCACACATGGGCTGGGTCAAGCCAGCTGCGAGGAAGGTCTCCCAGCAGCTGGTGGGATGGACCCGCGGCAGGGCAGTTCTCCTGGCCCTGTCCGCTGCTGCCTCTGAGTCACCCAAGAAGCTCAATGCGTGATGCCCAGAGCCATGGAATGAGAGATGGAAAGCTGGGCCTCTTCCCTGGCACCCAGAGCCCTCTGGCAGCAGCCGGAGATGAAGCCTCCTCTGTGGGTGGCCAAAAGGGGTTCTCTTGGGGGGCAGCAGTGGGGTGAGAGGAAGGCAAGACGTACGTGCGCCCCCTTGTTATGCCAAGATTTCCAGCAAAAAGGAGGCCAGGTTTTGAAAAGCAAAGGAAAACCTCTGGTTTTCATGCTAAATCATGGTTAGCTGAAGCACAGCATAAGTTAACTTAATTATCTGGGTTAGGTTAACATTAACCTATTAACCATCCTGATGGTTTAGGTTTGCATCATAAAATTACACCAAATTGTAAATCGTTAACCACACCTTCACCATCTCCAGTTTACGCTGGGCTAGATTTCAAGTTGCATGGTGTAGAGTGGCATTGAGAGTTGGGCAGCATTCAAAGTTCATAAATTATTATCGATCATAGAAAGAAAGGGGTATATAGGGAGTATCTTCTAAGGATGGTGACATTTGTACCGTACAGTATAGTATTTTCACGTACTCCTTCCATCTTTGTTTGATCTCCTTTGAACTGGTTACTATCTGTCCATTAGCATCCTTTACTACCCAATTTGTGTCTGTGACCTCCTTCTAAGTTCAGAGAACTTTTGAATAACTTTCCTTGGTTTTCCATGTCTGTTTCTTTACAGATATTGTTCTAATACTGCTTGTCTTTGCTAACAGCTCTCTGAAATTCTGTGGTCTTTGTCATTAATTTTGACTTAGAAACTGGGAAACCATGAATTGCTCAATTGGGGATTAAAGCTGCCTGTGTCACTCTCTCTTAGGCCAACCTACCTAGCAAGGTTGTTGTGGGGAAGAAAGGAGAGAGAACACAGCTTTCAGTAATATACAATTAAGGTGTGCTATAAATATAGGAAATAAATAAAATTGATTTCATTCCACAGTGGTTTTCTATCAGTGAGGTCCAGCAATTGAACCAGTGTAAATACCCCTTCCTATTTGCTACAGCAAATAATATCACAGATAGTCCTCAACTTATGGCCACAATTGCTCCCAGAATTCTGTTGCTAAACAAGATGATTAAGTGAGTCATGCCTAATTTATGCAGTCTAGCCACACTGAAAAAAACATGCAGCGGCTGCAGGCATTCATGACAAGGGTGATGTGGGCTGATGGGGATCCAAGCGACAACAATGGCTCAGCCGTGGATTGTCTTCCCTGGCAGCCAGCCGCCAGAGGAAGGTAAAGTCATGGCCATGGGACGATGAAAGAGGCAGTCATGGGGGAGGAAATGGGGAGATTAAGGGCCAGGGCCTCTGAAAGGGGAAACAGGGTGATGCAGGATTAGCCCGACCTTTGACAGATTAGACCACACCTTCCTGGGCAGAAAATAGGTAGATAGGTTAAGGAAGGGATATAGAGAGGGAAAGAGAGAGAGAGAGAGAGAGAGAGAGAAAAGAAAAAGAGAGGGAAAGAGAAAGAGAGAAAGAGAGAGAGAGAAAAGAAAGAGAGGGAAAGAGAAAGAGAGAGAGAAAAGAAAGAGAGGGAAAGAGAGAGAAAAGAGAGGGGGGAAGAGAGAGAAAGAGATAAGGAACAGACAAGAAAGTAAAGAAAGAAAAAGGGAGAGAGAAAGGAAGAGAAAGGAAGAAAAGGGATAGACAAAGAAAGAGGGGTGATGGTGGAATGAAGGGACAGAAAGAAAGATTGAGAGAGGGAAAGAGAGAGAGAGAAAGAGAGAGAAAATACAGAAAGAATGTGGGAATGAGAGAGAAAGAGAGAGGGAATGAGAGAGAGAGAAGAAAGAAAGAAAGAAAGAAAGAAAGAAAGAAAGAAAGAAAGAAAGAAAG
>NW_020769329.1:14224458-14488557 GCF_900518735.1 Pseudonaja textilis
AAGAAAGAAAGAAAGAAAGAAAGAAAGAAAGAAAGAAAGAAAGAAAGGGGAGAAAGTGAATGGGATAGGGAGGGAGGGAAAGAGAAAGAGAGGGAAAGAAAGAGAGAAAGAGACAGAAGGAAGAGACAAGAAAGAAAAGAAAGAAAAAAGGGAAAGAAAAAGGGAGAGAGAAAGGAAGAAAAAGGATAGACAAAGAAAGTGAGATGGAAGGAAGGGACAGAAAGAAAGAGAAAGAAAGAAAGAAAAAAGCCATGCCTACAAAACCAATTGTTAATAAATTTAAATCACACCCCTGGGTGGGGGGTACTGAGGATGAGTTTGTAGCACCAAGGGGGCGGTGGACTGAAAAAGTTTGGGAATCACTGTTCTAGAGTCTCAACATCTTCTTTATAATGTGGTGGCCAAAACTGGATGAGTACTCTAGGTGTGGTCTTACTAAGGCTTTATAGAGTGGTATTACTACCTCACTTGATTTCAATTGTATCCCTCTATTAATGCAATTTAGGATTGCATTAGCTTTTTTGGCTGCTGCTGCACACTGCTGGTTCATATTTAGCTGGTTGTCCACTAAGTCTCCAAGATCCCTCTCACAGTTATTGCTAAGGAGCCCGGTTTCACCCAGTCTATATATGTACTTTTGGTTTTTCTTGCGTAAGTGTAGGACTTTACTTTTCTCTACATTGAATTTCATTTTGTTAGATATGGCCCAGTGTTCTAGTCTGTCAAGATCCATCTGGATCTTGAGCCTATCTTTTTGGGTGTTAGCTATTCCTGCCAGCTTAGTATCATTTGCAAATTTAGTAAATTCCCCTTCTATTCCCTAATCTAAATCATTAATGAAGATATTGAAGAGTACTGGGCCTAAGGCAGAACCTTGTGGTGCCCCACTGCTTACTTCCCTCCATGTAGACTTAGACCCATTACGAACTACTTGTTGAATGCGGTTTGTCAGCCAGTTGCGAGTCCATCTAGTGGTGGTGCTATCTATTCCATTTTTTTCTAGCTAAGAAGTAGGTTGTGGTCTATTTTGTCGAATGCCTTGCTGAAATCTAAATATATTATGTCTGTTCCGGACTAGCAGGCTCGAAAGCCTGCAACTCTGATTGGCCCATGAATAGCCGATCATGATTGGTCGCCATAGACTGATGCGATTGGCCAGTAAATGGGCTGCCGCGATTGGCCCTGCCAAGAGCGGCAAACTCAAATCGCCTTCATTGGCTGCCTAGCCGCAGCCAGCCCTATATAAGGGGCTGCTGCGGCTGGGATAGTTTGCTCAGATCTGAAGTCCCTAATAAAGAGCTGTTGTTGTTATCTGAGTCTTGCCTCCGTTCTTGAACCATCCTCCCAGATCTAACAATGTCCACAGTATTTTCCTGGTCTACTAATTTAGTCACTATGTTGAAGAATGAAATAAGATTGGTTTGGCGTGATCTGTTTTTAACAAACCCATGCTGACTGCTAGTTATAATGTGGTAGGTCACTGAACCCCAGATTTGCCATTATGGGAGGAAAAAAGTTACAGGAATTTGTATGTGGGCAGCTTTAATAAAGATAGACAGACAGAAAGAAATTTTAAGCTTTAACAACAAAAGTAAGATTCCAACAGTCTCAAATAGTGATGATTTAAAAATATTTGAAACAATATGTTATTGTGTCACACTTTTTGGCTTCTCTGTTTCCTCAGATTAGAAGCCACTTGATGGTAGATTATTTTCCCATGTTTATATAACAATGAGGATGTCTGTTAGAATACTTAATCCATTTATATATAATTTTAATAACAATTGTAGCAATACTAATAATACACAATTGGATTATAATCTTAACATTTATATAATTGGCAGGGCACCTGCACTGATGATGACTGTTATGTTTCTTCTTGACACTTTAGCCACTCAATAGAAAAGGATTTTTATTGGAGCGGGGGTCTAAAAAGTGGCCTTCACTGTTTATTATTCAAATGTGGAATGAATTCACAACCACATCATGAATTGCCATCATTAATTATTCACTGGGATTAAGGAATCAGTTAAAATCCTATCTCTACTTAATCCTACTTTATTAATTTTATATTCTTGGCAGAAAAGTCCTCTTTACAAATGGTTCGTGTGGTTTTCTGTTGGGATTCTAAGAATGGAATGTCCCTGGTGTTTACAGAATGCCATCTTTTTAATTTGATAAAATAAATTAGCAGAGGATTAGCTAAAAAATTAGCATGTGATGCAGTGCATTTGCTATTGCCACCCTCTTAAGGGAGCTTTTAAAATGATTAGGTTATGTCTCGCTTGGCTTTTTTCCTTGCAGAGCTCTCTTGGGAAGCAGAAAGCCATGTGGTGGCATAGTACCCTTGCTTTAAGTGAGTTGGACAGAATAATCCCCTTACCTTCCTCTATTTGTTAGAATTTGAACAAAACTCCACAGACATATAGAACTGATTTCAGAACATACAAAGTTGCCTTACAGTAAGATTGAGATTAAGATTCCACTCATTCCTGGAATTCAATAGTTTTCTGACCCTCCAGACTGGGTTTCTTTCAGCTTTATTCTGAGTTGGAAAGCTTGCAAGGAACATATATATTTCATCATTATGGCTATATCAATTCACTAAAATCAATCTTATGTTCTGTTTGATATTAAATCATTGTTCCTTTCAGGAATGACTAGATCTCATGGAGTGTGTTGGTCCAGTTCTGGTCATTTCAGCTTAAGATATGCTGGTGTCATAATAATGTTTTATGAGAATAATGACAGCACATAGAATAATGGAAGAAAGAAATAATTGGTTATGTGTATAAAAAATGAGAAACAATGTACTTGCAGTTTTTAAATACTGAAAGAAATGCCAGAAAAAATGAGTAGAAATATTCTGAGGAAGAGAACAAAACATTTTAATTATAATGGAAAGCTTTGTAAGGAGTATTGCAAATTCAAGGGCAGGTGGTCCCCTGATTTTCTGATTTTTATTAGTGATGTATCAAATTAAATTATAAGGAAAGCCATAAAGGTTTTTTGCCCAAATAAAGTTGACATTATGGCATCCACTGTCAAGTGCTACATTTCCCTTTTTTATGGTAGATGCACTGATATTTGAATAATTTTTTCAGAGTAGCCCAACTTTTTCCAGACATTCATTTTTCTTAGTATTTTGATGAGATGCTCCAATCTGAGGAGTGCTCCTCTTTTTTTTTAATCAAGTATTCTTGATGTTAGATTTTGAAAAGAATAAAGAAATCTCTATTAAGAAAAATCTCTATTCATATCTACAAGGATCTGTGGACCAGGTCAATAATAGGGCTTCTGAGAGAGATTCATTTTGGGGAAGTAACTCTGATGATTTGTTGAGTTGTGTCTTGTTTTGCATATGCAGTGGACCACATAGTTGCTGTAGAGGTATGCTGATACTGCTGTGTGCAAATTGGCTTCTTCTATATATAGTTGAAGTGGGGCATCATCCATATGCCACAGCATGAGGGATAAGTATTGAATATGTTGCCCTGGATGTTAGAGAGCTGTCTATTGGTTTGATGTGCTAACTCCACAACATATGTTTTGCCTCTGATTGGCTGCTGAGCATATAGATATATCCAAACTATGCAGCTGAGGTAAGAAATTGCTCTGCTGATCAAAAGTAATACAGAAATCTAAATGACATAAATCTAAAATGAAAAAGTATTACTTTTTTGCAATTATTTTTTATCTTTTGCTCACACTTAAGTATAAAATATACAAAAATGGACCAATCAACACAGAGAGACAGCTTCCTTGAATGTCTAATTTGTAGATTCTTCCTATATAGTATTCTCAGTAATTTTCTGAAGGGCGTGCCATATCTCATAGCTGTAGTTATTCTCCAGCACCCAGTAAAAATATAGATAAGTTGGTATCTAGATAGGTGAGGATTTCCCCTGCTTTATGTAGTCAAACTATGTTTAATCTTTCTGACTTTTAAGTCAGAGAATTTCTAACAGCACATTCAATCTTAAAGAGTCACAGATGTATTAACAAAATTTTGCAGATTAATTGGTAGATAATAGTATTTTGAGTATGTTGGTATAAAGTATATTTTACATTTTTAATTGCTTTTTTTGTATGTTATACTAGTAGATAGGCATATTGATAAATTCCCACAAAAAATATCAAAAAATGTACTGTTTCTTTGTTCTATAATTTTATGCCACATATTTTCATTTATAATACCCTAAAAGGAGGGGAGTTATACTGTTGCTAAATCATTGCCAATATATCAAATAATTTAGAATCTTCCACAGAAAAATTCAAATGGAGAGAATTGTCTTTCTAGCCTGAATCATTTCAGGTGAATGTGAATGAGCCTTCCATCATCTGGTGCCTTTAGCTATAGAAGACTTCATTCTCCATAATTCTCATCCAGCATAGCCAAAAGTGATTGGGGGCTGAATTCAAACAGAAATGAAGGTTTTCAACTTTTCAGGTTAGGAAAACTAAGGTATGGACTTGTATTTTTTTCTCTGTCAGCTAACCTTACAACAGAGCTAAAAGAGAATGCTAAAATGGATTGTATGTTTTTAGCCTTGTGGCTCATTCAAAACAAAGATTTGCTTTCAATTCTTCTCTGATGACATTATTAGTCAATGCCATATATACCATTTATTTTTCTTTTCTGTGTAATGTTCCTTTTCTTTAGCTTTCTTAAGCAAGGTGATCATGAAAAGCACAGCTGTAATGCTTTATTAACATTAATCAGAGAGAACCTTTTCCCCATTGCTCTAGCTGGCGCATGTTTGCAATGGCAGTATGCCACTGACATTTCTTAGGCAGCCTCTTCCTCTTTAATCTGGGTTAGCAGCTTTTTGTGCAAACAGAAGGAATCTGAAAGCTGATTAAATAGCAGAGCTGGCCTGTAATGAAAGCAAAGCCCACTGCAAACATGTGTTGATTGCTTTACATGAAAAATGTGCTAGGTGGATTTCAGGTGATGCCACGGTGGCTTTTCTCCTAATCCTGTCTAAGGCAGCATTATAAGTTTTAATGTTGTATTCATTTTATCCCTGAATGCAGCCACCTGATAGGAATAAGGCCTAACAATGGCCTTGCCAGGAAACAGAGTGAGGTGTTTGCCTTTGGAGACAGATTTTGCATGTTATTAAAGGGCAAAGCACAGCAGAAGATGGTCTATAAAGGATAGGAATTGTGCATGATCTCTTTAATCAAGACTTCCAAAGTTTAATACTTTTGAGGTAAGCCACTGAGAATAAATCTGACAAACAGTATACAAAAGTTTTAATAAATAAACAAAACATGCTGGTAGGGAATTTTGGGACCTCAGGCTAGAAAATGCAAAGTTAAAGAAGGCTTATTAAAGAAGATTTGAAATACAGAATTTCCAACAGATTTAGACTCCACTCTAACAAATGGGAAAGAACATTTGGGCCAAAACAATGGATATAGAGCTATGATTGGTTCCACCCAATAGCTGTTGCACTGTTTTTTATGCTTTTTATTTTCAGTTTATAATCTTTGTTTCCAGAAGAGTGTAATATGTTAGGACCAAAGGACTCTTATTTAGTCTTGCTGACC
This sequence comes from Pseudonaja textilis, assembly GCF_900518735.1. Next base: position 14,230,015 of record NW_020769329.1, read on the forward strand.
ATAATACAATCTTTATACTACTAAAGCTCTCATATCTGTTTTAACATACAGTTGGGCAAAAATAGTGTGTCATGGGACAACAATTATTGAACCAAGGTACCTCAAACAGGTTAACTTACAGAATGCTGGGATTCATTACTTCCTTAGGAATAAAATTTGGGAAAGTTGTGGCTATTTCAGTGCCATTACATTGTTGCTGCTTTAGGGTCAAGTCAGTCATGGTCATATGATTCCTATTTCCAACATTTCCTGAGCGCTGTCTACAAGTCACTGAGGAAACAAGCAGGAAGGTTGCTGTGTCTACCACCTATGCATCTCCTCACACCCTTACCGACATAGGCTGCAACACTATGGTATCCCCAACCCATGACATACTCTTGTGAACCCTCCCCAACTTGCACTATATTCTCATGTGCCATCTCCAACTCACACTACATCTATGATAAACTCTTTTGCATCCCCATGCATCATTCCTGTCCCTGTAAGCTTCCCATAGCAAAGTAAATAAGGAAGTTGGCAGGCAGGCTGATTGGTTTTCAGTGGTCACTGCCAGCTTTCTACAAGGAAACTCAATGAGGAAGCTGGCAGGAAGTTGTAAGTTTTTTCTGCTCCCAATGTTTGTTTGTTAGGTTGGTTTTTTTTTTGCTGCCCATGGTTATTCTGTTTTTCTGTTTCGATAACAAAATGTCTTTGAAATAATGATCCAGGAGGGTACATCTTGTTTAGTTAAATTATAAAGCTTGCCTATTGATATTCAAAGAAGAGTGATTCCACAACCTACAAATTAATCTTTCTTTGCCTAGTAACTATTTTAATCAGTGCAAGAATTTTTAATTCACACCTATGTATTTGTTCAGGACCACTATAGATAATTTCCACTAATTTGATTTGAATATTGTATTAAGCCATGGTTTGCATACGTAGTCAATAACAAATGGCAGGGTCTACATCATAAAGTATGATTTACAAACACAGAGGCTGGGTTGAAATAATACAAACTATATTATGTTTAACACTGTGGGAAGTCTTTCCTCATCTTTCATGTCTTGTTTTATTCTTTTTCTCTTCTCAGGACTATATTTTATCTAGATGATGAAATGGACTAAGATCTGCAAAAACCTTTTATTAATACACTTGTGACTCTTTAAGATGCCACTGGTTTCTTTATTGGCCTTGCTGAAGAGACTAATTCAGCTACTTGTCCGTGCAACTCCTCTAGTAAAATTACTCAGTGTCCAGAATCATGATCAACAGACAATTGTTAACAGTCATATATTTTATTTATACAATGTACCATGTGTACATTATATAATGATTAATGAATCTATGAACAAAATAGCTAGACTGCTTATTACAATTTATATCAGTAAGTCTGTGATCCCACTTATTTGGAAATAACCCAGTAGAAATACAAACATACTCACTTTTTTTAAAATGGGGATTTATTTCTAAGAAATATGTATTTAGATTGTGCTTTATTAAGCCTTTTAGCTGCAGTGCAGCTTGTTCCCTTTCTCACATCTTATCCTCCTCTTTTTTCCCTGCATTTGTGTATGTTATTTTATTATCAGTGTAGTCTTGATTCCCCACCTGTATCTTGATAGCAGACATGCAATCATAGAATACATTTCCCAATTTGGCAACTGGAGTTTCTGATTTTATTAACCTTTCTCTATTTTGTCATTATGCCCCAAATATTCAGTCAAGACTTAATTGCACTTCTTCAGTCTCTGTAACAACATGTCTTTAGAAATCCCATAGTTTATAATAAAGCTTATATACTCAGATTTAAATTTTAACTTGTGTTTAAAAACTAGTATTTCTTTGGTTGAAATGTGAAAAGCATCTTAGCTTTTAAAGCACTAAATTTCTTAATAGCACCCCTCATATGTAGAGGCAAAATCAACCCTTAAGTAATGACCTATAGTTCTATGCCCAGCCTTGCCTAAAATGAGGCAATATGACTGGGAACAAGTGGTAACAATGGGCTGATTTGATTCAAATCAATCCAGGGCTGATACTAGGCTAATCACATATGAAAAATCTCAGAATATTTATTTCTCCTCATCCTCTATTCCCCTTCACCCTCACCACATGTAAACTAAGCAGGAATTGTAGTGAAATATTCCTTTCCGCATAAATGTGAGCTTGATAGACTTTACACATTTGAGATGTTTTGGAAATAATAATAACAACATTGCAAATCTGTAATTATGTCTGTTGATTTTCACTAGAACAATGTGGATCTCAGTATCCAGAGCAACTAACAATTCTTATAAAGAAGGAGATGCAAACACTGATTTTTATTGTAACCATCTCTCCTCTTTTAATACTATTCTTGCCCTGGGGCCATTGGAAATGCAGATACCTGCTGGAGTAGAACCAGCTCATTTGCATGGCAAATTGGTAGAGAGCAACGTGCACACTAGACCTATTAAATTCCTACCTTACATATATCAGAGAATCTATACTACAAGCAGCTGTCTCCATGGCCCTATCATTCTGTAACCATTATCTCCTCATACAAAAAGATATAGATTTCCTTCCTCTTCTTCTGCTACTTCTCTTATCCCAGTGCCAATGACCAAAGATAGGGTACATTTGCAAAATTAGCTCTCTATGAAGTCTGATATACAACTAACCTACAACTGTTGGAGTAAATGCACAGATCACAAGTACAGATTTCTACTGGCCTTTGTTCAGAATGTTATTATGTTATTCTTAATTCAAAATGGGCTACAGTGTTAAAGGTTCACTTTGAGTTTAAAGTGCAACATAAATCATTATTTAATCACGAAGCAAAGTATAAGACAGAATAGATATGAATGAATAAACAAAATTAACACAGTTCTACTGCACTTGTGTGCCATGATCTAAAGACACAACTTTAAGAAACTGAAGGAATTGTAAGCGGAAAAACCAACTTGCTATGCATATTCTTTTCAATTCTGCAAACAAATTTCTATTGTATTCAGTGTATTTCCCTCACTCAAAGAAGTTTTCATGGGACCAATAAATTGCTTCCAAACAGTGCACTTTTTTTTTTTTTTTTTATAAATTTTTATTATTTTTTTAACATAAAAAACACAACAACAAAACATAAAAGTATCAGCTCCCCCATATTTTTGTACACACCGTAAGTCGGTTGGTCCATCGGTTTTGTGCATTCACCTCATAGTCACAATTACAGTTACTTTATATAATACTCTTATCAATACAAATTTATAAATCCTAGTATCGCTATTAAAGAAAAAAAAAATTTGACTAAACTTTTATTCGGTCATGCCTTTATGAGATAACTATATTTTAAATATTTTATTCTAAAACAAATCTTATAATCATACCAATTCTATCCCAAATATGAAAAAGAAAGAAACAAAGAAAACTATTATATAGATATAGTATCAAAAACCAATAAAAGGAAAGAGAAAATAAAGTCATTATTATTCCTTATTATCTAACTTTTATATTTTAATATTTCATCATTCAACCATTGATAGAAAAGATCCCAAACTAAATAAAATTGTTTATCTTCTTGCTCTCTAATTTCAAAAGTCAATCTATTCATCTCAGCACATTCCAAAATTTTCTTTACAACTTCTTCTTGCAATGGAATTTTCTCATTTTTCCAATTTTTTGCAAATACAATCCTAGCAGCAGTCAATACATTTACAATCAAATATTTCAACTCTTTACTATAAGTATCTGGTAGTATTCCCAATAGAAAAAACTCCGGTTTCAAGTCTATATGCTTCTTTGTCATTTTTTCCAGCCACATGTGGATTTTAGTCCAATATTTTCTAGCATCCTCACAAGTCCACCACATGTGATAGTATGAACCAGGTTTCTGATGACATTTCCAGCATTTTTCGGATTTGTTCTTGAACATTCTTGCTATCCTTGTCGGGGGAAAATGCCACCTGTAAAACATCTTATACAAGTTTTCTTTATAGGCTGTAGACATTGTCATTTTATAATTTTGCGACCATAATTTCTGCCATTTCTCTAAATCAATCCCATATCCAAAATTCCTCCCCCACGCAATCATAGTTTCTTTAACTTGTTCTTCCTCAAGCTTAATTTGCAATAAATAACCATACAATTTTTTAATCACCTTTTCATCAGTACCCATCAAAATCTTATCCAAGTCAGTTTGCTTATCATAAAATCCCTCTGCTTTGGAATCCTCATAGTACTTTGAATGTATTTGCAAATATGAAAACCAATTCATCCGTATACCTTGTTCTTCCAATTTTTGCATCGATTTAAGTTCACCCTTTTCATCTAATAATTCCCCATAGTTAACTGTTTGTTCCTTTTTATAAATTATAGGATAAGAAAACGCTTCTATCGTCGATAACCAAACTGGAATTTTCAAATAACACTGTTTTTTTATCTTCTCCCAATTCAACCACAGAGACTCCCGTATATAATGCCTTCTAAAATACCCCTGTGTTTTAGTTCCCTTGTACCATAAAAAAGCATGCCAGCCCAACAACAAATCATGACCTTCTAATGTCAACAATCTGGTTTTCCTTAATGTTATCCATTCTTTAACCCACGTCAAGTTTGCAGCTTGGTAGTACAACTCCCAATTAGGCAGTCCAAACCCTCCTCTAAATCTAGCATCCTGTAAAAGCTTTAACTTTATTCTTGCTTTCTTGCCTTGCCATATATACTTCAAAACAATTTTATTTAAATCCTCAAAATATTCTTTTCCAAGCCTAATTGGTATTGTTTGAAACAAAAATAAGACTCTGGGTAAAATGTTCATCTTGATTGTTGAAATCCTTCCTATTAATGACAATTGTAAGTTCTCCCATTTTTTCAAATCTTGAGCTATCTGTTGTTTAAGTTTAATATAATTATTCTCCTTCAATGTACTACATCTTGATGTCAAATATATCCCCAGATACTTAACCTTGTTTGTAACTTGAATTTTTAACAGTTCTGCCAACTCTTCCCTTTGTTTCAGCAACATATTCTTTGACAAAATCTTTGTTTTATCTCTATTTATTTTCAAACCAGCCACCTCCCCATAGACCTCTATCTTTTCCAACAGTTTCGAGGCTGTTTCTATAGGGTCTTCCAAGATAAAGACTAGGTCATCTGCAAAGGCTTGTAGTTTAAATTCTTCCTTTTTAATTTTCATTCCTTTTATAGTTTTATCTTCTCTGATATTTCTATTCAACACTTCCAAAGTCAATACAAATATCAAGGGAGAAAGAGGGCAACCTTGTCTTGTGCCTTTTCTTATATTAATAGGATCTGTAAATTCTCCCTCCATCATTACCTTAGCTGTTTGTTCATTATAAATTGCTTCTATTGCCTGAATAAATCTTCTAGCAAAGCCCATCTGTTCCATTAAAAGTAACATAAATCTCCAATTCACGTTATCAAATGCCTTTTGAGCATCTAAAAATATCAAAGCCATTTGCTTTTCAGGATGTGCCTCATAGTATTCCAGGGTGTCCAGAATTACTCTCATATTGTCTCTGATTTGTCGCTTTGGCAAAATCCCATTTTGGTCTGGGTGGATAAAGTTATTCAAGTACTTTTTAAGTCTTTCTGCTAATATTGAAGCAAAAATTTTATAATCTGCATTTAGTAAAGAAATCGGTCTATAATTCTTGATTTGCAGTAGGTCCGCCTCCTCTTTTGGAATAAGTGTAATGTAAGCCTCTGACCATGTTTTAGGTATCATCTTTTTTAACATAACTTCATTCATAACTTCTAACAGTGGAATACACAGTGATTCTTGAAAGATTTTATAAAATTCTACAGGAAACCCGTCTGGACCTGGTGCCTTTCCATTATTTTGTTTCTTAAGTGCTTGACTTAACTCCATCATTGTTATATTACTTTCTAGCATTTCTTCAATCTCTTTAGGTATCTTAGGTAGATTTGCATTCTGTAGGTATTGTTTAACTTTCTCCTCATCAATGTCTTCTTTCTTATACAAATGCTTATAAAAATCATAAATAATCTCTTTTTTTTCTTTGCTGCCATAACAAATTTTACCTTGGTCGTCTATTAACTGCGGTATTTTCCTCGACTCTTTCTCCTTTCTCAATTTGTATGCTAGCCATCTACCTGGCTTATTTGCATCCTCAAAATAATTCTGTTTAGCATTCCTAATTTTCTGTGCCAGTTCTTCTTTCTCTATTAAATCCATTTTATGTTTAGTTATATCCAGTTTCATTTTAACATCTTTTCTGTGTGGCATTTTCTGTAATTCTTTTTCAAGTCCCTTATATTCATCATCCAAGGCTTTAAGAGTTCGCCTTTTCCTGTTGTTCTTTTTTCTTGTATAGTCTATTATCAAGCCTCTAACATAGGCCTTCATTGTGTCCCAAACATTCTGTATTGAGGTGTCTTCTTTTCTGTTCTCTTTAAAGAAGAAGGCCAATTCTTTCTCCATCCATTGTATAAATTCCTTATCCTTTAAAATAGAATTATTTAATGTCCATCTCGATCTTTTCCTTTGTCCCTTCCATTCAATTGTCAATGGGTTATGGTCAGCCCAAGTACTTGTTTCAATATTTACTTCTTGAATACTAGACATTAAATCTGTTGAGATCCAAATCATATCCAGTCTGGACCATGATAGATGCCTATTTGAATAGAACGTAAATTGCTTAGATTTATCATTTCTTTCTCTCCATATGTCTTTTAAAGTTAATTCATCTATCATTTTAAAAAAGGATTTAGGAAGAGTTTTCCTGTTATGCTTTACTGTTGTTGCAATATAGTCAAGTCTATTATCCACAATTCCATTAAAGTCTCCCATCATAATTACATTAGCATAGTCAAGTTCGGCAGTCTTAGTATGTAATTTTCTATAGAATTCTTCCTGTTTATCATTCTGTGCATAAATTGCAATCAAAAGTATCTTTCTATTATTGTCCATTATTTCTACCATTAATATTCTCCCATCATCATCTGTATAAATCATTTTTGCTGGAATAGCCTCTTTAATATATAAAACCACCCCTCTTTTCTTGGATTGTGTCAAAGAGGTAAACAATTTCCCTAATTTTGGTTGTAATAACAATTGTTCATGTTGCTTTTTAATATGAACTTCTTGTAAACAAATTATGTCGAACCTTAATTTCATTAATTTATGGAAAATCTTCCTTCTCTTAGCAGCTGAATTCAGTCCATTTATATTCATTGTAATCAATTTTTTTTCTTCCATAATTATGTTTTATATTTAGATTTAACCACTCTCGTGGGTCTTGCCTCACGTTGATCTTTAATATCCACTTGTCCACCTACTGCACCTTCTTCTTTTCCAACCTCCATTTGTTCCTCTTGGGATTCAATTGATGGGACCTCCTTTCCTGCTCCTCCTTCTCTGCCTCCAAAAACCTCTGCACAAAACAGTTCTGCTTTCTCAATTGAATCAATTCTATGTCTCTGTTCCTGCCACGTAAACATCAATCCTTCTGGAATCAACCACCTGTAAGACACCTCTTTTTCCAATAACCTTTTAGTCAGGAATCGGTATTCTCTTCTCATCTCTCTCACTCTTCTAGGTATTTGTTTTAAAACCAAAATTTCTTTACTTTTGTATTTCAGTGGCTTCTCTCTTGCTACTTGCAATATTTGTGTCTTCAAAGATTTTTTAATAAATCTAATATGAACTTCTCTGGGTAGGTTATTTCTCATCGCATATCTTGTAAAAACTCGATATATCTCATCAATTCCATCCATCATCTTCTCTTCTGTTATCTCGAGCGCCTCCGCCAAAATTCCTACCATTATCGCAACCAAATCTTGTCCTTTTTCTTCTTCTATATTTTGGAATCTAAGATAAAATTCTGATCTATCCAACTCCCACTTCAACATCTCACTTTTTTCTTGTTCAATCGCTGTTAATCTATTGTCGATATTTCCAATTTTCTCCTCTCTTTGTTTGCCTCCCTCTTCAACATTTTGGAGTCTCTCTTCATATTTTTCCATCATCTGTTCCATCCTACCTGTTCTTTGTTCAATAGTATCCATTTTTACCTTAAGATCTTGAATTCCTTGCATAATCATCTGGAAGGATACTCTTTCTTGTTCTTTTTCTTTCTCTTTATCTTGCTTTAACAATGTCTGAATTGAGCGCTGTCCAGATGGTGGGGAGGCAGAAGCAGACATAGAGGCACCCGAAGATATAAATTTCTTACTCATTTTAAGTGGTTCCAACTCTTCAAGTTTTTTCAAATTTTAATCCACAAAAAAAAGAGAAAAAAATATGAGATTATAATCCAAGGTAAAAAGGCCAACAATAAAAAAGCCAAAAGTGAGAGAAAAAAAGAAAAAAAGAAAAAAAAATTCTTCAAATTCTTCCTGACCTTAGTCCAATAAAAAAAGAAAAAAAAAACCATAAAAAAAATAACAGTAAAAATAAAAACCCAATAATAATAATAAACAAGACAAAGCCAAAAAGGAAGAAGGGAAGAAGAAAAAGAGAAAAAACAAAAAACAAAACAAAAACCAAGAAAAATAAGTTTCTTCAGATTCCACACCTTAGTCCAGCCAGAAAAAAAGAAAAAAAAGAAAAAAACCTCAATTAAAAAAAGGAAAAAGAAATAGTCCGCTAATGTACATTAAAAAAAAAAAAAAAAGGAAAAAAGAGAAAACAGGATCCAAATAGGCAAAAGAAAAAATAAAATCAGTTAAATCAAAATAAAATATAAGTAGAAAAAAGAAATTCAGAGGCTTCCCTTTGCAAATAAATCAAGCTTAAAAGTAAGGACCTTGATGTTAGTGAAGGGGTTGGCAGAACTCAAAAAAAAAACAATAACACTGCACTCTATTTAATTATCCAAGGCTCTAATTATAACTCCCTTCTCTTTCCCACAAGCTTCAAAGCTGAGCCATGTATATCCAGAAAGACACCTGTAATAATATTCCACAAAGTGCTTTCCTCTATCTTATCAGGGGATGTCCTTGAGAAGAAGAGTCTATTTAAAAAAAAAAAAAAAAAAATATATTTCCGAGCCTCTAGGTGGCAGTGTTACAAAGTATCATAGTTCTCACTTTCCCCCCTCCTCTCTTAAGGGAAAGCCGGCTTGCAATACACAAAACAGAAACCGAAAAATCAAACAAAATCAAGAGAAGCCTCTAGCCCAGAAAAAAAAAATAAAAAGTCCAGAAGAAGAATAAAACATATGAATATATAGAAAAAAGAAAACAGTCCAGTTATCCAATAAGTAACAATAGAGTCCGGAAGCAAAGAAAAGAAAAAAAAATGGATTCTCTCTTTGACGTTTCCCTAAAAAAACGCCGCTAAATCAATTTTGTCAAAAAACAAAACAAAAATCACACAGGTTTCTTCAGATAATTAGAGTAAATTCAAAAAATTAAATAAAAAAAAGAAGTTCTCACCCAACCGACAAACTCTTTCTCAAACTCTTTCCGTCTGGAGTCGCCCCGGCCTCAGCAGCATGGGGGCTGCCTCTCCGCCGCTGGCAAGAAGAGCTTCACCCGGGCTCTCCAGGGATTTTGCGGTATCCCCGGAATCCTCAGGATATGCTCTTCACGATAGCTGTCCCTACGGGACAGCGTAGGTCCGTTGGACCGGCCAGTGGCGGAGATATCGGCTGCAATCGAGGAGCTCGATTGCAAACCGTATCGCCACGGCGCAAGCTCCTCCCATCTCCCCCAAACAGTGCACTTTTATTATATTTTTATTCAAACAAATATTGTTTGACAGCCTGGTATTCATGACCAAACCAACATTATAAAATCAGTAGAACTATGTATATTTTGATACAAAAAATGTTTGGGAGAAAAATATTTTGAAATCAGTAAATTCCCTTTTGGAGAGGTGTGTGAGGAAGGGAGGCATACAGCATTATTCCAAAGAAACTTATTTTGCATACAAAGCAGGCAAAAATCCCAAAATTTAAGTTAGCCAATTTCAAGTTAGTTTCTAGACTGGGATAGTACTCCCCAGTTTACAAACAGCATTATTGTAATTCTCACTAATAATGCAAGTGTAAAGTATCTATAATGGAATTTCAATTGTTTCATTGCAGTAAACATTTGATATTCTTTGCCTGTCTAGGTCCTTAACCTGTTTCCCCGCAAGCTGGCAGGACAAGAAAATTGTTCATGACTTCTGTAACTACAGGATATTTCCTTGGCAACCATGGAAAGCCAGTAAACAAAAATGCACAGAAATGGCAACAGGACCTCTAGTGGCTTTGGAGAAGAACAGACACAAAACATGAAACATACTAAAATTCATATTTTCTCTCTCTCTCTCTCTCTCTCTCTCCTCAAATATAATTGCTTGGAAAATGCTGGATTATTTATCTACTTAAATTATTTCTGTACTTCAACACAAAAGTATATGAGTTGGTGTACACTGCTGACACACAAAAATAGTCTAATAAAACATTGAATCGAAAGTGAAAGAGGTTTAAGCAAGTCTATCTCCATCAGCCTTTGTTTCATCATTCATCCATGTCCTGTGACATTTTCTGTGATTTGGGTCAACAGAACACAAAAGCCCCTTAAGCTGTTTGTCTTTCCTTAGCCTGCCTTCATTAAATTTTTCCAATATTGCTTTCTATGCTATTTATATCCTATAGACCCAACCCCTGGGCCATGGCCCGGCTTGTCTGAAACCAGGCTGGACAAGTGGCAGGAGAGCATGCACAGCTCCATTTGCATGAGCAGTTGCACAGGAAGCTCCATTTGCGTGAGTGGGAGGCACACACACCCGTGCAGGAAGCTCCACTTGTGCGAGCAGTGGGTGCTCACATTTGTGTAGAAAACTCCATTTGCGCGAGCAGCAGGCTCTCACTTGGGAAGCTCCATTTACACAAATGGCAAAGCCATTATAAATGGAGCTGCAAGTGCAAGCAGGTGCACCCACCACTTGCATGGAACCATTCCCCTCCCACCCGAAAGTCAGAAAGGGATCCCTGCTATAGACCATTTCATAGCATTTGAGAACCAAAACAGAACGGAAGAAGAAATGACTCTCCCTCCTCAATCAAAGCTGAACATTCTCATGCTACAAGAAACCCTGCAACTATCCTTCTGAAAAGTTGCTGATATGTTAGTTAAGCCTTCTCTACTTATAATTAATTGCTTGCAAAAATAAAACAAAAAATAGGACAAGAAATATATTTTCAGGTGTAAAACTTCCAAATGTAAATGCTGATTTTGCGCAAAATACATTTGTGCATCTAATAAAAAGTTACCTTGGATTATCTATCTCAACAAAGCCAAAGACATTCCTATGAGAATAAAAAAAAGATCTGCAACTTTTTGAAATTTTGCAAGCTTCAAATTATTCTTTATTGGATGTCACACGATCAGCCAGATGTTCAGACTGGATTTGGTACTTTTGTTTGCCAATCAAGTCCTTCACAAGGACCTGGAATAGGCAGATGTGGATGTTTAATGGTATTAGTGGTATCATCACAGGAATCCAAGTAAAACTGCTCTTTGCAATTGAGTGATGGTGAATTTGTCAATGCCAATGGTGTTCAAGTAGTGCTCCAATTGTTTTGAGATTGCACTCAAGTCACCAATTATTATTATCATTAGTGTGCCTTCCAGTCAGTGTGGACTCCTGGCAATATGCAATTCCTGCAGATTTCTTGGCAAGATTTCAGAAATGGCTTGCCATTGCCCACTTTCTAGGGTTGAGAAAGAAAAATCTGTCCAAATTCACTCAACTGATTTCATGCCTAAATTGAGACCAGGAATCATGCCTTAACCACTACACCAAACTGGCTCTCTTAGATGGTTATAAGAAGCTAATATTTTTATAAATTGCATCTAACTCCATCAAAAAGAAAAAATATACTTATTAATTTATATTGCAACCCCAAGTTTCCAAAATGTTTTTCATATTTTGATTTTGAGTCTAAGACAAATCAATTGTTTTTCAAATTTCTGAATAAAACTCTTTGTTTAATAAATATTTTCATCAGATTGATCATTTTCCTAGACTTTAAGTCTTCCAATAGTGTATGTATCACCACTATAGCATCCATTCACCTTGTTACTTATTGTTCTTCTCCAAAGAGCCAATTCTTTTCATGTGTCCAAAGTGAGATAATCTGAGCCTAATCATTTGTGCCTTGAGTGAGAAGTCTGGGTTGATTTGTTCAATTTTTTTTCTTCGATATCCATGATATTCTCAGGAGTTTTCTCCAACATCAAATTTCAAAAGAATCAATACTTTTGCTATCTTACTTCTTCAAAACCCAACTTTTCCTTCCATAGAGTGTCACAGAGAGTACCACTGTCTGCACTATTCCTATTTTTATAGGCATAGTCCTATCCTGACATCTGAATAGCTTTTACAATGTCACCATGACTACTCTACCAAGTCTATGACTTATTTCTTAACTTCTTCCTTTCTGTTAATGGTTGATTCTAAAAGGCAGAAGCTATCTACCACTTCAGTATCTTCATTGTCAGTTCTAAGGCTGGTTGTTGTCTTTAGTTTGGTCCCATTTTTCCATGTTACTCTATTTTTATTACTAGAGCTTGCAGATCTTTTGCACTTTGTCTGTCAGAGGAGTATTATCAGCATCAGATTATTGATGTTTCTTCCTCCAATTTTAAAACACATCTTCTTCCAATTCAGCTTCACTTAAAATATTTTCACATTTAGGTTGAATGAATAAGGGGAGAGTATTCAGCCTTGTTTCACTCCTTTGCCAACCTGGAGTCTGTTTCACCATATTCTGCCCATACTGTGGCTTCCTGATCTGTATATAGGCTTCTCGTGAGCATAATGAGATGTTCCAGGATTCCCATTTTTAAAGCACATTAAAGTACAGCTTGACAGGGTTGGCACAGCCAAAGGCTTTCTATAATCAAAGAAACACATACACTCTTCTTTTTTGGTATTCTTTGGCTTCCTCAGTTATCGAGCACACATCAGCAGTAATGTTTTTTCTAAAGCTAGTTTGAATATCTGGTATCTCTTTTTTATGTAGGACTACTATGTTTGATAATTGTAAACATTATCATGATAGTGTGTGAAATTAAGGCTATTGTGCAATATTTTGCACACTCTGTTAAGTCTCCTGTTTGGTAGTGGACTGTAGTTGATCTATTTGAATCTATTGGCCACTTGGTTGTTCTCCAAGTACTGACCTGATAGTTTGTATTTTTTATTCAGAAGAATTTTTTGTGCCTTTATCAATACCACCACTCAAAATGATGGCATTATGGGAAAACCAGATCCCCTTGGCTGAGGAAAGGAAGTGATAGCCAGCCACTGTATTTGTGACTTCCTGATCTTTTCTGGTATAAATACTCTTGCCTCTATTGGCTTATTTACCTTCTACTTAATATTCTTCTCTATTAACTCCACTTCTATTTGGAACATATTATGAAAACTAACTTCTTCCTTTATCTAACCTTAGCTAAAAGTCAGATCTTTGATCATCTTCCACGCTCAGCGTGATGATGGGGGAACGGAACCAGACAATTGCAGATTTGCTATGATCAATGTTCATTGCCCTTTGCAGACAAAGTTAATTGGATTCACCTCAGTTTGGACTAGTGTTGAGGCAGGTCACAGAATCGTAACCTTGACAACTGTCCTGTTCTTCTCATAGATCTTAAAGAGACAAAAACAATATGTGGAAAGATAAGACCTTCTACTTGATTGCTTAAGGCTTTACCTTCTGGCTAAATAAATTGGCCAAGATTTGACAGAGCCCATGGTTAAGAGAGGCAATTAATATCTCCCTGAGGGTGGGATTTGTTCCTCTCTGCTTAAAATAAGTGATTAAAGAACCTTTATTAAAAAAAATCTATCTTGAGTACAGATTAAACAGCCAATCTGTACTAAAGCCACTGTTTTTGCCTTTTTGAAAATGTGGAGTCCAGCAGCAGTCTAGAGGAAAGCCCAAAAAGGCAACATGACAGAAACACCATTGAAATCAAGCCCTATTCTTTTTGTGCATATACACAACATGGATATGTGTACAAAGGATATGGCTTTCTTTTGCCTCAGTGCTCCTGTTATCTTTTGACCCACTTCCTGTGAACACCATTGGTGAATAGTATTTCATTTTTATAAAGTCATAAGCATGATTTAACACATTTAAATTTGTGTACTTTATCTTATTAGCCTAAAAAATTCCCATTAAAATTATCATGAATATGAAATTGAGCACTTAAAGAGCAAGAGAGCTTTAAAAACACATCTATAAGTAGAAAGTATGTTAGGTTATATGTTCATATATTCTCCCTGCAATGTAAGTATTGTGACTTGTACATTTAAAAATTAAGATTCTGAAAGAATATAAATCTTTGCTATTCAAATTATTTTTTTTCTTTTATAAAATATTTGCAGAATATTGGTATACCTAATCTCATCAAATATGTTGGTGGAAATTCAGCTTCTGATTTCTACAGATCAGGTAGATTTTAGGCTGATTTAGTGTGAATACAAGAATAGGAAATCTACTCATATGCAAGCATTCATGCGTTGTACAGAAGAGAATGTATTGCTTTAATCAAGAACAGAATATGATCCCCTAGGCAGTAGAACAAGGAAATCTTGAAGGCTGTTATGAGGCCAAACATGTGAGGACAAAAGATCATTGGAGATTGACCATGGTAGTTGCTTTTTCAACAGCCCTGTGAGCCAACCTTTGTCACAATGTGCCCAGCTGATATAAATTTGCTAATTACTTGAGCTAAAGGTGTGGCTAGATGCCATTGTGTTTGTCTTCCCCTGAATAGGATTAAAGGCTGATATAAGTGATTAATCATCAGCCTGCAGACAGAGAGAACATGTCACCTCCAAACCTCCAAGAGCAACCACAATCTATGCCAAACAGCTGCTGGTTCCTGATATCTAGCTTTCTTGATCTTTGCCTCTTGTCTCTGCTCTTTCCTTGGAGTTAAAAGCTTCAATCTCTTCAAAGCCAGCCTGAATTTCCAGCAGAGTTGCGTTGTGTGAGAGTTCTCATTGATGAAACAGGACGCAGTTCTGCAGCTCCCACAAACTGTTCTGTGTTCCATAGAGGCACTTCTGCATGGAAACTTGATACCACTCCAAACCAGGGCTAGACATATATATACCATTGCCTCACTTAGTCCATTGAGCCCATTACTTTCCTTTGAAAGGAACTCAGACTGCTTTTTCAACTGCAGCTGTGCTGCGCAAAGCAGCTGCGGTTGAAAAAGCAGGAAACAAAGGACAGGTAAGAGCCCAGGCGGGCAGGAGGGCCAAAACAGCAGCAGACACAGAACCGGTTCTGTGTCCGCTGCTCTTCAGAGCTACCAGTTCTGTAGAGCCAGACAGAACCGGTAGAATCCCACCCCTAGTTCTGAGGGCTTCCTTGATTTTATTTATTTATTTATTTGTCAAGTGATTATAAGATAACAGGTATAAGTATAAACATAATTATGAATACATGAAATGGATACATATAAGAAAAATAAAAAGAAACCATTGGACAGGGATGGTAGGCACATTGGTACACTTATGCACACCCCCTACAAAACTCTTAGGAAAGGGGTGAGTTCAATAAGTTTTTGGGGTTTGGGGAAGAAACCACAGAGTCAGGTAGAGTATTCCAGACATTGACCACTCTATTGCTGAAGTCGTATTTCCTGCAATCAAATTTGGTGCGGTTAACCTTGAGTTTGTATCTATTGTGTGTTCTTGTATTTGTAAAAAAATTATTTGGGTTTTCACAAAACATAATACAAATAAAATATCTTTTTTTGAGAATAGCATGGTCCCGGGTTATCACTTCTCCATACAGACTCAAACTCAATTTCATATTCATCTTTGTGTTCTATTCTATATCTTATTACTATTTTAACATTTTCTAAATAATTTTTCCCTTCCCTTAGTTTTCTCAACTTTGCTTTTAATTATCTCATTCCTTTCTAAATTCAATTATATATATATATATATTTCTAAGTTTCAATATCTTTCTAATCATTATATTTATACTTTTGTCTGTCCTGTTTCAATTTCATGTTTTCTTTTCTCATTAAACAAAATTTTCCCCTGTAGCTACAGATTGGAGTATGACACCTTTGTATCTTTTTAATTTTTGTCCATTCAACTCTTATTTAAATGTCAGTTTATGCCTTTACAATTATAACATTCAATATAACACATAACTTCCAGTCAAATTCTGCTTGGTACATTCTTAAAATATACACTAGGTTCTTAAAAAGAAATTATATATATATATATAACAATAATAAATAAAATACCTATTCTATTCCAATTCAGCTCTATCATTAATGTTAGTTATAATCTTCAACATCTTTAACATTTCTTTTCAATGGGGTATCATACTTCCTTACATACTTCTTTCATATACTTCACTTAAATTTTTATAATAATTAAAAGGTTCCCATCCTTTCCTAATTTCATTCTCTCATTCTCTTTATTTCATTTATTTATTAACAAACATTCCAGACTTCCGGTTTGCCAGGCTTCGGCGACGGCAGGGATTCGCGACTCTCCGCAATCCCTGCCGTGCTAGCCGTCTTGGTGCCTCCGATCCCGACGGATCTGGAGGATAAGGCTGCCCTGTTGGGGAAGCTGAAGATAGGGGGGATCCGGACAGGGGTTGAGGGGTATCGCAGACCCCCTCCCCAGCCAGCAAAAAACCCCTTTTCTCAAGGCAGTGGAGCGGCGGTCTTAATGGCCGCCACGAAGAAGCCGGCAACTGGCTTAAGAATGTGCAGGAGGAAGGAGGAAGTTACAAAATGAAAGTTCTTCTTGGCTGAACCGGGACTTTAAGGACATATTCAATACCTTGAAAACTACTATTTTTTTTGGATGTTACAATGTTCCCAATGGAGGTATTCTAAAGCGGCGAATGAAAGTGCTGAAAGGGAAAGTTACTCTCCCTCCCTTATGGAACTAACAAATGGACATGGAAAATCTGCTTTCTAACAGAAGGTAAAAATTTAAAGCCCTTTGTTACAAGTGGGAAGGGAGAGGTTTGGAAAAAAAAATTATATTAAGACTTTGTTGGAGGAGATGCCTTGAAGATTAAGAGACTAGAAGCTAATTGCAAAAAGGATTTAAAATACAGATTGGGTTTTTTTCCCTAATTGACATTACCCCAGGAAGAGAAACTGCAAAAGGAAGAATTTTGTGCTTTGCCTGGACTGTTTGATGACTTTGGGACTTTGGGGAATTGTTTTAAGTTTGGAAATATTTTGATTGGCTTAATAACAAGAAGAGGATAAAGAAAAAGAAGAAGAAAAAGTTTATAATGGCTCTATCTCTCGATGAACTAAGAAAACAATATGTAAAAATAAGGAAAGAAGGCAAGGACGCTATGGGAGAAGCCCTTTGTTTTTTAGAAATGGGGCTTGCTATGTGTCAGCAAATTCAACAACAGCTGGAAGAAGCGGAGGAAGAAGAAGCCATTTTTAATGAACTAAAAAGTTTGATTAAGAAAGAAAGGAGAAAGAGAGGAGGGAAAAGGAAGGACTTAAGACTTAAAAAAAAAATCTATGAAAGAGAAAAATATGATGCAAAATCAATATAATGCTAGAAAGCAAAAGGAAAGAAGAATACAACAGAGAGGGGAAGCCAAGAAGGCGGAGGTTCGGAGAGGAGTGGGTAAAAAGGCTAGGAGGGTCAAGAAAGAAAGGGAAAATGGGGGGAAAAGTCACAAAGGTATAAAACAAGATGGGAAAAAGAAAAAAATTTTTAGGGACAAAGGGTAATGTATGATTTAAAAAAGGGGGGATTCTGCAAAGTACACATGATAGTATTGTAGTATTTGTATTAAAAATAGAAAATTAGAATTTTATAAGATTTAATAAAAGATTAAAATATTAAAGTACAATGTTAAAATGTTTAATAATGAATGATTTTAAGTTTTAATAAAATATTAAAGGAAATGTTTAAAATATTAGTTTAATTATAGAGTTTAACGGGCTAATGTGCTGATGTTATTATAGATTTATTATTGTAGTATCTGTTTTTGAAATAGTAGAATGTACTAAGCAGAATCAGATTGGGATTTAGGTGTTATTTTAAATTTCAGTTTAGGAGAATGATAGAAAGGCATCATACTCTGATTAGTGATTTCAGGAGAAATTATCTTTTTTTATATTGGGAATGAGATAAATGTAAATGGAAAAAAATGGACAAAAGATATAAAAATATTGACATAAAGCAAGATGAAATATATAAAATAGAATGAAGAAGAGGGGAAAGCGGGGAGGAGTTATATAGAAGATATAGAATGGTAAACAAGATAGGTAATGGTATATAAGAAGAGCATGAATTTAATTGAAGTCCATACAAAAAGAGGTAATCTGGGGCCAAGCTACTTTCTAAAAGGAAGTTTTATGTTTTTGTGTTTTGTGTGTGTATGTTTAACTGAGAATTAATAAAATCTCAGAGGAATGCCAGATGAGAATAATTGTAAACAAGCCAGAGAGAAATATAAATATGATGATTTAATAGTAGATAAATATAGAAAAGAAATGTGATTGAATAAGAGTAAAGAGAAATAATGTGAAATTTGTTAAAGGGAATTTATGTGTCTACATGGAAATGGGGTAAATTAGAAGTATGCAATATAAAATAATGTTTTACCTGCCTTGTAAAGATTTATAATGGAAAGAGGTTTTGTCTAACGATGTTTTGTTTTGTTTGTCTTTAAAATTAATAAAATTTGTTTTAAAAAAAACATTCCATTACAATGAGTATTTTTATCTATCATTTTAATCACACTTGTTTCATATTTTCTAAGTTCATTTCTATTTGTAATATAACAATACTATCTTATGTACCTTTGCAGAATCCCTCTTTCAATTAAAGCTCAGACCGGAAGTCCCGTGTGTTCTTGTATCGTTATGGGTGAAGCTGAAGTATTCATTGACAGGTAGAACATTGCAATGTTTGATGTTATATACTATACTTAGATCGGACCGAAGGCAGCATAGTTCTAGGTTTTTTAGGTCTAGCATTTCGAGTCTGGTGGCATAAGGTATTCTGCAACGAGTAGAGGAGTGGAGAACTCTTCTTGTGAAATATTTCTAGACTTTCTCAACTGTATTAATATCAGATACGTAATGTGGGCTCCAGACTGATGAGCTGTATTTGAGTATTGGTCTAGCAATGTTTTGTATGCTCTAGTTAGTAGTGTGATATTACGGGAAAAAATGCTATGCAGGAAAAAAGGATTTAAAATGCTAGTCAGGTTAACAACTCTTAATGCCTTTTTGGCTATGTAGTTACAGTGGGCTCTAGCACTTAGATCATTAGAGATGAGTCCTTGATAGAGTTTGGATCATCAACAAGGTCTTGACCATTCAGCTTGTATTTTATTTTTTGATATATATTTTTTGCCAATATGTAAGACAGAGCATTTATTCATTGAGATTTGAAGTTGCCATTTGATTGACCATTTTGATATATAGTCAAGGTCTTTTTGGAGGGTAGTAGTATTGTCTGTGGTATTGAATAGCTTTACATCATCAGCGAAGAGAACGCAGTTGCTCTTAATATGATCACAGAGGTCATTTTTGTAGGGTATGAAGAGAGTTGGTCCTAAAACACTGCCTTGGGGGCCCCCACTGTTGACAGGTACAGAATTTGATAGGATGCTCCCAATTTTGACCATTTGTTGTCTGTTTGACAGGAATGCTTCTATCCAGTTATGCAGGTGTCCAGAGATACCATAAGATTTTAGTTTTAGGAGTAGTTTGTCATGTACCACTGAATCAAAGGCTTTACAGAAGTCTATGTAGACTGCATCTATTGCTTTGCCCTGATCGAGTTGTGTAGTCCATATGTTTTTGCAGTGTAATAGTTGCAGATTACAGGATAGTTTTTTTCTGAAACCAAATTGTTTATTAGAGAGTAGGTTGTTTGTCTCTAAGTGGAGGATAATGGATTGGTTAATAATTGATTCCATGACTTTACAAGTGATGCAGCATAAAGAGATTGGTCTGTAATTTTCAACTAGGCTGGGGTCTCCCTTTTTGAAGATGGGGATGACCATGGCTTGTGACCATAGTTTTGGCAAGGAACTGGTCCTGAAAATTTTTTCAAAGATTATGCATAAAGGTTCGGCTATGGCAGTGGATAGCTTTTTTAAGAAGTAGGCACATATTCCATCCAGTCCAAAAGATAGTGATGGTTTTAGATTGCATAGTGCTTTTTCAACGTTGGCTTCTGTAAAATTGATATGTATTAGATCATTGTAGTTGTCTGTGGTTCGACTAGGAAATACTGGGCATAATCCATTGCTGTTTACAAATACTGAGCCAAAGAATCTGTTAAAGAGGTTGGCTTTAATGGTGTCTTCGTTGAAGTCCTTTCAGGGGTAGGATGGACTTTTGAGTCTTTTAGTTTATTGTTTACAAAATTGCAGAAAGCGTGGATGGAATTGGTGCATAGAAGGTTTTCCTCTTGTTTAATGTGATAATTGGTGCTTTCAGTCTTTATCTGGTGGCATAAATTTTTGTATCGGCTTTTGAAGTTGGCAAAGTGACCAGATTTGTTTTTCTGCCAAAGTGATTTCTTTTTGGATTGAAGCTGCCTTTTTGTTATGGGTAATTTGTTTTTTCTGGTTTTTGGATTTGTTATTGGTAGAAATAGTTTGATGACTCTTTTGACTTTAAGTAAATATATGTTGTAATGGTCTTCAACAGTATTGCATCCAGTGAATAGAAGTTGCCAATCAAGAGATGAGAGATCATTGTCTATAAGATCATAGTTGCCTTTTTTGAAGTTATAATTGGGGATCCTGTCGTTATGATGATTTTTTTTGAGGATGTATGTTGAGACAAAAGTCAATCATGTTGTGGTCACTGTTTGAAAAGGGTTCTTTAATTTGTATTGCATAAATTGAATTCAAACTATTGCAGAAGATGAGATCGAGGCAGTTGTTATTGTTGGTTACTAGTTGTTCCAGTCTCAGATTTGTTACAGCATTGTAAAAGGTTGCATGTATGGGTTCAGTTGTACATTCATTTAGGGTCCAGTTAATATGAGGTAGATTGAAGTCACCAAGAAAGATAAAAGCATGTGGGCAGGATGTTACCCATGTTAGTAGTGAATTTGACTTGTTTACATGTTCAATGTCATAATCAGGGTTTGTGTTCTTTTTATTTCCCATCTTTGTTGGTACGCAGCTTGGTGATGTAGAGTTCTGATGACTCTCATTTTGTGCTCCAATGGGTGGTGGGAATCAAAATGGAAATATTGATCTGTGTGAGTGGTTTTCTGTAAACTTCAATGTTAAGATTTCTATCTTCCTTAATGTGTACTTCACAGTCCAGGAAGGCTAGACTATTTTCATTAACATTTTCCAATGTGAATTTGATGCATCTGTCCACAGACTTGATATGTTTGGTGAATGTTTCCAATTCCTGTATCTTCTATTGTTTTGCAAACTACCATGTGAAATATGTGGCAATTAGCAGTGGAGATCTTTAAACTTGCATTTTGTGTGACTACCCTGACCATTAAGTAGTGTGGATGAACCCTCATTGATTTGTCTCAGAAGTTGGTCCGTAGACAATTTACTTGGTTGCACTAGTCAGCTATGACATGGCATAGCTGGCTGGGAAATTCTGGGACTTGAAATTTGCATATGTTAAAGTTCCCAAGATCCAGAAACACTGATTTAAAAAGTCAATGGTATTAGCAATGAATTGCGTTGACAATCCTTACACTTTTTAAAAAAGGAGGAAACAGATTTGTAAATGACAGAAGATCATGAACCGTGGCAATGGGAAATGGTTCCCTGATCTTAGAGTAAGCTAAATTACTCCAGAAAAGAAGTTCTTGGATTTGATTTTTTTTCTGGCTCAATCTGTAAAGCTAGGGAATCCAATATGCAGTAACCAATTCCTTTATTACTTTTCTTGTGTTAAACTTTTATGAATTCTAATCATTAAAGGAAATCATTAACTTTGCTTCAGGATTTGCAAGGAAACTTTCATTTTACTTTTAAGATAGTCCATTTAGACCAGCCAACATTAAATCAAAGAGGCAACAATTGTTTCTGCACATACATTAAAAAAAATGTAAATGTGGTTTTGTAGCAAGGGAATCATTTCCATTACATCATCCAAAGAAAAGGTTCTCTGAGAAATGTGCCCTTGAATCTTATTTCCTTTTTGAAAGTCCTCCAGCAATTCAAATCAAGGACCTGGCTTAAAAACATAGCCAGATTCTTTTAAAAATACAAATTAAATATTGGACTTGGAAGATTTCAAGAACAGTTTTGGATGTATTATTAGCATGCCTGAATTACCCTTTTGGCACAATAGGCATGGTGCCTACAGAATTTTGGAACCTAAGCATGTCCATCAATTGGATCTCAATCCTAAGTCTGGATTCAAAAGATGACATTTTATTAATAATGTAGCTAGTTAAATCTTGCATCTTTAGTTCAGCTGTTACTTGGGACCTTGCTTGTCATGCCCCTGTTGGAATCTGACTCCGAGGGAGAGGAGGAACAGCCGACAGGGAGTGGGAGTGTGGCTCCAGAGGTTGTGAAGGAAACTGTGGAAGGGCACAGACCGGCTGGGCATTCAGAGGAAGACCCAGGCTCATCCTCTCTTCATCCTAGGGCATGCAGGGAAGAACAGATAAGGGAGAAAAGTGGATGGCATGGTGTATGGAGAGGAAAGGGCCTTGATCCCCTTCATGGGCTGCAGCTGTGAGGACTGTTTAAAAGTACAAACTGTGCATGGGGCAGTGCTGGAAGCAAACTGTGAAAATATTTCTAGTTTGTCAGATCTTATCTGAGTTCTGGTGTCCTTCCAGTGTGTGTATTTCGATATCTGTAGACGTCTTCAAGCCCTTATCCTGCCTTGTTTCATTAATTGCTTCAGTATGGTTTGTGTTTTTTTGTTTATAATTTATATGTATTTTGAGTTTGAACGGAAGTTCTTCCTTTTCGCAACTGTTTGTGGGGGAGTTTTTTCTCCAGCCAATGATAATTGGACTTTTGAAGCCAAGTTGAAGGAATTAAAGGGACTTCACCTGTTTTTGTGACTTTGTTGTTTTTGTATCCCACCCTGGGTCATCACAGCTTTTCTGAAGTAACTATCCTTTATATATCCCAACATGCGTCAGCACAACGATTATCTTATTTATTCATGATCTCCCCTGGGAGATGGGGCATGCCGAAATGCCATGTTCCTAGTATGCATTTCATTTTAATCAAATATTACATGACTAGGGCCCACTTTATTACCTCTTCCCTGCACATGCATCCATCATAGTCTCATTCGCTGAGCTTGCACTCAGATGTTGGCCATCAGCAGCTGTCACAAAGCCTTTCCATGGACTTCCAAGCCAACAAGAAAATATGTTTCCCTTGAAGTATGAGGTTGAAAGAAAATTTGTGTCTTGTGCGGAAAGTGGGACGTGCTCATTTTAAAAAAAAAATTCTGCCTCAGCCAATACAAAACTATATAGTGTTTAAATTGATCATTTGATAAATGGAAAAGAATACAGAAAATAAAGAAATTGATGGTCTCTGAGTTGGCACTTCACAATACCACCCAAATTCCAGGACATTTTTTGTTAACGCATCAATAATTGTAAATTGTTCTCCCTTTTTGCTAAGAGGAAAAAAACAGGATTGTGGCTTTTTGCTTTAGGAAAAAATAGAGTTCAAATTTACTATGTTCTCAATCCTGTGGAATGATTTTCTCCCTTTCTTCCTCTTGTTTATGATACTAGAACTTGTGATTGTGCAATGAGTTTGGCAGGAATCTTAAAATTAATGAAACGAATTATAAACAAGAAAATGAAATGATGCCCATGGGCTTTAAATTATTTGATTTACAAATAGCTTATTGAAACAACTGCCTGCCTGCCTGCCTGCCTGCCTGTCTCTCTGTCTGTCCATGAATAAATTCTTAATGTCTGTTATGATATGTACAGAATAACCCTTGAGTAACAAGGATATGCACATGGAAACATTTATGAGAGTAGTTATGAATAATTATTCAGCCACACACAGATACACTAAATTGAGTTAAAGTTTAAGAAATAGCACAGTCCAATAAATGGTCCAAGTCATATATGTTTTACAGTCCAAAGAATATCCAATTACAAAGTCTTCTTACTGGTTGCCCTTGTCATTTACAGTAAACAAAAATATCAAAGTATAAGCACAGCATAAATACAACAGAGAACCTTAGATGGCAACAGAATGTTAGAGAGACAGATGTCAGAGAGAGCAAGCTATGATCTCTAGCTTCCTCTTATGGTAATTTGCAATATAATCAACCAATCGGAATATAATATAAATCAATAACAGTGATTTTGTCTTAAAGCTACAAACATACATTGTTGGTTTATATATTGCCAACCCAACTAATTGGTGGACAGATTCCTAACAATGTCCCATTGTTTTATGCGTGTTAGAAGGAAGTTTATGAAAAGGTATGCCCATATGCTGGCATCTTGTGGTTTTGGTCTGCAATGGATTCTCTGGTGAATCTATGGCATAGTAAATTTCGCAGTTTCACAGTCGATCTTGCAGTTTGCAGGTAATGCAACTAAAGGATTCCCAATGTCTTTTTTTTAAGTTACTGTGCGCATTGTAACTTTAAGAATCTATCAGTGGTTTTGAAGTGCATGTTTGATAAAATACTATTGGGAATACTGAACTAATCAGATTAAACACACACAAAATCATGTATTGGTATTAGGAAGAGAAGAGTTCTGAATCTATTCAGACTTTATTGCAGAAATATATTATAGAAATGATCTATTATCTGAAAGATGATCTGAGCTATAATTAGTAATATATTTAGGGCAGAAAGAAGCCAAGAGAGAAAATTCCCTTATCAGAAGTGTTCACCTCCCACACATCAAGCAGCAATTATTTGTATGCAAACTTCAAAGGATTGTCTCACACTCATTGTGTAACTATGTACAATCAAAACAGATGTTATTTTGATCCAGCAAGACTTCTTATCAGATATCCGATCCAATTGTTTGGAAATAAGACAGCTTGGGTTAAAAAAACCCATCTATACTTGAATCTCAGTTGAGTCCAAAATTAGATCCGTCCTCTAGTTTCACATTCTTCCATATTCATTACCATTCATTCAAAAATCTTCCATTAAGATTCTCCGTTCTGATTATGTCAAAAACTATATAGTAATTAGATATACAGGTACCCTAATTAGGAAAGGCTGTAACTGCTGGTTTCTTCCTTCCTTAAAGAAGCATTTGGCAAAAATGTGCCAATGTATAGGACTTCTCTTTCCACTTTAAGTTTTGGCTTACGTATTTTCCACTTATCATTTTTATTTTATTATATAAAATACAAAGGAAAATAAAATAAAATAGGAAATTAAGGGAGGGAAAGGGAGTGGGGAAAGCGGGGTGTGAGATACAAGGGGGAAGAGAAAAAGAAAGAAAAGGGGGCATTGACTTCCCACTCTTCCTGGCACAGTACAAGATAAACATATTCCAATCTCAACTTTTTGTTTTTACACATTAATATATAGCTAGCCATTCCTATAATACCAAATCTTTATAATCAACAAAACCAAGGTAAAAGTTTCATTTTTTTCTTCACAAGCACAAATTCCAGAAGTGATCCAAATAAGAACATATTTTCCTCTTTTAATAAAGTAGTCAATTTAACCATTCCTGCTTTATATTCCTTGCTATGGAAATAATGTGTATTTCTATTTGCACTTAGTAATCTTTGTGAACTGTCATCATTTTTATTTAGAAAATTTATTGTATTCTTCCAAATTCTTTGAAAAAGCAGGGAAAAACATTTTTTCATCCTTTTTTTTCCTTCAAAGTACTAAAGTTTAAAAAGACATTTTTTTTAAATCAAAACTTTCTAATACATCTTTTTCTTTGACTTAACATATAAGCTTTGAACTTCAATACTGCATTTAGATACCTCTCTCCACACTACCTTTATACAGGGGTGGGATTCTCACCTATTGGCTAGAACTTTCTAAGCAGTTCAGAGAACCAGTTGTTGAAAGAAATCTCCTTTGTTTTTTTCCCACTTTACAGGGCTAATCCTGTAAGGAAGGCAGGAAGGAAACATTCTGGTGTTGTTTCTAGAGTAGTCTTTATTGCCATTCTTGGGAGTACTCTTAGACTTCCTGTCTCTGGGTGTTTTTTTTCTTTGCTGGTACTTTCTTAAAGGGAAGGGTTATTTTAAACTTTTTACACTGCTTTTGGGAAGAAATGCTCCTCTGTTGGAGTTATCCCAGCTGGGATCAGCACTTTGAAGAAATAATTGAATAATGAAGCAGAGCTGCCAGAAAAAAGCTTTTAATGACAAGAAACCAAGATGAGTGACATTCAGCAAGGTTTTTTGGCTAGCTAGAAAGATTGACATTCAAACACATACCCTTTCTGAGTTTTGGTCTAAAACTGGTTTTTGGTGAAGTATAACTCTGTGCTTGGTGAGGTTTAATCCTGTGTTTATTGATGGGATAATTTCCCTATTCAGCTTTGTTTGGAAGGAAAAAGGTTAATCTCTGTTCCTGAAAAGAAACTGGGTTGAGAAATCTGGCTAGTTCCTGTGCCTATTTGTTCTGGTAATTGGTTTAACAAGCAAATGCTACTGTTGTGATTTAATTATTTGTATTGTGTTTGGATTTTTCCTGCCTCATGGTTTCTTTTTCTCTCTGGAGAGGGGGTCTTCCTTCACTGCTTTAGTGGTTCCTGGCACTGTCCTTTTGGGATGTACTTCCAAAAGGCAGGATGTAAGCTTGGCACTGATTTTTTACTGCCTTTTGGGGGGCATGTGACTTTTCCTTAAATCTGGATGATTTCCTTAGGATATCTTGTGAGGTGAGTGAGACCAGCTAGTATCTTTAAGTGGTGCAAATGCACCACTTAAATGCACCACTGCATCAAAGATTACTTCTCCTGGGTGTGCTCTTTCTGGAGAGCTTAAATGACCTCTCTGCAAAAGGGTTTCACTTTATGAGCAACATTTGGCTGCTGATAGTTATCATTGCATTTTAACTATTTTAATTCCTCAAGATGTTCTGGCACCCTGCCTGATTTGTAACTCTGGCTTTCAGGTATTTTTAATCTAATGATTGGTATTTAGGGCAGCTTTCTGCAAGCAAATAAGCTTTTTGTATTCTTGTACATCCTTGACTTATAACAGTTCAATTAGTGACCATTCAAAGTTACAATGGCACTGAAAAAAGTGACTCATGACTGTTTTTCACACTTATAACTGTTGAAGCATTCTCATGGTCACGAGAGGCCAGGCGAGGAGAAGCACCCATCGATGTGAGTGATGTTGAGTTGGCCATGACCACCCAGCCACATGACCACCTAACCATGTCCACTCAATCACATGATCACCAAACCATGCCCACAGAACAGGTTGTTAAAAAAATTGAATCCCACCCTTGAAGAAGTACCAAACTCACATAGAGCCAAGATACAGACTATTGTACAAATATAAAATCTGACAAAAGTAAAAATATTGCTGTTCCAGTATCTGAAGAAAATGATTATTGTGTCTGTTCTTCTAAAGGTAGAAGGAGGGGGAATGACCTGTATGTCAGCTGGGGCATTTTCCAAAGGACATCACTTGCAAATTTAATTGGTCAGGTTTGTAATAGGAATGGCAGTGTCTCATGTGGTTACACACTAAGCTGTTTAGGACTTTAAAGGTTTGTATTAATGCTTTTAATTAAAAGGAAATCAACTGGCAATTTGATCTTGCAGTGTGGGCATCATACAATCCTTATATCTTGCAATGATTAACAATCTAGCTGCTAGATTATGTATGAGTTACGTATCCTACCTTTTTTTTAGTTCAAGCTTTCTTTCCTGTGTAAAGCACATTGCATATTCAAAATGGAAAGTCATCAAGGCATAGATAATTTTATTATTCCTTAGATTGTTTACCTACCTTGGTTTTTAGTTAATTCACAACAGTATATACATATCTAATGCAGTGGTGGGATTAAATTTTTTTTTTACTACCGGTTCTGTGGGTGTGGCTTGGTGGGTATAGCAGGGGAAGAATACTGTAAAATCTCCAGACAGGGTGGTATTTTCTGGTTCTCTGAACTACTCAACATTTCTGCTACCGATTCTCCAGAACTGATAAGAACCTGCTGAATACCACCTCTGATCTAATGCTTCTGCCTCCCTTACAACAACCCCTAAGCTTTTGTTGTATTGGGCTGAAAAAGAGAGATACTGGCAGGGGTGGGATTCAAATTTCTTAACCTGTTCTGTGGGCGTGGCCTAATTTGTGGGTGTGGTTTGGTGGTCATGTGACTGGGTGGGCATGACTTGTATGTAAATATTGTAAATGTTTATGTAAATATTGATTTTTTTTATTTAAAAAAGAGCAACTTTTACCCAAAATCAGGCAAAGCAGGCAGGCAGATTGAGTTGCTTGCAGAATCACAGAGTTACTCACAGAACTACCTTTCTGCAATCTGCTACCTGAGTCTGTCACATAAAATTTGCTAGCAAGCAAACTCACAACCATGTATGTAAATATTGATTTTTTTTTATTTAAAAAGAACAAGAATCACAGATTCTTGTTCTGCAGAATCACAGTTTCACTCAGAGATCTACCTTTCTGCAATCTGCTACCTGAGTCTGCACTGAAAAATAGAACCTTTAGTCCTAAGGAAGGTTCAGCTCTGCTTTTGTCAGGGCTCCAACAAATCCACCCCCATTCAAATCATAAGTCTCTAGCCACGTCTCTCAGAGTAAAAAGATTGATTTATTAGGAGTGACCATGTCGGCGTTAGCTGGGTGCAGCTGACACTAAATTACATCATTCATTTCCTCCTTGACCTTGGATGTTTGTTCTCCAATGGGACACATCCATAGCGAAGAGTCATCAGTCATGCTCTCCAGTAATATTCTTGTGCACTGACAGCTTTGGGCTGCCTAGCAATTATCTGAAGCATTTCAGGAATGTGTTACTTTCCCTCACTCTCTTTCAGCTGGCAACTAAAAAGATCAAAGAAGGTTTTTTTTAGTTGACAGCTTTTAGATAAGCTAGAAAGCAAGAAATCCAACAATTTCCTGCTTTCTAGCTAATCTAAATCTCCCAGCACAGCTGATAGTCAGAACAGCTGATGGGGGTGGGTGGGGAGGAAAAATAGCAATTTACCAAAAATTAGGGGAAGGCACAACACAGGCAAGATGGATGGCACACATGCCAGGTAAGGAGTGCGTGGGCAGGGTGGGGAGGGGTGGGGCCAGCCAGTGGTGTGATTTGCCAGTTCTCTGAATTGCACAGAATCATAACAACTGGTTCTATAGAACTGGTCCAACCAGGTATAATCCCACTCCTGGATACTGGCCCAAAATCATACAGTCAGCTTTCATAGCTAAGGGAGGACCACAACTCACTGTCTCCTGGTTTCTGGCCACAGTACCAAACTGGTTCTCTTCTCACCAAATCCAATCAGTTCAGAAAGGTTCAGCAAGCATAATAGTTTAATTATTCAAATGTATTTATTTATTTACAGAACATATATGGCCACCTTATTTACAGAACATATATGACCACTTGTGACTGGAAGGTTTGAGCCTGCTGTGAGCTTTGAGTCTGATGTATCAGAAGACACAGGTTTGAGTGATGAGGAAGATTTGGCATTGGAATTGGAGCCTGCTTTAATGAGAGATGCAGACGTGAGCCAGGAGGATGAGGGAGTGTCGGAATCACCATCCTCTCCAGAACCTTCCACATCAATCATACCTCAGGTGTCAGCAGCTGATCCACAGAACATACCAGAGTCCTTGAGTGATGATCAAACGGATGAATGTAGGGTTGATGCAAGGACTAGACACAAGTTGAGACATCAAGCACAATTTGAAAGGAAACGTCAAGTCAGAGACTAATTGGAGAGACTGACATGCCCCTTCAAGGAATATAAGGAGGCGTGTTAGCTAACAATCCTTGTCCGGATCAAACTTCATTAGTTACGTGCGCAGCTTGGAAGAAGCCTTCTGTTTGCCTTTTTGGCTCTGAATTATCTTGCGGCTCGTTATCTTGGTTTGAAGACAGTTTCTGGGAAAGCTGCCAATGACGACTACAGAGAAAAGTTAACTCTGTGATTTCTGTTATTATCTGTTCGTGTTTATTTCTTTGGGATATTTGGACTCTCACTTTGTGGCTACAGGTGAGACAGAACATTTTTTGATCTGGACCTTCATCCCATCTTCTAACCAAAATGGACCAAACACAGCTAGAGCAGCAGCAGCAGCAGATTAACCAACTTCTGCAGGATAACCAGGTATTGCAGAAGCTAGTCACCCAGCTGGTTAATTAACTTATGCTGATGCAAGCTCCAGTTAATCCTCCTGCCCCTCCCCATAGGAAATGCCCGGTAGCTGTGCCGGATAAATTCTCTGGACAGCCTGAAATGTTTCCTGCTTTTATGGGGCAGTGTCAACTGTTTATGTCTTTATGGCCAGAAGATTTCCCTGATGACCGGGCTCGGGTGGGGTTTGTTATCAGTCTTTTGTCGGGTTCGGCTGCAAGATGGGCCACTGTTGTTACAAAATAGTCCTTTATTGAATGACTATCAGGGCTTTTGGCACCATTTACGTGCTATGTATGAGGGCCCCATAAAAACTCAAACCGTAGCCAAACGTTTAAAGGACATTCGTCAGGGGAAACGCCCTTTGCAAGAGTTTATTCCAGAGTTTCGTCTGCTCTGCATGGACTCTGCTTGGAATGAGGCAGCCCCCATGAATGCTTTTCAGGAGGGTTTGGCAGAAGAAATTCAAAAAGAGTTGGTGCATGTGGAGCCGGCTCTAACCCTGGATGCGCTAGTGGTGCAATGTTTGCACATTGACGCCCGGCTTCAATGGCTCAAGACCAGATGCCCAGTTCCGGAGCCGCCCTCCCACTCACGGCCGTAACCTCCCATACAACCAGCGCCCCTGGTATCCCATAATGCCATGACCAGGACCGAGGAACCGATGGAGTTGGATGCGCTCCGCCCTCAGTTGATGGCACAAGAACGCACGTGGAGATTTCAGGGAGGCCTGTGCCTGTATTGTGGAAGGTTGGGACATTTTGCCAGTTCCTGTCCTGGTAAATGACAGAGGACATGAAAGCCAGTGCCCGAATCTCATCCTGTACTGTCGGGAAATGGGGCAGGCCCGGCCTCGGGGAAACCCTAGGTCGGGCACATACCACACAACCACCTGAAGTAGTGGAGGTGAACTCTGGTCCTCCTCACCATTTGCTTTTGGACATGCAGGTTTTCTTACAGTCCCAGTCGGAAGGAATTCCTGCGGTTGCATTGGTGGACTCAGGGGCTACTACTAATTTCATGGACCGGGCTTTTGCAACACATTATGAAATTCCCTTGGTTGCTGTGGAGCCTCCCATTAAGGTGGAAACCATTGATGGGCGGGAACTGCAGTCTGGGCCTATTCGTTTTGCTACTCAGCCATTACGTCTGGTCATTGGGGATCATGAGGAGGCGATTAGCTTTTATATAAGACATAGACATAAAGACATAAAAATTTATTTGTCATTACACTCGCAAGCGGGTGCAACGAAATGAGGTGCTCTTCCACAAGTAAAACTGGACAACACCATTGAAAGAAAAATAAACTAAACACAACAAACCATACAATAATCTCTATACAATTTAAAAATGTAGATACCCCATTACTCTCAGCCATTAAATTCCACAAAAATCTTATGACCCTGCATTCATTCATATATCACCTTGGACCTGCAGCTCCCCTTGGTTCTCGGAATGGCTTGGCTACAGTTGCACAATCCTTGGGTAGCATGGGCACAGAACACCATTTTTTCCCCAAGTCTCCAGTGTATGGACCATCTAAAACACATCTGTGCTGGTCAAGACATCGCTGCCTCCCCCGACTCTGTAGCTCCTGAACTATCTGAATTCTCAGACGTTTTTAGTGAGAAGGAGGCGGATCGGTTACCCCCGTATCGACCTTATGACTGTCCTGTGGACCTCCTGCCCAATGCTCCACTACCCAAGGGTCATTTGTATTCAATGTCTGAGCCCGAATTGGCCACTCTGCGAGATTTTCTGGACAAGAATTTGGCCCGGGGGTTTATCAGACCGTTGTCATCTCCTCTTTCTGCTCCTGTCCTTTTTGTGAAAAAGAAGATGGGGGATTTGCGCTTTTGTTGTGATTACCACAGGTTAAACGCCATTATGGTGAAAAATAGTTATCCTTTGCCACTCATTCCCGAACTGATGGAGCGGCTACGAGAGGCCACTATTTTCACCAAGCTCGATCTTCGAGGGTCTTACAACCTGGTGTGGATGCGCAAAGGAGATGAGTGGAAGATGGCATTTGGTACTAGATACGGCCACTTCGAATATACTGTAATGCCGTTTGGATTGACCAATGCCCCTGCGGTCTTTCAACATTTCATGAATGATATTTTTAGGGACATGCTTGATCGGTTCATGGTGGTGTACCTGGATGACATTTTGATCTATTCCAATTCCAGGGAAAGCCACCTTTGCCAAGTCCGCCAGGTATTACAACGTCTTCGGGAGCATAGACTCTATGCGAAACTGGAGAAGTGCCTCTTTTTCCAGACTTCCATAGAGTTCTTGGGGCATATCATTTCTCCCGAAGGCATTGCCATGGACCCACGTAAGGTGGAGGCTCTGTGTAGTTGGGAACCCCCTCATCGAGTAAAAGACGTGCAACGTCTCTTGGGGTTCACTAATTATTACAGGTCCTTCATCCCGGTTTTTGCCAAACTGACGGATCCCATCACCCAGCACCTTTGCAAGAAGGTTCCATTCCAGTGGGGACCCCCACAGCAACAGGCCTTTGAGGCCATCAAGAAAGTCTTTGTTGCAGAACCAATCTTGAGGCATCCCGACCCTCATCGTCCATTTGTGGTGGAGACGTATGCATCCAACGTGGCCATTGGGGTGGTGTTGTTACAAGCCCCAGCAGATGGCGCACCTCTTTTTCCATGCACATATTATTCAAGGAAACTTACTACTTCCAAGCGTACTTATACAATCTGGGAGAAAGAGTTGTTGGCCATCAAGGCTGCATTTGAGATCTGGCGACATCACCTTGAGGGGGCTCGGCACAAGGTGGAGGTTCAGACAGATCATCGTAATCTGGAGCACTTGACCACTGCTCGGAAATTGAACCACCGACAGATCCGATGGTCGTTGTTCTTCGCTAGGTTCAATTTTTTGGTCACGTACATCCCCAGTGGTCAAAATAAAAGAGCTGATGCCCTATCCCGTAAACTGGAATATCTGCATCCTGAAGAACCTCTTCCTCCATGTACGGTGCTATCACCGGAATCTTTGGCCGTGATCCAGGAAGTGGTGGATTTGAGGGCTCGCATACAAGAGGTGCAGCGTTTGGACGATTGGTCGCAGCAACGAATGGGGGAAATTGGTCCTGATTCTCCATGGACTCTGGAGGAGGGTTTATTACAACATTGGGGTCAATTGTACATGCCCACCAAAACACTTAGAGCACTCATCATGACCCAATGTCATGACAACCCAACTGCGGGTCATTTTGGGTTCTTCAAAACCCTTCATCTGGTCACAAGGACTTTTTGGTGGCCTAGAGTCTGGCATGACATCTTCGCTTATGTTGCTCCTTGTATACTGTGTCAGCAAGCAAAAGCTGCGTCGGGTGTGCCTCCTGGTCTTCTTCAACCACTACCGACTCCAAACCAACCCTGGGGGGCAATCTCCATGGACTTTTTAACACACTTGCCCTCGTCATCAGGTTATACAATGGTACTTGTGGTGGTTGACATGCTCACCAAGATGGCCATTTCATCCCATGTAGAAGGTTACCATCGGCTCGTGTTACTGCCCGGCTTTTTATACAACATGTATTCCGTTTGCATGGCTTACCAGACAGAGTTGTTTCAGATCGCAGTGTCCAGTTCACCACTCAATTCTGGAAGAGCCTAATGAATGCATTATGGGTGCAAGTATGTTTAGCGTCGGCACACCATCTGGAAACCGATGGCGGGACTGAGAAAGTAATTGGCATCCTCACCCAATATCTCAGATGTTTTGTTAATCAATGGCAAAATGACTGGGTGACCTATCTTCCATTGGCAGAGTTTGCTTTTAACAATTCTCAGCACACCTCCACCCACATGACGCCTTTTTACGCAAATGTGGGTTACCATCCGAGGTTTTCCCCCCTGTCGATCTTGGATTCTCTGGTTCCAGAGACACAAGACTTTTTGTCTGAATTACATGCGGTGCACCAATTGATTTCCAGACAATTGGAGCGAGCAAAAGCAGACTATAAACGTTTCACGGATCGTTCATGTCGGGCGATGCCTCCACTAGCTGTGGGAGACAAGGTGTGGTTGTCCACGAAGCATCTCCAGGTCAATCGTCCGATTAGAAAGTTTGATCATCGCTTTATTGGTCCCTTCCCTATCGAGGCGGTTATCAATCCCATGGCATATCGGCTCACCCTACCGCGCTCCATGCGCATTCACCCTGTCTTCCACCACTCCCTTTTGGTACCTGACACCCCATCGTGTACTCTCCGTTCTCCCGATGATACAGGTTCCCCATCTGGGCCCAGCGCTGATCCTGTTGTTGATACCATGGTGGTTGGCATTTACGATTCACGATGGCTGAAGGGACGATTTCAGTACTTCCTAGGGAGGTTGGAAAATGAAACAGAGATTCGTTCCTGGGACAATGCATCCAAGGTGCATGCCCCGGATCTTATCCGGCTATATCATGCACAATTCCCATCAAAACCACATCCGGATCGTCAGACTCGGGGGAAGGGCCCTGCAGTGAGGGATAGTGTTGTGACTGGAAGGTTTGAGCCTGCTGTGAACTTTGAGTCTGATGTATCAGAAGACACAGGTTTGAGTGATGAGGAAGGTTTGGCATTGGAATTAGAGCCTGCTTTAATGAGAGATGCAGACATGAGCCAGGAGGATGAGGGAGTGTTGGAATCACCATCCTCTCCAGAACCTTCCACATAAATCATGCCTCAGGTGTCAGCAGCTGATCCACAGAACATACCAGAGTCCTTGAGTGACGATCAAACGGATGAATGTTGGGTTGATGGACTAGATGCAGGTTGAGACGTCAAGCACAATTTGAAAGGAAACGTCAAGTCAGAGACTAATTAGAGAGGCTGACATGCCCCTTCAAGAAATATAAGGAGGCGTGTTAGCTAACAATCCTTGTCCGGATCAAACTTCATTAGTTACGTGCGCAGCTTGGAAGAAGCCTTCTGTTTGCCTTTTTGGCTCTGAATTATCTTGCGGCTCGTTATCTTGGTTTGAAGACAGTTTCTGGGAAAGCTGCCAACGACGACTACAGAGAAAAGTTAACTCTGTGGTTTCTGTTATTATCTGTTCATGTTTATTTCTTTGGGACATTTGGCCTCTCACTTTGTGGCTACAGGTGAGACAGAACAGCCACCTATCTTATACAATGATCCTGGGCAATTCACAACAATCAATAAAAAATAATGATAAAAACGAAAACCACCTTTCTCCCCAAGCATGGCGGGGGGGGAACAGTCCTCTTCACAGCTGCCATATATAATTGATAGCAAAAAAAATAAAAACCCAAGAACTCTCCCTGACTGAGAACTTGCTCTTTACAAAAAAGTTCAACCCTTTCTGGAAGAGCTTTAACCACAGTCCTAAAATCTATTTTCATAATGATGAAGTGGTAGTAATATTTCTTGTGGCCACTGTTTACTTTTCCACCAGCTTTTGCCCAATATTTTCTACATCTCTTAAGTTGGGGTGTCAAACTCAAGGCCCGTAGGCCAGATCTGGCCCAAGAGGTAATTAGATCTGGCCTTCAGTGCTGCCCTGGAAGTAGGGAAGGACCAGCCTGCGATACTTTGGCCTATCCCAGGCCAACCAGGTGCTGATCTACAACCTGCTGTCAGCCATCCAGGCCAGAATGTGGCTAACCTTAGATCCACGAGGCTGCTCTGGAGCCCATGAGGGGCTGACCCAGCCTTGCCCCCGGACGCATGCACAGGAAGTGACGAGCACACATGGCTTCTGCTGGGACTGTGTTGCCCTGCAGACTGACTGAGGTCTGAGCACTTCACTTTCACCCAGGACTCCAGCACTTGCTAGAGGATGAAGTTTGAGGGAGGGGGCCAAGTGCACAGGGGCTGCAGCATGCAGTTGACTGGCTGGGCTCCCTCACTGTGACTCCACATGTCTCTGCCCATGGCTGTCATGGCTGGGCTGGATCAGGCAGCTGCGCATCTGGAAGCCGAGTAACTGCCCAGGCATCTAGAAGGCCTGATCGGGTGCTTCTATGTGCTGCTTGGGGTGTCAGCCCAGTGGTCCCAGAGCTTGGGCCTGTGCTGCATGAGCTGCAGACTCTCAGCTGCCTCTTGGGGATGGGGGCTCCCCATCTTTCCCATTTGCCATGACCTTCCCGAGTGGGCAGGCAAGAGGGTGGGTCAGCAGGCTTGCTGAAGAATAAGGTTTGATGGCAGGGGCAGCATGTGCAGGGTCGCAGTGTGGCAGTGATAGTGACCGGCTGGGCTGCCTTCTGGCAACCCCTCCATCTGTCTTTGTTCTTCCAGTGGATATACCCACCCTGGCCCCACCCCCTTCTGCTGGAGACCCCTCTATCCTCCCCAGTCCTGCCCAATCCCCCACCTGGCTTGCCGCCAATGCAAGCAACGGCAAGCTGTCCATTCCCAACCTGGCCATACCCACCTATTGGGCCGCGACAACATGGCCACACCCCCCTGGCCCTTCAAAGGCAGTCATAATGCTGATGCGGCCCTCAATGAAATTGAGTTTGACATCCCTGTCCTAATTCCTTTGGTGATTTTTGGAATAAGCAAGAATATATTCAGTGACTTGATAGCAGTATTCCAATATATCAGGGGATGCAACAAGGAAGAGGGGGTGAATCTATTCCCCAAAGCCCCTGAGGGCAGGACATGGAGCAATGGATGGAAACTAATCAAGGAGAGAAGAAACCTAGAACTAAGGAGAAATTTCCTGACAGTTAGAATGATTAATCAGTAGAACAACTTGCCTCCAGAAGTTGTGAATGCTCTAACACTGGAAGTTTTTAAGAAGAGATTGGACAACCATTTGTCTGAAATGGTATAGGGATTCCTGCCTAAGCAGGGGGTTGGACTTGAAGACCTCCAAGGTCCCTTCCAATTCTGTTATTTTATTTGTGATTTTATTTAATGGTCCTCAGCAGTGCAATTTAACACTCAGTTGGTCATATTACAGACAAAGTGTTCTCTGTGTTATATTGAACTTTGCTTATCTTTTAAGCTGAGAATGTACCAAACAACTTCTTATCTCTTGGGATAACATTTCTTAGTAAGTGTGTGTGAATTTGCTTTCTAATGCATTCTCTGTGAGTCCAACCTTCTATACCCTGAGCTATTATAGTAACAGGACATTAATAAGGAGGGTCTTGTATCTTGCACAAAGGTTGAGCTCTTTCAGTAGAAGCAGAGCACCCATTACAGTGCAATGATCAATCATAGTTCTCTTTCTTTCATGCACTTGCTTCACTGAATACACAAGAGAGAACAGGAACCATTTGCATATACCTCTACCCAAACATATCTGCACACTGCTGTTGGATAACAGATAAGTGCATTTATAGTTTTGACTTATTTCAAAGCATATTTCCATGTATTTCTATAATTCTGTAGTGCAGCCACTTAGTTCTCAGAGCAATTTATAATAAACACAAAAATATATTATAAAATATAAAAATAATTAATGCATTACTGAAGCAATGAAGAGGGCCAACTTGGTCCAGCTGTGCAATTTAATCTGGACTCAACATTCACTATTTCAAGAGTGCCTTCGTATCCATCCTTGATCCTTTCTCAAGGCTAAGCATTCTGAGTTACCTCTGTCTCTCTTAAGAGAGTTAACTCCTATTCGTTTTCCTTCCTGCCAATCTTTAAATATTTGAATAAGAATATTTGGATATTATTTTTTAATAAATGTTGTTTTTAAAATATTAAATGAAATTGCATTGGTATAACAGTAATTGAATTGGGCAACTTAATTGGACTTTCCATTGGAATGTATTTTGCTTAAATGCAAAATTTGTTAGAATTTACAAAACAAAACACAAGGCAAGTGTAACATGAGTAGATATGTGTCTGACTATAACTATGGAAAAGTCAATGTAGCATTTAACAGTAATTACAACACCAAATAAAAGGAAGGCAAAAGAGGGGGGAAATGCGCCAGAGGGGTTACTTTTCTTCCTTCTCTTGTTTGGGATACTTCCATTTTTGGATTACACTTTAGAATTTGAATTTGGGGTAATAAAAAAGCAGCATGGCGAGTAGGGGCAAAAGATCATTAGAGCAGCCTGAAAAGAAAGCAATGCTATTAGATTTAGAAAATGTTTTATTAACTTGGCAATAAACTGATTAAGTCACTTGACAGTAAATTTACAGCTTTTGAGGAAAAAACAAAAATAAATGAAAGACTTGAAACAATGAAAGAAGTTTAAAAGATGGAAAGTCAAAAACAATTTCTGGATATATAAAACAAGTTAATGATAAAGTGGAAATTTTGGAGAGTAAACAAAAGTTACAGACAGAGAATTGGAGAGAAAATGGAATAATTTAGCTCTACTGATATTGAAACAATTTTGACTGAGATTTAGAGCTATTCCCCAAAAACAGTTGATTGAGAATGATAGAATTGTATTCAAATTCTAGAATATTTGGAAAACCATAATGAAAAAGAAGCTGCACTATTTTTTTAGAGGCAGACAAGGGTTTTTTTCCCCAGGTTTTTTATTTTATTCTACATTTACACATCAAAGCATAAACAGTGTGACACCTAAGCTTCGTGCATTTTGGTGCAAACAAAAATAACATTAATCATATCTCTTACATTCATCAAACTTATATAATTCTAATATTAATACCCATATTTGTATTAAATTACAATCCTTCATTATTTAATTATTCAATATTCCAGTACTTTCTTCTAATGCCAATCACCATATTATTTAAACGTACATAGTAATTTCATTATTCAATTTCTTCTTTTGTTTTTATATTTTTTTTTAAAAAAAACTCTTTTGGTGAGCAGTGTGGTTCCAGGTTTTTCAATACAAACATGACCATAGTTACATCTTCATCTTTCTTGTTCAATTTCATATCACATTATTACTTATTCTATTTTCTTTTAAATATTCTCAGATATTAAGTTCATTAAACTTATTTTATCCAATTTCAGTTCATATCTTAACTTATTTCATTTTTCTTAAATATTCTCATATCTTGCTTTACAATATTATCTAAGATTCTTATTTCATTTCTATATTCATTACACATATTACTTTTATCTGTCACATTTGCAATTTTATCACATACTGTTATTCCATTTATTATTCAATAATTTCATCCTTATTCTATTAATTCAAAAAATTGTCCCTTTTATTTGTCAATTCAAGCTTACCACCTATTTACCTTGTACTTTCTCTCCATTTATTACCTTTAGTTCATTATAATTACCTCATTCTACATTAATAACAATATTCTCCTATCTACTACATATCACATACAGTACACATATATTTTAAGTCAGATTCTGCATGGTATTCTTTTTCTCAGTCACCTTATAAATCATCTATATATTGCAAAAATATTAATATGTTCAATTAATTATAGGAACTGATATTAATCTTTCCATTATGATTCTCATAATTCATTTTAATTTTATACATCTCTAATTGTCAATTAATATTCTTATAATAATTTCCCATTTCCATATCTATTTCAATACATTCTATATTGATAATCCTTAAAAAGAAAAAAAAGGGGGGGGGGAGAAAATATCAGTTCCAATCTTATCTGTTTTCAGATCCTTATTCTTATACAGTATATCACAACACATTACCTTGTAGAATCTCCTTCCCTATCCTTCTTTTACCTATTGACTCTCATCCTCCTAACTATGTAATTTCTTTTCATTCTTGTTTGCTTCCTGCTTCTCTTTATTTTGGTCCTTTCTCTTAATTCCCCCTTTTCCCATTATTATTTCCCTCCATTTCTCATTCCAGTTATTTATTTTTATCACCCTCCCTCTCTCGATCTTTCTTCTGTAATTCTTCTGCTTTTTCCTTTTCCTTTGTTTAACTTTCTGAACCATTCCCCCTTTCATTATCACATCAAACCACAAATTTTTGACTTTAATTCTTTCCCCCCACCCTGTTTAAATGGTCATTGTTCCACTTGATTTTCAAGACTGGTTTCCTCTTTATTTAACTCCTTCTCCTCTGGTTCTCTTTGTTCTTCTCCAATCTGAATCACCAGTTCTAGTTTTTGAAGTATACTGCTGCACATTTCCAAGCTTACTTTCATCATTTCCTTCATATCTTGTAGATCATGTCTCATTTCCACAAATAAATCTCCCATTTTGTATGCTGCTCCTTTCCCCCCTCCCTTGATAATTATATCCAATCCAAATGTCCAGTAATTATTTTCAACCAGTGTCTTTTATATTTAATTTCAACAATCAGTGGCCATAAGTCTTTATTTCCATGTTCCTTCTATTAGTGTCTTTTCCAACTTTTTCCCAAAGTCACCAGGTGATTCCAAAGCAATTTCTTCAAAAATCTTTCCCCTTGTAATATTCTAGAATTTCACTTTTCAGGGTTTTTATTTTACTATGATGAAGTTCCTCTTATTTTCTTTTAAGTTCCAAGTTCCAATTTTAAAAAGACCAAACACTTTTTAAAGAGTCACTGAAATTTTTCCTATATCATAAGGTGGCGCTCTCAGTTCTATTTCCACATTCCACCCTTTCTTTCACTTTTTCCTTTTTAAAAAATATTTTTTATTAATTTTGCCTATTATTTCTTTTCAACACATTCAATTTCAGCATTATGTCTATTTAGTGCCAAAAATCCAATAATTATTCAATTTAATTTCCAATCTTTTTGTGATCAAATATTTTCCTCTGAATTTTCACCTCCAAATTAATTTGTTTCAATATTCAAAGCCAGTTTTATAAGTTCCAAGTTCCTTCTCTCTCTCTTTGATCACCACTTCACATACTTTCACTCACAATAGTTCTTTGTTTCTTAATTCCGGGATACCTTAATGTCCATGTATTTCACATGGTTCACACTCCACTTGGAACTTCACCACTCCAGCACA
The DNA here is from genome assembly GCF_900518735.1 of Pseudonaja textilis. Next base: position 14,271,134 of record NW_020769329.1, read on the forward strand.
GTCTTAGTTTCAGGACTGTTTCCCATCTTTGTGGTGGCCATTTTGACCACCACTGCAACTTGTCTTTGGAGGGGGTTTATCTTGTCAGGGAGGGGAAATGCAGATCCCCTCAACCCTCCAAGCGATTCCCCCTTTCTTCACCACCCCTCCAGAGTGGTTCTGGTCCTAATAGGGACCCTCTAACAAGCGAGCATGGAGCAAAACTGAGCATGATCATGGATTCTGCTCTGACACTACGGACGAGCAACCAGTAGTTCAGACAGACAAGGTTTTTGATAATTTGAATAGGTATTTCTTATTTAAATTTTTGAAAGATGTGAGAGGATTTTATAGAATAGGTAAAATTGATTTGTTCTTCATAAAAAGCATAAGTTATTGTTAGTTGAGCTCTAACAAAACCATTTGAGATTTTAAAAGATGTTGAGACTCTAGAAAAAGTACAGAGAAGAGCAACCAGGATGATTAGGGGACTGGAGACTAAAACATGTGAAGAACAGTTACAGGAACTGGGCATGTGTAGTCTAATGAAGAGAAGGACCAGGGTAGACATGATAGCAGTGTTCTAATATTTGAGGGGCTGCCACAGAGAGGAGGGTGTCAAGCTATTTCCCAAGGCACCCGAAGGCCAGACAAGGAATAATAGATGGAAACTGATCAAGGATCTAGAAATAAGGAGAAATTTTCTGACAGTGAAAACAATCAACCAATGGAACAGCTTGCCTTTGAAAGTTGAGAGAGCTTCATCACTGGAGGCTTTCAATAAGAAATTGGACTGCCATTTGTCAGAAATGGTGTAGGATCTCCTGCTTGGGTAGCAGGTTGGATTAGATGACCTACAAGGTACCTTCTAACTCGGTTAAACTAATCTATTCTAAAAAGGAACAAGATAGGGATGCTCACTATGTCTTCTCCTATTTATTTTGATTTTTGACATTCTGAATACAAGGACAAGGAGACTAAATTTTTTAAAAACAGAATTACAAGGTAAGTAATTTTGTGGATTTGTAGTGCCAGTTTTGAAAGATCCTTTAAAGCAGAGTTCCCCACCCTTTCTGGTTTTGTGGTGGGTGGGGGGAGACGATAATTCTGCATGAGTGGCTGGTAAGTGTACCACTACTCATACAAGTGGAACATACACGCATGCTCTCATCCACTGCTCGTGCAAGTGGAGATGAGCATGCATGCGTGCTTGCTCTCTTTTTCCATGACCCAGTTCCAAATAATTTACAGCTCAGTAGTGGGCCATGGCTCAGGGGTTGGGGACCCCTGTTTTAAAGGGAATGGAACACTAAAAGGGCATTAGCAGGTTTCAAGATTAACAAACAGAAGACAAAGATGTTAAAAATTTTGAAGCTAAAAGAGCAAGCAGAATTCATGAATAAAACAGGTTTTAAGATTGAGAAGAAGATAATACCTGCATATTACTATGATAAATAGGAATTGTATGTTATTTCAAAACGATTATGTTAAAACATGGAATGAAGTTAAAAAAATATGTTAAAATGAAATAAAATACCACAGTCATATTGATAAAGAGAATTTCTGTGATAAAGATTAATGTTTTGCCTAGAATGCTATTTTGTTTCAAAACAAAATACCTATTTTGACAATGATACACCAATTTAAATAGTGGCAGAGAAATATACAGTATTAAAATTTGTGTGGCAGGGGAAAAATAGGAGTTAAATTTAAGGTATCACAAAATGTAAAAGAAAGTTGAGGACTTATTGACCTAATTAGAAATTATATTTTGCAGTTTGTTGTTTAGTTTGGATAAAAGCCTTAATGCTGCTAAGAAATTGAAGGCTTTTAGAGTTAGAAAGACATGACTTGAGATTTGAGTGGCATAGATATTTATGGCATGATGAGGCTAAGGGTAATGTAGATTTTAAAAATCATTTTGTTAAATGTGTTTTGCTGAGAATATGGAACAGATACAACTGAGGTAATGTCTGAAAATACCATTGTGGGTCTCAGAACCAGAAGCATACTGTAGAAATGATAAATATTAGAATTTTGTTAAGGAGAATGTAAAATAAAATCAAGAGAAGATCTGGTGACAGGATATACTTCTTAATGATTCACTTATGCATGTTTATTAGAAATATTTAAAATAGACCAAAGAATTTTGGGTTTTGAGCAATTTAAGACTAAGTTTGGAATAGGACTATGTATAAACAATAAATATGTTGTTCCTAAAACATATAAACTTCTATTGAAAATTGAAACAGAAGAAGAATAAATGAATTTTGAGTGCCAGGGTCCGAGTCTGTGGAGAGAGTTTTTTTTCGCGGACCAGAGGAGGCATGGCTTTGCACACTGCCTGCATCCCAGGCATGCGCAGATGGAGTTTTGCTCATTTGCATGGCCTTGCTTGCCAGTTGGGTTGGAGATCCCAGGTTTAGAATGTATATGGGTGCCCCAAATTTATGTTGGAAATGTGAATAACAAGAGGAGATATTATTTCATATTTGTTGGATATGCAAAAAAAATCAGAAAATTTTGAACTCACATATACTAATTCAGAAGATTTTTAAGATTAATTTACAATTGAAACCAGAGGCTTTTCTTTTGATCAATAAATAAAGGAAAAAAGTAATGGAACTCTGTTTTTGTGCGTGATAAATGCAGTGAGATTACTATGTGCAAAAAGGTGGAAAGATTTGACTTTAACACACATTGAAGGAATAAATAGTAAAGGTGGTGAATATCTTTAGCTCAGGTGTAGGATGAGAGGGAAGTTCATTTTCAGAACTTGTGGGTTGGTTTCTGAATGTTTCATTACCAGGCTAGGTAACATCTTCAGTGGAATTTGGGAAATGTCAGTGTTCTGCTTGTAAGGACTTCATGTGGCCAGTAGCTCCTGTGGTGGGAGGGTCATGTTAGGTGAGGGTCTAATGATGGATCTTGTGATGGGTCAGGTGTGGGTCACATCAGATGAGGGTTATTGGGAGGTGAAGTGCTGATTGGGGGGTGGGTTCATGGGTTGGTTGAAGATTGGTCCTGTTTCTGGTTGGTTGTGCAGTTGATTTGAATTGCTTGTGGAGTGCCAGGCTTCAATAAACTCACAAACATGGTGAGTAGTAGTATGGCCAATGATTCTTGTATTGCTCCAATCGAATTGGTGCTGTTTGGTGTCAATGTAGGTAGAAATTAGAGATTTGGGATCGTGGCATTTGACAGCCAGTTGGTGTTCAGGAATCCTAGTTTTCAATTGACATGATGTTTATCCCAAGTAGAATTGGTTGCAATTGTTACCTCTGATTTTGTAAACTACATTGTTTTTTTTATCTTTCTGAATCTTGTCTTTGCTTCTGCATAGTTCCTGGCAGAGTGTGGCTGTGGGTTTTGGACTATTGTTATTCCTACAGTTTAGAGAATTCTGGCTGTCATTTCTGACACCCCTTTTGTTTATAGTAGGGTTAGTTTTTGTATGGTGGTTGGCTGTGTGGTACATTGTGGTTTGGGTGCTGTATGTCAGAATACAAAGTTTTTTGAATAGCTGTTGCTTATGTGTGATGGGGTGGTTGCTTGCGAAGCTGAGGATCTGATCCATGTGAATGGGTTTGCAGTAAACATTGGTTTTCAGTTCTTCATTGCCTAGTTTTCTTATGTCGATGTCAAGGAATGAAAGTCTTTTGTCTGCTTTCTCTTCATATGTGAATTTGATCCCAGGGAATATGTTATTGAGTAGATGATGTTTTTTCTTCAATTTGAGAGCATTTTGATGATGATTAAGGCATCATCAGCATAGCTTCTCCAAAATTTTAGTTGGAAAATGTTGGGGTAGGACTATGGATTTCAGTCATTGCATGACTGCTTCTGCTATTAGGCTTGAAATGGGTGATCGTAGGCCAGTTGTAGATCAATGTGTCAGTTGATGGAATTGCTTGTGGAATGCCAGGCTTCAATAAACTTGCAAATGTGGTGGGTGGTAGCATGGTCAATGATTCTTCTATTGCTCCAATTGAATTGGTGGTGTTTGGTGTCAGTGTAGGTAAAAAAAATTAGGGATTTGGGATCATGGCATTTGACTGCCACGGTGTTCATGGATCCTGGTTTTCAATTGATGTGATGTTTATCTCATGTAGAATTGATTGCAATTGTTTCAGTTGATTTTGTAAACTACATTGTATTTTTTTTCTCATCCATCTGTATTTTGTCTTTGGTTTTGCATAGTTCCTGGCAGAGTGTGGCTGTCAGTTCTGACACTCCTTTTGTGTATAGTAGGGTTAGTTTTTGCGTGGTGGTTGTTTGAGTGGTGCATTGTGTTTTCGGTGTTGTGTGTCAGAATACAAAGTTTTTTGGATAATCGTTGGAGAAAAAGATGTCAAGCAGCCATTTCTCTTCCACTGTTCTTAGTGCTGTGGTGCTTCAGTGTGTCCTGGCCCTTCTGAAGAATGATATACAAGATAAGAAGACTAGACAATGAAGACAAGACTAGACTAGATAACTCTCACCTTCTCATCACAAGATCCATCACAAGACCTTCACCTGATATGATCCCCACCCGACCCATCACTGAATCCCACCACTGTACTCCAACCTCAGCCATGTGTGACTTCAACCTTTTGCATACTCTCTCAAGCTTTCCTCATAATTTGGAGAAGGGATGCTTATATATACTCCCTGGAGCTTTTGGAAGATGAACAAAACAAATAAATGTTAAATACGTTGTTTACTATTGGCTTTCTGGAAGAGAATAGAGTTCCAGAGTTAGATTGTATTATTGTGCCTGTCAACAATTTCCATAGTCTGGCCTGAAATTCTGAAAAATGTCAGTATGACTTTAGAGCAACGGTTGCTTGTCAAAGATATATGTGTTCTTCTTGATTACATGCCAACATCTGGAACTTATCAAGATATCAAGAATTATGGATACTTGTGCATAGGGAATAGCAAAAAGAATTATTACACAAAATTGGAAGGATAAATCTATACATGATCTGCTGTAATGGATTGCCAACATGTATTCATTGTCGGCATTTGATTTAGTCTTATTTCAACAGAAGGAAAAGGAAGGGGAATTCTCAACAATTCATTCAAGTTTCCTTGAGTTGCTTTGTTCATAATATAAATTGTAAGTAATATAAATAATATAATCTTATTCTATGATATTTATATTGGTTACTTTTAAAAAAATCATTATTTGTACTTTGGCCATTATATTATTATTAGTTTTAACATTCTGGTATGTATTAGTATAAACCAGTCTTTTATGGCTTAATAAATCAGAACCAACAAAATACCCTGCACCTGGGTTGCACCACCCTGCTTTCCCAAAGGCTGTTCTGTTTTTTCTATTGCTGCAGGAAAGGTGGAAAGTGGAACACAACTGTAAACAGGGGCTGGAGGGCCAAAAGGAAACAAGTTGGCTGGTAAATTTGAGGGGGGCACTGTTGAATATTCAATAGGGAGTGATGTAAGACTCCAGTCATTGGAGCAAATTCCTTGGCAGGAAATAAAAGGTCTGTCAGTGGCTGAAATGCCAGACAGCTCAGCTGCTTCTGCCAGGATCTTCAATAAAGTGCTATCTACACTGTCCTGAGTGTCCTGCCTCTTCAATCAATCCTCTGCTCTAATACTGGTGATGAAGGTGGAATTCTAGAAGAGAACAAAGGATGAGGGACTCTGTGTGGCATCAGTGGCCATCTTTTCAGAGAGTGCAGCAAAACCACAAAGTACATCAGCCAGATCCAGGATGACCACCCACGCACTGCCAGCTCCGTTCGACCCAGCCAACAAGAACTGGTCCTCATATATGGGCCAATTTAGGATGTTCCTGGAAGCCAACAGTCCCCAGGATTTGTTGGATCCCCAGAAAAGGACACTTATGGTAGACCACAAATGTACAAAATAGCAGAAAACCTAGTCTCACCACAGACTGGAGCATGGACAACACTGCAAGAGACACCTAAGGAACATTTTGAGCCCTCTGCATCACCACTAGCTTGCAGACATGAATTCTATAGCATAAGCCAACAAGCGGGGAGACAATAAATGAGTTTGCGGCAGCCCTGAAAAAATTCACAACCAACTGTGAATTTCCAAACATGGAAGACATGATACGAGATAGGCTCATATTAGGAATGAGGGACTTAAACCTACAAAAACAGTTACTAGCAAGGAAGAGTATCCCATTTAAAGATGCTGCTGAGGAAGCCCGAGCAGCTGAAACCTCAGATAGATCCACCACCAAAATTAGAGGCTCAAACAGCATCCATTCATCTAGGGGACTGACTGCTGGGCAACAAGGGAACACAGAAAATGATAAAAGCACTGAGGATGAGGAAGACATTTACCAGGTAAAGGTCAACAGAAAGGTAGGACAGTCGGAAACAGGACAGAGTCCTCCTTGGTGTGCCGGCTGTTGGGGGAATCACCCCAGGGTGGCTTAGTTTAAAGGCACTATCTACCGGAGGTGTGATTGCAAGGGTCATATAGCCGAGGCTGGCAGAGCGAGCCAGCCAATCTATCATCGCCAGAGGCAACCTGGGTCCCCCCTGCATCCACATAGCCCCCATATGTGTTTCCGGAAGGCTCCAAATTCAAAATATAAGCAGAGAGAAGACCAAAATGAGGAAGCTAGGGAAACCCATCAAATGATAGTGGGGCATTCTGACATGTATAAATAAAAAAAAATCCATATTGTGCAACTTGAAGGAAACCTATGCAACATGGAGGTGGACACAGGATCTTATATTCCCATGGTGACCTGGTCAATTAACAAAAAAAACAGTTCTGAGTATCACCTGGAATCAACTAAAACCACAAAAGACACTTTAAAAAGATTATCAGGGAAACCACATTCCAGTGCTAGGGGGAGGTTTCTTCCAGATTAAATTTAAAGATTTTACAGGTTCACTACTGTTGACCCTAGTGGATAAGGACCTGCTCAGCTTGCTAGGAATTGAGTGCTTTGAGGCCCTAGGACTAGGAATGACTGGCATCAACACTATCCAAAGAGATGACTTTGAGGTGCTGGAAGCCGAATTCAGGGACATTTTCGATGGAAGCCTAGGCAAGTACATGGGGACCCCTATATCTTTCAATATAGTCTTCCTAATTGCCTCTATCTGACTGAAGCCACAAAGAGTCCCTTTTCCTCTTTGATGAGCAACTAGACAAGCTAATTGCCTAGGGAATTTCGGAGCTGGTTGTCCACACCAGTGGGAGACACCCATTGTTACCCCAATCAAGCCAGATGGCTCTATTCGCATCTGCGCTGACTATAAATCCACCCTTAATAAAGAATTGCATCAGAGTGCCTATCCCATGCCAGTAGTGCAGCACCTCTTGCACTCCTTGGGAAGAGGTAACTTTTTGCAAAACTAGATTTAGCTCAAGCCTATCAACATTTGCCAGTGGATGAGGCAACAGCAGAGGCACAAGCATTTGTGACCCATAGGATGGCATTTAAATGCCATAGACTACAGTTTGGAGTAAGCGTGGCAACGGGGTTGTTCCAAAGCTTAATGGAACACCTTTTACATGGTATTCTAGGGGTGGTGCCATATTTTGATGAGGTCCTTGTGTCTGCAAGTAACAAAGAACAACTAACACAATGGTTGCAGATAGTCCTGACTCGGTTTCAGGAAGCTGGACTTAAAGTCAAGAAAGAGAAGTGCCCAAATATCCGTACCCCAAATCAAACTTTTTGGATTTCTAATTGATGGGTCGGGCATTCACCCCACCAATGGCAAACTTAAAGCCATAAAGGAAGCCCCCACACCAAAAAATAGGGCGGAACTACAGGCATTTCTCGGCCTGTTAAACTTTTACAGCATTTTTCTGCCACAGAAAATGACAGTTGCTGAGCTGCTGCACTGATTGCTGGATAAGAGTGCAGATTGGACCTGGGGGTGCAAGGAAGCAGCAGCTTTCACTGAAATAAAAAAAAACTTTTAACCTCAAATTGCATTCTAGTACAGTACAATGAGAACCTGCCACTTGTATTAACGCGTGACACTTCACCATTTGGCATCAGAGCTGTCCTCAGTCACCAGATGCCAAACTGAAATGAGGCACCAATTGCATTCTATTCAAAAACACTTTCAATGGCAGAAAGGAACTACAGCCAGTTGGACAAAGAAGCACTGGCTGCAGTGGCAGGGGTCAAGCAATTTCATGAATACTTATATGGGAGAGATTTTGAATTGATCATGGATCACAAACTGCTCCTGGGCATCATTGCGGGGGACAAACCAACACCAAATATATTGTCCCCAAGAATGATGAGATGGACTGTATTCCTAGCAGCATACAACTACCACCTCATCCACTGGCCAGGCAAATCCATAGACCACACTGATTCTCTCAGCCAGTGCCCACTTCCACAGCTGTACTGTTAATCCAGAACCTTATGACTGGCCCTTTTACTGAGGCCCATATAATGAGGCAGAGAGACAAAGATAAGACTTTGGCATGAATTTTAAACTGGGGGTGATGGGGATAGCCAGAAGAAACCGGGGAAAGTGAATTTAATCTGTTTAAAAATCAGAAAATGGAGTTATCTGTATTAAAAGGGTGTTTGTTGTGGGGGATACAGTGATAATGCCAGAAACATTAAGAGAACGTGTACTAGAAGTATTACATGAGGGTCACCTGGACATAGTACAAATGAAAGCATTAGCGAGGAGCTATGTATGGTGGCCAGGAATGGATAAGGAGATAGAAGAATGGGTTCCCACATGTCAACCATGCCAGGACCCTAGACCCACACCACCATCTGCACCCTCACTCAAATGGGAGACATCAAAATCACCATGGACAGGGACTTCCGGTTTGGACTTCTTCGGTGATGGAATGAAATCTTGATCGTCCGTGGTTTTGATCTGTGCTCGCCGCTGGAGTGCACCGAGCCACCCAGATTCGGGGCTGAAGCCACCCTGTAGAGGTGGTGAAGAAGGGGGAGCCATCGGTGGGGTTGAGGAGAGCCGTATCTCTCCTCCTCGACTGGCCATTACTCCCTTTCCCAAAGGTGGTTGCAGTGGTGGTCAGAAATGGCCACCTCAAAGAAGATTGTGCAAGAGGAAGTTTAAAGGAGAAAGTTTGACTGAATGGAGAACATCTATTTAAGGTACCTGGAACTTGAATTTTAAAGACTAATACTATTCCTAAAAAAGATTTTAAGGTGTGAAAGAGAAAGGAAATGGAATTGGCTTTTTTTCCTCTAATATTGACAGTTTTAATTGACTTGGAACATTAAAAAGAAGAGATTCGAATAAGAAATTGATACTAATCCACTTTGACATTAATAGGTTATTTCTAGCTGAAAATAAAGTGTCAAAGGGATAAAGATTCTTGGAGAATTTAAAAACTTTCTTTAAAAAAAGAAAGAAAGAAAGCAGTGGAGGGAAAAAGGAAAAAAGAGGGTGGAATCTGGAAAATGGAGAACACCTGGAACTTAAAAAAAATTGATAGTGGAATTTTAACAAGGCTTGCAAAAGATACATTGTAGCTGAAACTTTGTTACAAAAGAACAAAGCCCCTGGAAAGAGAAAGTAAGAAAAGCAAGAAACAGTTTTGGATTATTGGAGGTTTCCTGGAACTCTGGATGGAGGATCCTAATGAAATAAAATTAAATCAATTGGGGGTTGTTTAAAATTTTTTAAATGGCATCACTCCTTGAAGAGTTAAAAATGAGACTTAAAGAACAAAAAGAGGAAGCACAAGATAGAAGAGGATCTTTTGGCTTCGTATTTCAATTTTTAGAAATGGAGATCTTGAACTATGAAAAACAACAAGAAATACTGGCAGAACAAGAAGGGCGGGACAACGAAGAAGCCATCTTCAATGACCAAGCAATTTTAAGTGGGGTAAAAAAGTGAAAGGGGGGAAAGAGAGTTAAAAATTTAAGTACTGAAGCAACAACTAAAAAAAAGAGTAATTTGAAAAGTAATCATAATATCAGGAAGAAGCAGAAGGGAGGATCACAGAAGGGAGAATCAGATAGAAAAGGGAATAAAAAGGGGAGGGAGAAGAAGAGAGGGAAGAGGGAAAGGAAAAGAAGCTACAAAAGACAGAAACAAGATATAGAGGTACAGGAAAAACATACAAAAATTAAAGGTATAAACCTATTTAGAAGACACAGAGACAATGGTTAAAATATAACTTAAGGAGAGGATTCTGCAAAGGTGCATGGGATAGCATTGTTACATAATATGTTAGATGATTAAAGTGATAGAAAAAATTTCTATTGATGTGTAGTGGAATATTTGTTTGTAAGATAATAAGGCTCTCAATGATTTAAAAAGAAGGTTTTAAAAAAACTGAAAAGAAACATGGAAGATTTTTATCAGTTGATAAGATGAACTTGAATAAGAATAATAACTTTATTGACTACTGTTAATAACTATTGTTTGGTTTTTTATTTGAAGACAGTAATAAATAAAATATGAAGTATAAATGATTAAAGTGAAAGACAACTGATATTACTAGGTAATGTTTGTTAAAAGAAATAGAAATGTAAAAGTATGTTATGAATATTAATGGCAGAGCTGTACTTGAATAAATAATTATTCCATTTACTATTGTTATACTATATAAACAGATATATATATACATATATACTTTTTTCTTTTAAGAATTTAGTGTGTATTTTAAGGGAATGTACCAAGCAGAATTTGATTGAAAATAGGTATGTGTTATAAAATAGAGGTTAGAAAATGAATGTTATAACTGTAAAGATGTAACTTAAATTTTTAAATAAGATTTGAAAAAAGATACAAAGGTGTTACACTCCAGTCTAATAATTACAGGGGAAAATTTGTTTTATGAGAAAAGATAATATGAAATTGTAAACAGGACAGACAAAAGTATAAAAACATTGATTAGAAAGATTTTAAAAATTAGAAAAAGATATGTAATTGAATTGAGAAAGGAATGAGATAATTTAAAATAAGGCTATAGGAAGTAAAGAAAGGGAAAAGCTATTGAAAAAATTGTTGAAATAGTTATAAGATATGGATTAGAATGTATAAGATAAATATGTATTGAGTTTATGTCTGTATGGAGAAGTGATAACCCGGGGCCACGCTGTTCTCAAAAAATGGTATTTTATTTGTATTTGTATGTTTTGTGAAAACTTAAATAAAACTTTCATTAAAAAAAAATCACCATGGACAGGAATACACATAGATTTTGCTGGGCCAGTTCAGGTAAAACATTTTTCATAGTAGTAGATGGATATTCAAAGTGGCTCAAAGTAATCCTCATGACAACTACCATGGCAGAAGCCATTATTAAAGTATTAAGGAAACTTTTCGCCACCCATGGGTTACCGAACATAGTGGTGTCAGATAATGGGCCCCAATTCATGGCAAATCAATTTGAAGGGTTCCTCGTGGGACAAGTAATCTACCATGCCTTGTCTGTTCTGGGACACCTGACCAATAATGGTCAAGTGGAGGGGGTGGTGAGATCAGCCAAGGAAACCCTAGCCAGAATGGGTCCAGGGGATTGGCAAGCAAAAATAGATAAAATGTTACTGATCCAACATATCACCCCTAGGGCCATAGGAGTCCAGCAGAACTATTAATGGGCCAGAAATTAAGATCTCCACTGGACAGATTACACCCAAATTATAACATAGACATCCCAGTGGACTCGGTCCTTTAAAGCCGGTCCTTTAAAAGCCAGTCTATGCCCATAATGACACGGGTGGCGCCACATGGGTACTGGCACAAATAGTGCAAATCATGGGTAAAATTAGAGCAGGGGTCGCCAACCTTTTGGACCTCAGAGACTACCAAACTCATAATTTTAAATCCCGGGGACCACTAATATGGATTTTGAGTGACGGTGGCTTGCTGATGTTGGTGGGGGAGAGAGAGAGAGATCTGAGCTAACTTCTCTTTCTCTCCCTCCCTCCCTCCCTTCCCCCTCTCGCTCTCTCTCTCACACACACACAAAATTCTGTGGGCATGGCCTAATTAGTGGGTGTGGGTTGGTGGTCATGTAACTGGCTGGGCATGGCTTGTATGTAAATATTATAAATATTTATATACATATTGAATTTTTTATAAAGAAAAGAGCAACTTTTACCCAAAATCAGGCAAAGCAGGCAGGCAGATTGAATTGCTCACAGAATCACAGATTCACTTAGAGATCTGTGTTTTTGCCATCGGCTATCTGAGTCTGCACTGCTTCAGTCTTAAGGAAGGTTTTGCTCTGCTTAAAAGCAGAGCCGAAGATCTAAAGATTAGCTAGCAAGCAAGAAATCCAACAATTTCCTGCTTTCCAGCTAATCTAAATGTTGGCACAGCAGAACAGCTGATGGTCAGAAAAAGGAAAAATAGCAACTTAGCAGGCAAGTTTGCCAGGTAAGGAGTGAGTGGGCGGGGACAGCACAACCTTGTGTTCACATACAGCCTGGATTAATTGCTTTGGGGGTGCTCTGGGGGTAATATTTCTCTGTGGACCACCAAAATTTTCTCATGGACCACCAGTGTCCTGCCTCTTCAATCGACCCTCCAATCTAACAGGCACAAAAGGCCCATGGGGGTTGGGAGGAATTAAAAACTCTATGAATGAATGTGAAGATAAGAATTGTTCCTAGTACAGTATTTAAAATGGGTTTAAAAGGGAATAGAATCACCAGATGTAAAGAAATTTAATCATACTCAATAAAGATGGTGGCAACGGAAGAAGCATTGTTACATTTGCTATTAAGCTAAGATAAAATGGTAGGAGGAGAGATGGAGAGGGAAAGATAAGTCATAGAAAAAGAAAAAAGACTGGAGAAAGGAAAATGAGAGGAAGATTGGAACAATTAGGAGACTGAAAAACCCAGGTGCACCTGGGAGGCCTGAGAGAAGTCCAGGTGACCTGGGAGGCCTACCCAAGAGACCGGAGGCCCATTGAAGTGAGGTGAGCAGAGAGACAAACTGACTGTGGGCAGCAAAACCAACGGGTGGAAAACAAAGAGGTGAGTCAGTGAGCAAGTGGGGCCAGCTGTGGAACAGGGAGGAAAATCAGCTGTGGGGTGGAGAGGCTAGTAGACTGAGGGCAGTACAATGACCAGCAGAGAATGAAGAGGTGAGCCAGTGAGAGCACGGAGAAGGAAGGAGGAGGAGAGAACAGAGGAAAACTTGCTGTGGACCATCCAAGTGGTCCTGTTTGCTGGTGGAAGCAGCGTACTGGTGTGATGGAACAGCAAATGGGAGCCATGTGGCTACAGAGCAAAAAGCAGTAGCAGTATTGTTGAGTATTAAAATGGAAGAAGAGCAAGTGAAAGAAACATGATAAAACGGGCGAAAATTTTTGGATATCCAATAAAACTAGATAAATGGCAGAAATTGTGGGATAGAAACTGCAAACTAACAATGTCAATAGCATATAAGGAACATTTATACAAAATGTTTTATAGGTGGCATCTACCACCAGCGAGACTAGCAAATGTATAAAAACTTATCAGCTAAATGTTGGAAGTCTACCAGGTTCATATTATCATATGTGGTGGACATGCTCAAAGGCAAAAAAATATTGGACTAAAATACATACTTGGTTAGAAAAAATAATAAAGCAACACATAGATTTGAAACCATAAATATTTTGGGGGTATATTACCAGAAAAGTATAACAAAGGGATAACGTACTTAATTTTACATGTATTTACAGCAGCAAGAATTGTGTTTGCACAACAATGGAAAAATGAATAGATCCCTACAGATGAAATTGTTATTAAAAAAAATACTAGAATGTGCTGAGTTGGATAGTCTAACACTTAAAATAAAATAAAAGGAAGAAATAGAATACTTTTTAACATGGGACTTGTTTTACCAATGGTTAACTAACAGAACAGAACCTGAAAAGACCAAAAAGATAAGAAAAAACAATTGTATTGAAAATTTTATAAGATGGACAAACTAATTGCATTACTATTTTGTGATTAATATTGATATTAATTATGATTATTATTATGATTGATGTTGTACCTCTATTTAAAACTGACTGTGCCCAGACAACACGCTGTTCAGTCAAATAGGGACTTTTTTATTTGTATTAAACAAAAATGTATCAATAAAAAATATACCAAAAAAAAAGCAGCAGCAACACAGCAAGGAAGAGAGCCAACAGCAAGGAGCAGCATAGCAAACTAGAGCCTAAGAGCAGCGCAGAGAGCAGTGGGGAAAGAGACAGTGGTTGAGTGGAGTAGACCAGACAGTGGAGCTAAGTTGACCAGAAAGCTGCACTACTGGCCAGGGGAACTGACCAAAGCAGAGATGCTGCTGAAAAGACCCAAGGTCCAAAAGACAGAATGGAGCTGGCAGAGAAAACAAGAGGCCGGAGCAGCGAACAATGGAAGTGAAGGCAACAAATTAAGCCAGAGGTCCCAACTGGCAGGGAGGGAAGACTCCAGTAGAAAATAAAAATAAATACAGGACAGAAAATAAAAGATAAATAAATAGGCAAATAATAAGGACAAGGGTGGAATGTTAGAAATCAAGGAAGAATAAGATCAATCAAATAAATAAGGCAAATCTTAAATTTGAATTTGAATTCTTTATTGTCATTGTACGCATATACACAGTATACATACAACAAAATTCACATAATACCCAGAGACCAGACCCAACATGCACATACATGTGACAATCCCCAAACACCTCCCATCTGCCAAAATTCCCTGTCTCCTAAAAACACACAAGCATCCATACAACAGACCAAATAATACTGTCCAACAGTTCACTGATGGTGGTCCTTAAGTTCGTTGTTAAGTGCAATTATAGCTCTGGATAAAATCTGTTCACAAAATGTGTGGTTCAAGTTTTAATTGTTCTGTATCTTCTGCCTGAAGGCAACAGTTCACAAAAATTGTAAGCAGGATGGGAAGAGTCCCTGAGAATGTTATGCAACTTCTTCAAACAGCGAGATGCAAAGATGTCATCCAGGATTGGTAGCTGGAGCCCAATGATATTCTGGGCAGTTTGTAATGATTCTCTGTAGAGCTTTTTTGTCTGCTACAGAGCTGCTTCCATACCATTCAAGAATGCCACATGTCAGGACACTCTCAATGTGCTGTGGTAGTATGACAGAAGTAGGTGCTGAGATAGATTTATCTTCCTGAGCATTCTCAGGAAGTACAGCCTCTTCTGTGCCTTCTTCACAAGCATGTTAGCATTCATAGTCCATGAGAGGTCCTCTGAGATATTTTTTTCCAATTTTTTTTTTATTTCAATCTACAAATAACAACAATACATTAACAGTGTGGCATCAGTATATCATACATCTCTCATTGCATTATATTCATATTAATTCATACTTCTTCAATATTTATTTTCAACCTTATTCTCTCCAAATGCCTACCACCATATCGATTAAACATACCTAATAATTCCATTATTCAATTTTTTCCCTGTTTTCATTTTTTTTTTAATGAAAAATTCTCATTTGGCAAGCAGTGTGGTTCCAGGTTTCACCTCTCAATACAAACATGACCATAGTTACTTATTCATTTGTTTAATTTCATATTTCATCATTCTTGTCATTATTAAATATTAAGCTTACCTTATCCAATCCCAATTTATGTTCTCATATCTTATTTTATGATATCTAAAATTCTTATCTCAATTCTATATTCATTTATTCAATTCCAAATCTAATATATCTCCTTCCATTTTTCTTAGTACATTCTCATATCTTATTTTATGATATTATCTAACATTCTCATCTCCTTTCTATTATCATTTCTCATATTATTATTATTTTTTCCTGTCACATTTGTCATTTTATCAATCCTTATCTGTAAATATAGTTGTCCCTCTAGTTAATAATTCGAGCCAACCACCTTCATTCTTCCTTAATATCAATCTCCCTATCTAGTATAAAACACAAATATATATATTTTTCTCAGATTCCGCATTGTATTTTCTCTATGAATCATCTATACATTACAAAATACTATTTTCAATATATTCTTATACATCCCAATATATTACCTTGAGGAATCCCCTTCCTTATCCCGTTTTTTTCCCACCCATTATCTCTCATTCTTTGAACAATGTACCTTCTTTTCATCCTTGTTTGTTTCCTATTCCTCTTTATTTTCTGGTCCTTTCTCTTAATTCCCCTTTCCCCCATTTCCTCCTTTTCTCATTCCAGTTATTAAACTTTCCTGTCTCCCTCTTTTGATTTTTCCTTTGCACTTCCTTTTTCTGCTTTTCCCTTCTCTCTTTAATCATTTTCAAACCATTCTCCCTTTTATCATCCCATCAGACCACAATTTTTTAATTCTAATTCCTTTTCCCCCCTGCTTGAATAATTGTTGTTCATTGTGTTCTTCTAAGTTGGCTTCTTCTTTATAGAACTCCTCCCCCTCTGGTTTATTGTGTTCTTGTGTATGCTGAGTCACCATTTCTAATTTCTGTAATACATAATTACACATTTCAAGTTTAATTTTTATCATGTCCCTTGTATCTTGCATATCTGGTCTTATGTCTTGTAAGTCCAGTCTTATATCAACAAGTAGCTCCTCCATTATATCTTCTCCTTTTTTCTTTTTCTTTCCTTTTCCTTAATAGTTGAAATCCTCTTCTTTGATAGATATATTCAATCCAGACTCCAGTATCTTATTTCAGCCAATATCTTTTGAGTTTATTTTCAACAATTCATACTCTTGAATCTTTATTCCAAATCTTCTAATTGGCCTCTCAAATGTTTCCCAAATTACCAGGTGGTTCCATGACAATAATAAAGTTCCTTTTATTTTCTTTCAAGTTCAAAGATCCAAAATCTCAAACAGACCAGACGCTTGTTTTAAAACATATTAAAGTTTTCCTGTACCATCAGGTGGCGCTCTTGAGTCTGTTTCTTTTTAACTTTCTTTGTTGAATTTCATGTTTTTATTAAGTTCACTAATTTCAATCATTAGCTATTCTTTTCAACACACTCAATTCCAGGATTTAGTTATGCCCTTTAAGTGCCCACAATTCAATATCTGTCCAGTTTAATTTTTAATCCTTTGTTGTGTTAATGTATTTTCCTTCAAATTTTTCCTCCAGGTTAGTCCAGTAAAATAATCAAATCCAAATTTAAAAACCCATTTTCTTTCTCACTTTCTCTGGTCACCTCTTCCACACACTTTCCTCCAAAATAGCCCTTTAATTTGATACCGGGGTACCTCAAAAGTGATGCCGTTTGCCTGGTTCGCACTCTGCCCGCTACTTCTCTCTCCAGCACAAAACTTAGTTTCCTGGAATGTTCTTCGTCTTTGTGATGGCCATTTTAAGACCATCGCTGCAGCTTTGGGAGGAATTTTCTTATCAGGGAGGGGAGTTGCAGCTCCCCTCAACCCTCCAGGTGATTTCCCCCTTCTTCACCACCCCACCAGGGTGGTTCCAGTCCCAATCAGGACCCTCCAGCAAGAGAGCTCGGGCGAAACTGCGCATGATTGCGGATTCTGCACTGACACTGATAGGGAACAAACCAGAAGTCTAAGACATCCTCTGAGATATAAGTGCCCAGAAATTTAAAACTACCAACCCTCTTCACTTCCTCGCCATTTATGTACAATGGTAAATGTACATCTCTCTTTCTCCTGAAGTCAATTATAAGTTCTTTAGTTTTTGTGTGTGTGTTAAGTGTAAGATTATTTTTTTACACCATAGTGTTAGCCCTTGTAGTTCCTTTCTATAATCAGACTCATTGTTCTTATTAATGAACCCCACCACTGTCATGTCACCGCAAATTTAATAATTGTGTTGGTGTTATACAATGGATACATATATGCAGTCATCTGTGTACAAAGAATAAAGGAAGGGACTTAGCACACAACTCTGGGGGGCTCCTGTGCTTAGTATCAGAGTAGAAGAGATCCCATCCTTACTGACTGTGGCCTATCTGTCAGAAAATCTTTTATCCACAAACAATTTTTCTGATTTATACCCAAATTGGACATTTTAAGAACCAACCTGTTGGGTAGAATGGTGTTAAAGGCAGAACTATAATCTACAAATAATAGCCTTGCGTATGTTCCCTGTTGTTCCAAATGATTCGATACAGTACGGACAACAATAGACGTAGTATCATCAGTTGATCGGTTACTCTTATATGCAAATTGGCATGGATCCAAAGTAGATGGAAGACTAGCCTTAATGTAGTTCAACACCAGTCTCTCAAAACATTTCATGACAACAGATGTTAAAACTACTGATCTATAATCATTGAGAGATACCACTACTGTCTGTTTAGGGACTGGCACTATAATGGATGTCTTCAGGCAAGTAGGAATAGATTGAAAATATCCATGAACACTCCAGCTAACTCTGCAGCACAGTCCCTAACAACTCGTCCCATGATTCCATCTGGCCCAGCTGCCTTCCGGGTGTTAATATTCTGGAAAGTGTGTCTCACATCAGAAATCTGCAGTAGAAGTGGTTGTCTATTAAAGGTAGATGTTAGTGGTGTACTATCAGTGGTAGATGCTGGAATGATGGTCATTCCTGTTTTCACTTCAAAATGGCTCAAGAATTGATTTAGCTGCTCAGCCAAAGAATCACTATGCTAGACAAACTATTTTTGTTGCTCTGCCCCATAATTTGTCACAGAACTTGCCATACCCAATGAGAGTCAAAGCTCTCAAAATGATGTTCAGTCCTCCATCTGTAAATAGCTTTAGCATCCCTGATGCCCCTTTTCAATTTAACTCTTGCCTCGCTGTACTGTAGCACATCACCAGAATGGAAAGCAACATTTCTAGCTCTTAATAAAAGACACATTTCTCTATTTTTTCCAGGACTTGTTTTTAGAAAACACCCATACTTGTCTGGTGGTAGTAACATCAATGCAGCTTTTGATATAAAACAGTGCTGTTGAGGTGTAAATATCAATATTGTCCTCCTCAAACAGTGCTCATTCAGTGCTCCTAAAGCAATCTTGAAGTTGCTCAGATGCACTCACTGGCCATACAAAAATAAGGTAGGGAGGAATTGGAGTTCAGAAACTTTAAAAATATATATGGAAGAAAAGGATAAATAAAACTAACATAACAATAAATAAGTTAAATAAATAACAAGGTAGAAAATGAGCATGAAAAAGCAGAAAAAAGGATAGAAAAAAAAAAGAAACATAAATTTTTACTTCTAAAAGAACCGGTAAAAAGAAGCAAACTCATGGAACAGGTGACTGATACTATTGTGGTATGCAGCATATGTTCCATGTATCTGTTTATGCCCAAAGAACACCCAAAGTATATATGTATCAAATGTAAACTATGTGAACTACTAGAGGAGAAAGAGTTACTCTAGAAGCCACTCTAGCCTGTAAGCAATGGACTTTTCCCCTTCAACCGAAAAGAATGAACTTCTGGAAACTAGGTATTTCAAAAGAAATCCTTTACTGAAAGGAAGTGAATCTGGTACTAGTGAAAGCAGAATCTAAGGTTCTCCCAGGCATACAGTAATAGATAAAGGAAGTTAGAACCCCTCCCCTTATTTAGATGTGGATTTAGTCAAACAAAGAACCAACATGTTAATTCCCCCCTCCCCTTTCCTGGGAACGAATCTCAGAGGATTTTCCCAGGGAGTATTTTCCAGAGATGGAATTTTTATGGTTCCTTCTGCTTTTGCTATCTCTCCAAGAGGTGACAAGTTTCTAGCCATCTGGCTCCAGTCCTTCAGTTGTATATCATGTGCAGTTATACAGATTCAATATAAGATTCAGGTTACATCAAAAAGGATTACTTGTACCAACTTCCCCCCTTCTTCTTCCATTGAAGAATGACAGATACATGGATCTGACAGCCAAACTCCAACCTATCCAAGAAATCTATATTCAAACCAAACCAAATAATGAACAAATAACTCCCAGAGGATTTGATCCTGCTGATAAACTGTTGGAGGAAGACAAATGGAGGTTTGTCACACATAGAAGGAAATACAATAATCAAAGAAAGAAACAGCATATATCTAACAAACCCCTACTACCCAATCTAACCCATCCAGAAGCAGCCTCATTAAAACTGAGCAATCAGTTTCTCCTCCTAGAAGAAAATATGCAGATCCACAACCTCCCCCTCCAAGAAAACATGCAGATACCTAGAAAAGAGATATTGTCAAATATCCCTAAAGTCACATTCACAAACAGACCTGAGATAAACAGAAAAGCACCCCAGACTGTTACCCCCCCCCCCAAAAAAAAAGAAAGGCAAGTGTTGGTGATAGGACATTCTATTCTCACAGGAACAGAACCAGCATCTGCAGACTGGACATACAATCTAGGGAGGTAAGTTGTTCCCCTGGAGAAAAAAAATCAAAGATGTGGCTGAGAATCTAACCAAAATATTTAGGCCCACAGATTACTACCATTTCCTCCTCTTTCACATTGGAATGAATGGCACAACAAAAAAAACCTGAGTACAATATTGAGAGATTATAAACAACTAGGAAATAATGTTAAAGAGCTAGGACCACAAGCAGGGGTGGGCTGCTACTGGTTTGCACCGGTTCAGGCAAACTGGATGTTAATTTTACATCTGGTTTGCTGAACCAGTAGCTGCAATGACTGGCTGGCCAAGCCCACCCTGCCCCTCCCCTCCCAGTAGTCTCCATACAGCCTGTTTTGGATCCCAGGTAAGTGCAAGGCCTGCATTGAAGCTTAGGGAGGGCAAAAAATGGGCCTCCCGGAGGCTCCAGAAAGCTGGAAATGGGCCCATTTCTGGCCTCCAGAGAGCCTCTGGAACAGGCCTTGTGGAGGCTCCTTAATTCCAGGTTGCTTCTCTCTTTGATTAGTTTCCAACCATTATTTCTTGTCCCGCGCTCTGATGCTTTGGAGAATAATTTGACCCTCTCTTCTTTGTGGCTGTAGTGTATTTAAATAAAGACTTCTAGGGTGATGTTCCTATTGGTTAACAGAAGCAACGATATAATTGGTTAGTAACGTTAGCACCTGATTGGCCTCCAATAGTGGTGGGAAGTTTAACTAAATGTCATTGGTTGCAAGCCATGGAGCAGCCACTATAAAAAGGGCTGCTGCAGTTCGACTGCAGTTGAAGTTACTGTTATAATTAAAGAGCTGAATTCAACTCCGGTGTGCGAGTCTCTTTACTGGCGACAGAACACTGGCGACGAAGGTGGGATAGAAGAGACAAAGACCGTAAGCACGTGGCAACAACAGCCGAAGGACCAATGAGATGGCCGGCAATTCGCCACCCGCACCGTTCAACCCAGCCCAAGAAGAATGGGAGTCGTACATTGACAAATTCCTGGTGTTTTTAGAAAGCAACGAACTGCAAGGAATCACCGACCAAAGGAAGAGAGCTGTATTCCTAATGCATTGTGGTCCGACTGTTTTTAAAATGGCCAAAGCGTTAGCAAGACCAAACAATGTAAAACAGATGGCATGGCCAGACCTGAATCGGATGTTGAGGAACCATTACGCACCGGCCGTATCCAACCTAATTAGAAGACACGAGTTTTACAAGCGCGACCAACTAGAAGGCGAGAGCATTGGAGACTTCGTAGCAGCATTAAGAGACATTTGGGGGACATGCAAATTCCTCAACATGGACGAAGCCATGAGGGATCGCATAGTCCTTGGACTAAGAGATGCAACCTTACAGAGCAAACTACTAAACCGACCAAATATCACCGTTAACGAAGCCATTGCTGAAGCAACTGCTGCTGAAGCCGCAAAGAAATCTGCAGCAAAAATGAAGCAGATGAATATGGCGGGCAACCCGAGCATGAACAAAGAGAAGAAGACAGAGGGAACCAAAAAGCACGCTGCCACATCCTCTCACCATGAGGACATCGAATCATCAACCGCTTCAGATGACGAAGACGAGGAAGTGAACAGACTCTACTCAGAAACCAGAGAGAACCAGAGAGAGAGACGAGGCAGAAGATCCGAGTTCCAGTGTGCGGGTTGTGGCGGAAACCACCCGAGATCTGAGTGTCTATTCCTGGATGCTACCTGCCGGAACTGTGAGAAATGGGGACACATCGCAAGGGTATGCCGAAACAAAAAGAGCTATAATTCAAGGGGACAGGGCAGTACCCACCCCCCCAGAAACAAAGAAAGGACAACCAGAAGCCGTTGGAACCGTGATGGAAAAAGTCAACGGAAAGACGAAAAGGAAGAAACACACCAAACGATCACAATTGGGACGGCCAGAACAACAAACACTAAGAAGGTTAGAATCAACGTCCTGATTGAAGGTGAGCCATGTGAGATGGAAGTAGATTCTGGTTCGTATTTATCAATGGTGTCATGGAACACAATAAAAAGCTTGATTCCCAATATAAAATGCAGAGAACTTGAGAAGCAAAGCTTAATCATCAAGGACTACCAGGGTAACAAAATACCGGTAGTAGGGCTAGGACAATTCAAAGTAAGTTTTAAAAGGCACACCAAGAACCTGCCATTAACCATCGCTGACAGAGATCACCCCAGCCTGCTTGGGTTAGAATGGTTCGAACCACTTGGGATCGAGGTGACAGGAATAAACAACACCACCATGACTGACTGGGGAAAAGACCTGATGGAAGAATTCCATGACGTGTTTGACAGGACTTTAGGCAAGTACCGTGGGACCCCTATATCGTTTAACTTAAACCCGAACGTAGCTCCAGTTAGACTCAAAGCCAGCCGGGTACCATTTGCACTAAGACCTAAAATTGATGAACAACTAAACAAACTAATCGCTCAGGGGGTTCTAGAGCCAACTGACCACGCCAGATGGGAGACCATAATTGTGATCCCTATAAAACCTGATGGGTCCGTGCGCATCTGTGGTGACTATAAGGCCACCCTGAACCATGCATTGCAACAGAGCGCATACCCCGTTCCAGTAGTCCAACACCTGTTGCATTCATTGGGAAGAAGCAGAATTTTTGCAAAACTTGACCTCGCGCAGGCATATCAACAGTTACCCATTGATCCTGAAACAGCCGAGGCACAAACCATCGTTACACACAGAGGAGCATTTAAATGCAATAAATTACAATTCAGCATAAGCGTAGCCCCTGGCATTTTCCAGAGCCTAATGGAATGTCTCCTACAAGGACTAAAAGGGGTGGTGCCCTATTTCGATGACGTATTAATATCTGCTGAAAACAAAAAACAATTAAAAGGGCAGTACTGACAAAATTTAGAGAAGCAGGACTCAAGGTCAAAAAAGAAAAATGCCAATTTGCCACAAACCAGGTCGAGTTCCTGGGATACCTTATTGACAAAGCAGGAATCCACCCCACACAAAAAAATACGAGCAATTAAGGAAGCCCCCAGACCCAAAAACAAAACGGATTTACAGGCTTTTTGGGGTCTCATTAATTTTTATCATGTCTTTCTGCCACAGAAGGCAACAGTAGCAGAACCACTGCATAGACTTCTCGATAAAAAAGCCAACTGGAAATGGGGCCACCAAGAGGAAACGGCATTCAAAAGAATTAAGGATCTAATCACATCGAAATCAGTATTGATTCAATACAGCAACACGCTACCTCTAACTGTCACCTGCGACGCTTCACCTTTCGGAATAGGTGCAATTCTCAGCCACACACTTCCAGACAGCAGGGAAGCACCAATTGCCTTTTATTCCGTTATCCAAACCGAAAGAAACTACAGCCAACTAGACAGGGAAGCTTTGGCAGCCATCTCGGGAGTGAAACGTTTCCACAAATACTTATACAGTAGGACATTTTCTTTGATTACCAATCACAAACCACTTTGGGAATCCTAGCCGGTGATAGGGCAACCCCAATATCCTGTCCCCAAGAATGACTAGATGGTCAGAATTTCTAGCAGCTTACAGTTACAAACTCATTTATCGCCCAGGGAAAGCCATACCCCATGGAGATGCCTTAAGCCGCGCACCACTACCAGGGCATGACGACAATCCAGCCCCCACCACACAGACACTACAAATTGAAATGATGCCGAATTGGCCAATCACCGCATCAGACATCACCAGGGAAATGGCTAAAGATGCACTGATGGGCCGGATACTGAACTGGGCGGGACGGGGTTGGCCGGAAAACATGAAAACCGAGACCTTTAAACTATTTAAAAACTGGCAAACTGAATTATCGCTGGAAAAAGGGTGCAGGAGACAGGGTGGTGGTTCCAAAAAAGTTACAAGAAAAGGTGCTAACCATGCTACACGAAAGACACCCCGGCATAGTAAAAATGAAGTCCCTGGCCAGAAGCTACGTTTGGCCAGGAATAGATAAAGATATTGAAGCCTGGGTTAAAACATGTAACAAATGCCAATCTTCCAGATCCACCCACCCCTCAGCACCAGTCCTCAAATGGGAGACACCCCGAGGTCCCTGGTCAAGAATCCATTTGGATTTCGCCGGCCCCACAAAAGGTTATACTTACCTAATCGTCGTGGATGCCTATTCAAACTGGTTGGAAGTCATCATCATGAGTTCAACAACCACAGAAGCCATCACCAAACAACTTAAAAAACTTTTCACCACCCATGGTCTACCAGATGTAGTAGTATCAGACAATGGGCCACAGTTTACAGCCTTGGCTTTTGAACAGTTTCTTGTGGAACATGGAATACGACATGGTTTGACAGCGCCAGCTCATCCGGCAGTGAATGGTAGAGAGGAACACATGGTTCATTTTATGAAAGAAGCACTGGAAAGGCTTGACAGAAGTGATATGCAAGAAAAACTCAACACCATACTCACCATCCAACATATAACACCATGCACAACTACGAACAAGTGCCCAGCTGAACTTTTGATGGGAAGAAAATTGCAATCTTACTTGGATAAACTGCACCCTACCTACAACCCAGAAAAGCCACCAGACTCGTCCAGTAAGTACTGCTCTTTCTTACCAGGAGATTTAGTCTACGCAAAAAATCTTACCGGAGAACCATTGTGGTTACCGGCAACGATTACTCAAATCACGGGCCCTCGTTCCTACTGTTTAGAAACCACCGATGGCAGATCATGGAAACGACACATCGACCAGCTACGGTCCTGACACATCGAACGAGACACCGACGTTCCCAGAAACACAGAACAAACATTTTTCCAAACACCCCCAGACAATAATGAAAAATCCAGAGGGGGGGGGGGACAAATTAATAAAGAAAATAAAAATAACTTACCTTTAGAAAACTTCAAGAAACAAGAGGAGTTGAAGGAACCTCGGGGGAGAAGCAGCCAGGCCAACTCGACCTGCCCACACGCACAGCAAGGAAACCACGCTGCCCAATCAGCAAGTCCAGACCGCAGAGTAAGATCTACAATCCCAAGACGCGACCGAAGCAGCGCGGTCAAGGCACCCTCCCAGGAGATTCCAGAGGGAAGAGAGGAACGGACGGCTGGCCTGTCCGAACCGGTGGAGACCAACACAGGGACTGAACTGCGCAGGTCAACAAGGACTCACAAGACCCCCGCCTACCTGTGCGACTACGTTACGTTGGAACTAACCAAGAGGGGAGGGGTGTAGTGTGTTTAAATAAAGACTTCTAGGGTGATGTTCCTATTGGTTAACAGAAGCAATGATACAATTGGTTAGTAACGTTAGTACCTGAATGGCCGCCAATAGCGGCGGGAAGTTTAACTAAATGTCATTGGTTGCGAGCCATGGAGCAGCCGCTATAAAAAGGGCTGCTGCGGTTCGACTGCAGTTGAAGTTACTGTTATAATTAAAGAGCTGAATTCAACTCCGGTGTGCGAGTCTCTTTACTGGCGACAGAACAGTGGCAGCCCTTCAAATGCTGGAATACTGCTATCATGTCACTCCTAATTCTTCTTTTCTTTAGATTAGCCAACCAAAATCCTGCAGCTGTTTTTCATATGTTTTAGTCTCCAAGCCTTTGATCATCTTAGTTGCTCTTCTCTGAACTTTTTCCAAAGTCTCAACATCTTCTTGGTAGTATGGTGACCAAAATTGGTTGCAGAATTCCAGGTGGGTCTTACTAGAGTTTTATAAACCAGTACTAATATTTCATCTGATCTTGATTCTATGCCTCTGTTTATACTGTACAACCCAGGATTGGTGGTAGCTCACAACTAGAGGTGCCAAACAGCAGGACAGCTGTGAGAGCTGTGTCAGGCCTCTCCACCACCTGACTCAACAATGAGGGTGCTTCTTTTGGGCCATCCACCCCTCCCCATTAGGCTTTTGTGCTCAGCACTTGGCTGAGGGAGGGGAGCACTTCCCCATGCTGCCCTCTTCTTTCTCTTGGCCCCGCCAATGAGGGAGAAAGGCCAGGCTTGGGGGATGGCCCCCACCCAGAAAGATCTGCCCCCGCCATTCTCTCCCAGCCCTCTTTGCTAGCAGCAACAGCAAATGTACGATGAAAAGCGGAATGCAGTTGCTGCGCAAAGGCAAATACAGGGGCCCAATCATTCCTGCACTAAGGCTCCGCCCATCACCACCACTATGACAGGGCAACAACTCTTTCATCCCTTGCCGTGACAGGTCCACAGGGAGCTGCAGCAGCAGGATGAAAGAACTGCATGTTGCTCTGGAGCCACGGGTTACCAACACCCATCCAAGACCTATAAAGCCATCAGCATTGCATATATGGCTAACAAAGGAATTGGAAATAATACTCCAATTTTGTCTAATGAAGGCTAGGGTTTCAGATGTGCAAAATCATAGACCTGAAAACATTAAGTACTGTAGGCCTTGCAGTTTGATGTTAGGAGAGCCGGCTTGAAAATGGTAAAAGTTGTCATATATACAAGGCAGGAGAAGAAATGTGCTGTCAAAAAAAGTAATCCCTTCCAAGTGCAAAAATCCAACAGGGAGGATTTACGGGAGTTCAGATCTAGGGAATGCCAAGAAAGACAGCTAAATAAACACATAGATCATATGTCTTGAAAGCTGATGTCAAAAAATCAACTTGATGATAGGAGCAGACAGGTGGCAATTGGTGCAATCCCTGCACATTTTGTCCTGGAGCCTTTGGCTGGCCTTGTCCAATGGAAACATCTTAAAGCAGATGTTTGCCTGATTGCAAATACTGTGAAATTTATAATCCACATACACATATAGTCTTAGAGCTTCCTAGAAAAGAAAAACACAAGTTCATCCAATTTCCTTGCTGGCCAGAACTGCAGCACTGTAGATGTTGTAGAAGGAAATCCCTTTTAAATTGGAATTGAAAGTACTTGCTGCTGAAAGCCTCAAGACTCAAGACTCAATGCATGAAAGCTGTGGAATCCTGGGCTTCAGTTATTTCATTCTCAAATTAATGAATTAGAATTGTATTAATTTTAGTATAATTAAAATTATATTGGGTTCTTAACAGTGGTGGGATTCAAAAAAATTTACTACCAGTTCTGTGGGCGTGGTTTGGTGGGTATGCTGTGGCTTGGTGGGCATGGCAGGGGAAGGTTACTATAAAATCCCCATTCCTTCCCCACCCCACTAACCTGCTTTCCAGCTCTGTTCTTCTGTGCAGGGCAACCAAAGAAGACTTAGTCAATCAGCTGGGATTTGGGAGGCAGAGAATAGGTGGGGGTGGGGCCAATCAGAGGTGGTATTTGCCGGTTCTCTGAACTACTCAAAATTTCCACTACTGGTTCTCCGGAACGAGTTAGAATCTGCTGAATACCACCTCTGGTTCTTCAGCAAGCCATATTAAAATATAAGAAGTCTCTGCCATTCCGTTCATTTATGGAATCTTCAAAATTTGAGTTCAGTAACATTTTGGTTTTTATTACATTGATCATAAGATATCAATCTTAATTGAAACTTTGTAAGGTTTAAGATGTAATTTTCATGGTTTGCACTTCCATTGTCTTCTGATGCTGAACAAGGCATAACCTGCAGAGACCCCTTCCCTCCCATTTGAGATGTTTCATCTATATTCTTTAGTTGTAAATGTAATATTTTCTACTTGTACAGCTAGAATGCCTCATTTATGAGCTTTCTTCTGCCAAAACATTCTCAAATGTCTGAGAAAAGTTAATATGCCCATATTGCAAGAACAAAAACTTATTTTGTAGCTTAGCATAATATTTATAGAATATAGACTTGGAAAGGACATTTCTGACTGATAATCCTCCAGCTTCTGTTTGAAGACCTCTACTGAAGGAGAACTTGTGTGGCAGCCTATTCTACTAGCTGACAGCTTTCTAGTCAGGATGTTCCTTTAGATTTCTTGCCTGAATTGTTTCACTGCAGTTTAATCCAGCAGTCCTGAACTCTAAGACAATAAAAAATGTGTTCTTTCCTCCTTGTGTCCATCCTTCAGGTATTTGAAGACTGTTATCCTACCACCACCACCACCACCCAATGTCTTCTATAAGCTAAACATGTCATGATTCTTAATTTTATCTTATACAGCCTGGTTTCCAGATATAAATTGGAACTTACTCCAATTTGTCACTGACATTTTAAACTATATTGCCTGTAACCGGACACAGAACATCAAATGGGGCATAATCACTCAGCCAAATATAAGGGCATCTAACCATAGTAGCCCATATTTCACACTTTTTGAAGGAGAATATCATGAGTCACTCTGTTGAAGGCTTTAATACGTCAATGCCATTCCCTGATCTACTAAGCCAGTTAGCCTATCAAAGAAGAAATCTGACATGATTTGTTTGTGACAAACCAATGTTGGCTCCTGTTAATTGTAAAATATCTGCTCAAATGCTCATAAACTTGTTGTTTTATAATCTATTCAAAGATCAAAATACATGTCAAACTGGTGGGCTTCTAATTTCTTGAGTCTTCTTTCCTCCCTTATAAATTTGCTCTCCACCAATTTTCTGGGATCTCCCTAGACTTCCTGGAACTCTCAAAGATAATCAAGAATAGTTCTAAGATCACCTCTATTAGTTCCTACCTAACACTCCACTTAACACAAATAATTGTACAAACCTGGAAACTCAAGAAATTCTAGGATAGAATTGAATTTAACTTTCTTCCCTATATCTAAAAGCACTTACCGTTACTTGCCTATCTGTGGCTCCAAAGGAAAGGGAAAGGGAAAAGAAATCCATATACTTTCCTAACCACCTGACCACTTGGTAGATTAGGCAAAAATTAACTAGACTTATATATAGAATTCTTTTTGGCCAAGTGCGATTGGATACACAAGGAATCTGTCTTGGTGCAAATGCTCTCAGTGTACATAAAAGAAAAGATACATTTATCAAGAGTCAAGAATAATAAGGTACAATACTTAATAATAGTCATAGTGTACAATAATTAATCAAACCATACTAGGAAACAGTATAAATCGTAAGGATACAAGCAACAAAGTTACAGTCATACAGTCACAAGTGGGAGGGGATGGGTGATAATGAATGATGAGGAGATTAATAGTAATAGTAATGCAGACTTTGTAAATAGTTGGACAGTGTTGAGGGAATTATTTGTTTAGCAGAGGTATGGTGTTTGGGGAAAAACTGTCCTTGTGTCTAATTGTTCTGGTGTACAGTGCTCTATAGCGTCATTTTGAGTGAAGGAGTTGAAACAGTTTGTTCAGGATGTGAAGGGTCTGTAAATATTTTCACAGCCCTCTTTTTGATTCGCGCAGGTCCTCAATTGAAGGCAGGTTGGTAGTAATTGTTTTTTCTGCAGTCCTAATTACTCTCTGAAGTTTGTATCTGTCTTGTTGGGTTGCAGAACCAAACCAGACAGTTATAGAAGTGCAGATGACAGACTCAATCATTCCTCTGTAGAACTGAATCAGCAGCTCCTTGGGCAGTTTGAGCTTTCTGAATTGGTGCAGAAAGAACATTCTTTGCTGTGCTTTTTTGATGATGTTTTTGATATTAGGTGTCCATTTTAGGTCTTGAGATATGATAGAACCTCGAAATTTAAAGGTCTCTACTGTTGATACTGTGTTGTCTAGTATTGTAAGAGGTGGTGGTATGGGAGGTTTCTCCTAAAGTCTACCACCATTTCTATGGTTTTGAGTGTGTTCAGTTCCAGATTGTTCCGGTTACACATGAAGCAAGTTGTACAACCTCCCATCTGTATGGGGATTCGTAGTTGTCTCGAATGAGACCAATCACTGTTGTATCATCTGCAAACTTCAGTATTTTAACAGATGGATCATTTGAGATGCAGTCATTGGTATATAGGGAGAAGAGAAGTGGAGAAAGCACACAGCCTGGGGGTGGGGGTTGTGCTAATTGTACAGGTATCAGGTGTGATTCTGCTTAGCTTCACTTGCTGCTTCCTATCTGTTAGGAAGCTTATGATCCACTTACAAGTGTGCTTAGGTACTGCTAGCTGGTTTAGTTTAGTTAGAGGAATGTCTGGAATGATGGTATTGAATGCTGAACTATATATAAATTGAAACTGCAATTTTCAGGAAGTTGGAAGAAAGATGGAAATATATCTTCCATCCAGAATAAACAAAAAGGAGTCTTCTCACCCATCTGAAATCACTCGTGGGGCCTTTTCCTTAGATATTTTGTTGGTCAGTCAAGGAAGCATGGGCAAACCTAGCAAGGATCTGTTCTGGCAGAAAAACTATCATGGGGTAATGCAAAGATAATAATGTTCAGGCAAAATTCAAATCAAATTTAGCTTGGCTTGTGTACATAATAACTTGAACCCTGAAAAGCAGATCAGAAAAGTTACCTGAGTATCATAAAAGGTAGACTTGTCCTTGGTTGCTTTTGAATAAAGACACCTGGGATATTGAATGAGAATGTTATGCACACTGACTTCTGTGTCATCTTCTGAATGTGCAGAAGGCCTATCATATTCTCCACAGTTCTTCCTTCTCAGTGCAGAACATGCCTGTTAAGTTTGAGCAATGAGAGGCTGAACCAGAGCATGAGTGCAACAGTACTTTATTTACAAATAAAGGGCTGACCGTGCTTGCCAAGCCTGGAACTGGCTCGCAGCAATCAGCGGCCAGTTGGACCCCGCAGCCAGCTTTTATAGCTGGCTGCTGTGGAGAACTGACCAATGGGAATGGGGGAAATAACGCCCACACAAGTGAGTGGACCTGAGTGAGAACTCCTAGAGTCCTCAGGACATAACACCCCTTCCCCCCAGATGCGAACACGCATAGTCCTTGAGGTAGATGGGGGGTTTGTGTTGGCGCCCGGAGCGGCGCAACTCGGGAACATTGTCTGACTGTTCGGCATCAGTCTGTGACGGTTGAGCGGGCATAGTGTCACCAACACTCTCTCTGGACTGGACATCCTTGGAAACCACCGGGTTGGTTTCTGGAGTCAAACTCTCGTGGGTTGGATCCGGTTGATCAACTCTCTGGGCGCTGTTGTCCGGGTTTGGGCTGACCGGAACGACCGCTGGCGCAGACTGGTCACTGGGTGCGATGTGGCTGGGTGGCGGATGGGACGGTTCCCCTTCGACTGGAGACTCTGGATCCTTGTTTGCGAGGTTGCTGAGGCGCCTTCTGAGTTGGTCTATGTGTCTCCTCCAGACGCGACCGTCCTCCAGCCTGACTCTATATGATCTCGGCCCGGTGACGGCGATGACTTCGCCCGGAATCCAAAGTGGGTCCCCAGCGAAATTCCTGGCGAATATCGGCTCCTGTAACATAAAATGTCTAACCCCTGAAGTGGAAGCGAGGGGAGAGTCAGGGCAGTATTGTGGGTGCAGTCTATCCAATACAGTCCTCAGGTGTCGGCCCATCAGAAGTTCCGCTGGGGACTTATTGGTGACTGCACAGGGGGTTGAGTGCTGGCTCATCAGGAACCGTGAGAGTTTGTGGTGCCAGTCATCTCTGCCAAACCTAGCGAGGGCCTCTTTGGTGGTCCTGACGGCCCTTTCAGCCAACCCATTACTCGCAGGGTGGAATGGGGCTGTTAAAATGTGGCGAATGCCTAGGTTGGCTGCAAAACGGCTGAATTCTACTGATGCGAACTGTGGGCCATTATCGGAGACCAAGGAGTCGGGTAGTCCATGGGTAACGAACAGGCGCGTTAACACGTTGGTGATTGCTAGTGTGGTTGTTGTGGATAGCTGCGCCACGTCTATCCACTTGGAATAAGCGTCCACGACCACTAGGAACATCTTTCCATGCACGGGGCCGGCCAGATCGATATGGATTCTCGACCAAGGGGCGCTGGCGCTCTCCCATCTGGTAGGAGTGGCGATGGGGGGAGCAGGACGGGATTCCTGGCAAATGCTGCAGGAACTTACCCACTTGACAATGTCCTCATCTAGACCCGGCCACCATACGTAGCTGCGTGCCAACGCCTTCATTCTCACAATGCCGGGGTGTCCCTCGTGCAACGCCTCCAGGACTCGGGTACGCAGCGAGGTCGGAATGATCACTCGAGTGCCCCACAGTAGACAACCCTGCAAACTGGACAGCTCCTGCATGCGAGTCTTAAAGGGTGCGAATTTGTTATCAACATTGCCTCCCGGCCACCCCCTCCTCACCCAGTCGAGCACCTGGGCGAGCGTTTGGTCTGCCTTGGTTTTGGCGGCGATGTCAAGGGCGGTGATGGGCAGGTCCAACTGGGTGATTTCAAAAATGGCATTGACAGGAGCTGGGTCTTCAGCCGGAGCGGGTAAGGGGCAGCGACTGAGTGCGTCAGCGTGGGATAGAGTTTTGCCCGGGCGGTGGATAAGTTTGTATGAGTAGGCTGCTAGAAAAAGCGTCCACCGTGTCATCCGAGGGGAGAGGACTTGAGGTGTCTGCTTGTCGCCGGCCAGTAGGCCCAGGAGGGGTTTATGGTCGGTGACCAGTTCGAAAAAGTGGCCAAAAAGGAATTCGTGAAACTTTTTCACGGCTGCAACAGCTGCTAGGGCTTCCTTGTCTATTTGGCTGTAATTTCGCTCCGTGGCCGAGAGCGTCCTGGAGAAAAAGGCGATGGGGGCCTCGGCGCCATTGGCGAGTCGGTGACTAAGGACCGCCCCAATTCCAAAAGGGGATGCGTCTGCTGCCAGTACTAAAGGAAGGTTGGGGTCGAATTGGATGAGCACTGCCTCTGATGTAAGTAGTGATTTGACGGCGTGAAACGCCTGGTCTTCTTTGTGCCCCCAGTGCCACGGTGACTTTTTGTCTAGTAATCTGTGTAGGGGTTCGGCTACTGAGGCTTTATGGGGCAAGAAGGATGCATAAAAGTTTAGGAGTCCCAAGAAAGCTTGTAGCTCCGTTTTGGAGGTTGGTGTGGGAGCTTCGTGGATCGCCCTGACCTTGGACTCCAGGGGGTGAATGCCAGAGGCGTCAATTTTATAACCCAGAAAGTCCACCTGTCTAGTGGCAATGGTGCATTTTTCTTTTTTTAACTTGAGGCCATGCTGTCTGAACCTCTCTAACACTGCTCGCACTCTCTGGAAGAGTTGGGGTCTGTCCCTGGCCGAGACCAAGATGTCGTCGAAGTAGGGTACTACACCAGGGAGGCCCTGTAAAATCCGCTCCATGAGGGATTGAAAAATGCCCGGGGCAACACTTACGCCAAATTGGAGACGCTTGCATCGGAAGGCACCCCTGTGAGTGACGATGGTCTGAAGTTCCGCTGTTTGGTTATCAACAGGGAATTGTTGATATGCTTGAGACATGTCCAATTTAGCAAAAATACTGCCCGGTTCGAATGTATGCAATAAATGCTGAATGACGGGCACAGGATAGGCGCTAACTTGTAAATATTTATTGATTGTTGTCTTGTAGTCCGAGCAAATTCTCAGGCTACCATCTTTTTTTAGGGGTGTGACAATGGGCGTCTCCCACTTGGCGAAATCTGTTGGCTCAATGACCCCTTGTTTTAGTAGTTTATCCAATTCAGCGTCTAGTTTTGGTCGAATAGCAAATGGAACTCTACGTGGTTTTAATCTGATTGGGGCTGCCTGGGGGTCAACGGTGAACGAGATGGGGGTTCCATTATAACACCCCAGCTCCTCGCTGAACACATCTGCGTAGTCAGCGAATAAGGAGTCAGTGTCTGAGGTTGAGACAGCATGGACTCCTGTTAACCCTAGGCCGAGGTGGGGAAACCAATCGAGCCCCAATAAGGTGGGTAGGTTGCCGTTAACTACCACTAGAGGTAGGTGGCCTTTAAAAGCTCTAAAACTGACAAAGAACTTGCCTCTGCCGATCACGGGAATGGCCTTCCCCTGGTAGTCCTTCAGACCGAACTGGCATCTCTGGAGCCGGGTAGTAGATAGGCTGGGGTGGAGTCTCTTGAGGGTGTTCCACGAGATTATTGAGAGCGCTGACCCTGTGTCAACCTCCATGTGGCACGGTTTACCTTCTAGGGAAACGGAGAGAGAAATTTTACTAACAGAGTGGCAAGTACGCCTGGCAAGGCGGTGCGTGCGACAGTTTAATACTTGCCTCTGTGGTCCCGAGTGCGAGGACGGGGGTCTTTGTGCAGCGCTTTGGGGGGCTTGGCAGACTCTCGCAATGTGCCCCCTCTTATGGCAGTTGTTGCAAACGGCTCCTTTAAACTTGCAGGTGGCCCTTTGATGTGATCCCCCACAGGCTAGGCACAGGGTGATGTGCTTGGGTGGACGGTGTATTCTTGTTTGGCCCCTACCTGTGACCGTCTGTCATTGGTGAGGCGATGGACATCGTTCTCATCGTTGTGGCCTTCCTCCGCTTCCACCTCTTCGGAATGGACTGGGAACGCTGCTAGCTTGGCGCTTGGGCCCTGAATTTCGGTGGCTGAGTTCGTAGCTAGCTCGGCTGCTAGGGCCTCCTCTACCGCTTGCGCGAGGTTGAGGTCTTTCTTAGCTAGCAGTCGCCTCTGTAGGTTGAGATCCTTGACCTCACAAACCAATTGATCGAGGAGCATGTCCTCTAGGTATGTTCCAAACCCGCAGTGCAGGGCTGCTGTTCTGAGGGCGGCCATATATTGGTTGATGGTCTCCTTACTTGATTGCTTCCTCATTCGGAACGTGAACCTCCTGGCGATTTGTGACGGTCTGGGAGCGTAGTGGTTTGTGAGGATCTCAAGCAACTCGGACCACGGAACGTTTTTTAATTCTCTCGGCGCCACGAGTGCTGCAGCGGTATCGTAAACGGTGGCTCCGCAGTAGATTAGGAAATAGGATTTTTTCCGATGCTCTCCCGCATCCGACAGGCCGACCGCATCGATGTAATGATTGAAACGGTTCTTATACGATTCCCACTTCTCTTCGTCTGGTTTAAACGCCGGGAATACTGGATTGGAACTCATGGTGCTGGAACGGCTGGGCTACCTGCGGGAGAAATCTCTCTGGGACTACGAACGCTCGTGAGTTACAAGTGATATCAGCTCTGGAGAGGTTTTTTGCTACCCTCTCTTTCTCTCTCTCTGGGTTACCACGTTGGCTGCTAGCCGTTGGAGGTGTCTTGATTCGCGCCAAAAAAAGTGGGCGTTAGTGACTCTCTACAGCGCTGTGCTGTGATTCCTACTGGCCCGAAATTCAAATGACACCCGTTTGAATTTCGCGCCAAATGCAGAGCGGCTGCGGCTCGCAGCGCTTCACTTTCCCCGTAGCGAGGCTAACAAGCGGCTACAGACGCTTCTAACTATTTGACTCAGACCGCTTTCTCTGGCTGCGGATCTGCGTTTGCTCTTTTTGATCGCTCGTTTCGCTAGCTGACCGCTCTCTCTGGCTGCGGATCAGCGTTTCCCCTGTTGCCAACCGATCGCTCTCTCTGGGCTGTAGATCGGTGGCTAGTGACTCAGCGGTTGCAAGGTGCTTCTGGTAGCCATCCCACCTTCGTCGCCAGTGTTAAGTTTGAGCAATGAGAGGCTGAACCAGAGCATGAGTGCAACAGTACTTTATTTACAAATAAAGGGCTGACCGTGCTTGCCAAGCCTGGAACTGGCTCGCAGCAATCAGCGGCCAGTTGGACCCCGCAGCCAGCTTTTATAGCTGGCTGCTGTGGAGAACTGACCAATGGGAATGGGGGAAATAACGCCCACACAAGTGAGTGGACCTGAGTGAGAACTCCTAGAGTCCTCAGGACATAACAATGCCCAGTTCCTTCAATGGGATAAAATTTCAAGTCCCTCTGTTCTCATTGCCCTTCTTTGAACCCACTGAACTGTTCTAATTTCTTTTTAAATTAATTTGTCCCCATACTTGGGGTGGGTTTGACTAATGTAAAATAATGTGCAATGGACTTCCTATGATTTAAATTATGCTTCCATTGATGTAGCCTTTTCCTGGAGATAACCAAGCATCATTTTTATGGAAGCTGGGAGTCCTTGTCTCACAGAGAAACAAAATAGTTACCAGTCTTAGATCTTAATAGCCTTAAGATCTTAGGAGCCTCTGTGGCACAGTGGTTAGAGTGCAGTACTGCAAGCTACTTCTGCAGCCAGATGCCCACAATTTGGCAGTTCAAATACCACCAGACTCAAGGTTGACTCAGCCTTCCATCCTTCCGAGGTGGGTAAAATGAGGACCCAAATTGTTGGGGTCAATATGCTGACTCTGTAAACTGCTTAGGGAAGGCTATAAAGCACTATAAAGCGGTATATAAGTTCTAAGTGCTATTGCTATATATCTATTGGTATCTTGCGTGAGTAAGCTGAAGGAGGTGTCCTTGACAGTCTTTCTTTATGAGCTCAGCCACCATCAACCAAATCCTTTAAAATCAGATTTCTTTATTCCTGGTGCACCTGACTCTCCCCCTTTCACCACAAATGTAGATTTTCCACAGTTTGTTACCAATAATGCAGCAGCTGGTGGAATTCAGCATTTCTAAGCCTCTTCTTTCATTCTTCTGCTATGTGACCTACTGAGGATGCTCAAGGGAGGAGGTCTCCTGTGTCCTTTCCTGTCATATAGCCCAAGTCCTATGAATCTGTTATCCAGAGGACTTCCATCCTCACTGTTCCTTTTCAGTTTGTCTATGTTGTTATAGCAACAGAAGCTGTATGAACAAACCTGCTGAAGATGTCCTTTCCTTTCTTCAGAATGCATAGCAAGTGGAATGGCAGTGTCAGGATTTATAGTATTCCTCAAGCAATCATGTTTCTTGTGCAATACATCTCTGGACTTTTGGCAGAACAAGCCTGATAAATGTGACTTCTGAGGAACCCGAAGTCCATACAAATAGAGAAAATAGGGCAACTGGAGAAAATTATGCTATCCAGGTTACTTGATATTGGAATTCAGCTGCAGCTGGTTGGTGTTTCTTAAGAAAGAGGGAGAATGTAGATTAGACTTCATTTCCTGTTGTTGAAGCTGCCAGACAAGAGAATGAAGAGAGTTGTTTTGTGTTTATAGTCACTTGGGACTGAAGACAACCATTACAAGTTACTAAGGTTCTCTTCTGGAGTAATGCAAGCTTCAACCACATAATCAGTTGTTATGCACCATTAATTTCCAATTATGAATGCTAGAGTCAGAGAATCAGAAGGAGATGTCTCTATTCTGAAAGTGTTTTTAATGCAAAGGAACATTTGGACTTGAAGGAATTTGCAATTTCTTCAGAAACTCTACTACCAGAAGTTGCAGCTACAGAACCTGAGAGCTGTACAGCATTTATTTGACTTTGCAACTGAGCCACCAATATAGACACTCAAAGAGGCCATAAAGCAGCAGGGAAGACAATGAGTCTGACAGGAAGTTCAGAGTTGCCAATCAAATGTCTAATTATCAGTATAAAATTATTCTAGGTGACAACTTACTCAGAAGGAGGGAAAAGATCATGCAGGCACCAGTTTGGATCAGAGTCTGAGTAATAGATTCCATCTTTTATAGGTGCTCAGTTATTGCCAAAAAAGTATTGAAGCCATAGTATTTTGGACATGCTTCTATTCTAAGCCTGGTAAGCTTTTCCAAAAATTTTCAGGCTTTTCAAGAATTGGGACAATGTATTTAAAAAGTTTGAAATAGCTCCAGTTTCTCCTCCATCTGAAATTTGTAGATGCAGCCTGCCTTTTGGAGAATCCTGACGTTACCCAGTTTTCAGAAGTTTTTTGGACAACTATTAATATGATACTAAACAGAATACCACATCACCCCAGTTGTAAGCTGTGTCCTTCCAGTACAGGGTTATCCATTCTTTTAGCCTGCTTGATAGTTTAGTTCCCAGTTTGGCAACCCAAACCTCCTCTATTGATAGAGTCTTGCATTAATTTCAACCTAATTCTTGCCTTCCTACCTTGCCATATAAATTTTGTTACTATCAGGGGTGGGATTCTACCAGTTCTCACCTATTTGCTAGAACCGGTTGTTAACATTCTAAGCAGTTCTGAGAACCGGTTGTAAGAAGAAATTACTGGCCTAATGCTGTAAGGAAGGCAGGAAGGAAACTGTTAGGTTTGGATAATGAGAGGCTGGACCAGAGCATTAGTGCAACAAATACTTTATTATAACAATAAAGGACTGACCGTGCTTGCCAAGCCTGGAACTGGCTCGCAGCGATCAGCAACTGGTTGGACCCCGCAGCCTGCTTTTATAGCTGGCTGCTGGGGAGAACCAACCAATGAGCGAGGGGGAAAACCGCCCCCGCAATGTGAACGGACCTGAGTGGGAACTCCTAGAGTTCCAGGGACATAACACCCCTTCCCCCCAGATGCGAACACGCATAGTCTTTGAGGTAGGCAGGAGGTTTATGCTGGCGCCCAGAACGGCGCAGCTCTGGTGGGTTGTCTGTCAGTTCAGAGTCTGTAGGGGAAGGCAGAATCGGTAGAGTGTCACTAACGCGCCCCTCGGTTCGGGTTGGCTCGGGACTCGTAGGGCTGGTCACTGGGGACGTGCTCCCGTTGACTGGTTCGGACTGGTCAGCCATCTGGACGTCGCTGTCCGTGTCCGGATTCCCTGGAACGGCTGCTGGTGTAAGCAGGTCACTGGGATTGATGCTGATGTGGGGTTGATGCTGAGGCCTTGCTCCGGTTTGTAATTCTGGGTCACCGCTGACGAGGGTGCTGTGATGCCTTCGCAGCTGGTCCAGGTGCCTTCTCCATATTCGGCCGTCCTCCAGTCTGACTCGATATGACCTGGGTCCAGTGATGGCCACGATCTCGCCCGGGATCCACAGAGGGTCTCCAGCGAAGTTCCTCACGAATACGGGTTCCTGTAAGATAAAATGTCTAATCCCCGATGTGGAAGCGAGGGGAGAGTCAGGGCAGTAATGTGGGTGAAGTCTGTCCAATACAGTCCTCAGGCACCTGCCCATCAGGAGCTCAGCTGGGGACTTATTGGTGACTGAGCACGGAGTTGAGTGCTGGCTCATCAGGAAACGCGAGAGTTTGTGGTGCCAGTCATCCTTGCTGAACCTAGCTAGGGCTTCTTTAGTGGTCCTAACGGCTCTTTCAGCCAATCCGTTACTGGCAGGATGAAATGGGGCCGTGAAGATGTGGCGGATGCCCAGGTTGGCAGCGAAACGGCTGAACTCGGC
Source organism: Pseudonaja textilis (assembly GCF_900518735.1). The sequence goes on from NW_020769329.1 coordinate 14,310,345, forward strand.
TGATGCGAACTGTGGGCCATTGTCGGAAACAATGGAGTCAGGCAGCCTGTGTGTTACAAACAGGTGAGTTAATACCTTGGTAATTGCTAGTGTGGTGGTCGTGGATAGTTGTGCCACGTCAATCCATTTAGAGTAGGAGTCCACGACCACTAGGAACATTTTCCCATGCAATGGGCCGGCTAGGTCGATGTGAATTCTGGACCACGGAGCGCTGGCGCTTTCCCACTTAGTAGGGGTGGCAATAGGAGGAGCTGGACGGGATTCCTGGCAGGGATTGCAGGAGCTTACCCATCTGATGATGTCCTCGTCGAGGCCCGGCCACCATACGTAGCTGCGTGCTAATGCCTTCATTCTGACGATGCCAGGGTGCCCCTCGTGCAACGCCTCCAGAACTCGGGTACGCAGTGAGGTCGGGATGACCACTCGAGTGCCCCACAGCAGACAGCCCTGCAAACTGGATAATTCCTGCAGGCGGGTCTTGAAAGGTGTAAATTTGTTTTCAACATCACCGCCCGGCCACCCCCTCCTCACCCAGTCCAGTACCTGGGCGATTGTTTTGTCTGCCTTGGTTTTGGCAGCAATGTCAAGGGCAGTGATGGGGAGGTCCAATTGGGTGACCTCAAAGATAGCGTGGACAGGAGCAGGGTCTTCAGCTGGAGCCGGCAAGGGGCAGCGGCTGAGAGCGTCTGCGTGGGACAATGTTTTACCTGGGCGGTGTATGAGTCTATACGAGTATGCCGCTAGGAAAAGGGTCCATCTCGTCATTCTAGGAGAGAGGACTTGAGGGTTCTGTTTGTCCCCAGCTAGTAGACCCAGGAGAGGCTTATGATCCGTGACCAGCTCGAAAAAGTGGCCAAAGAGAAATTCGTGAAATTTCTTCACTGCTGCAACAGCTGCTAGAGCTTCCTTATCGATCTGGCTATAATTGCGCTCTGTTGCAGAGAGCGTCCTGGAGAAAAAAGCGATGGGAGCCTCGGAGCCATTGGGGAGCCTGTGGCTTAATACTGCCCCAATTCCAAAAGGGGATGCGTCTGCTGCTAGCACTAATGGAAGGTTGGGGTCAAACTGAATAAGGACCGCCTCTGACGTGAGTAGTGATTTGACGGCACGAAAAGCAGAGTCTTCTTTGTGACCCCAGTGCCAAGGCGATTTTTTATCCAACAGTCTGTGCAGGGGTTCTGCCACTGATGCTTTATGGGGCAGGAAGGACGCGTAAAAGTTCAATAGCCCCAAGAAGGCCTGCAGTTCAGTTTTGGAGGTTGGAGTGGGTGCCTCGTGAATTGCCTTAACCTTGGACTCCAGGGGGTGAATGCCTGAGGCGTCAATTTTATAACCCAGAAAGTCCACCTGTCTAGTGGCAATGGCACATTTTTCTTTTTTTAATTTGAGGCCATGCTGTCCGAACCTCTCTAATACTGCTCGAACTCTCTGGAAGAGTTGGGGTCTGTCCCTGGCCGAGACTAAGATGTCGTCGAAGTAGGGTACTACACCAGGGAGGCCCTGCAAAATCCGCTCCATGAGGGATTGAAAAATGCCTGGGGCAACACTTACGCCAAATTGGAGACGCTTGCACCGGAAAGCACCCCTGTGTGTGACAATGGTCTGGAGTTCCGCTGTTTGGCTGTCAACAGGGAACTGTTGATACGCTTGAGACATGTCCAATTTGGCAAAAATGATGCCAGGTTCAAAAGTGTGTAATAAATGCTGAATGACGGGCACTGGGTAAGCGCTAACTTGTAAAAACTTATTAATTGTGGTCTTGTAGTCCGAGCAAATTCTCAGGCTACCGTCTTTTTTGAGGGGTGTGACAATGGGCGTCTCCCATTTGGCGAAATCTGTTGGCTCAATGACCCCTTGTTTTAATAGTTTATCCAATTCTGCATCTAGTTTTGGCCGAATAGCGAATGGGACTCTACGCGGTTTTAGCCTGATTGGGACTGCCTGGGGGTCGACTGAGAATGAGATAGGGGTACCGTTATAACACCCCAGCTCATCGCTGAATACATCTGAGTAATCAGCGAATAAGGAGTCAGTGTCAGAGGTTGAGACAGCATGGACTCCTGTTAGCCCTAGGCCGAGATGGGGAAACCAATCGAGCCCCAAGAGTGTGGGGAGATTGCCGTTAACTACCACTAGAGGTAGGTGACCTTTGAAAGCTTTAAAATTGACAAGGAACTTGCCTCTGCCGATTACAGGAATGACCTTCCCCTGGTAGTCCTTCAGGCTAAACTGGCACTTCTGGAGCCGGCTTGTTGATAGACTGGGCTGTAGCCTCTTGAGGGTGCTCCACGAGATAATTGAGAGCGCTGACCCTGTGTCAACCTCCATGCGACACGGTTTACCTTCTAACAAAACGGAGAGAGAGATTTTACTAATGGTATGGCAAGTGTGCTTGGCATGGTGGTGAGTGCGACAGTTCAATACTTGCCTCTGAGGTCCAGAATGTGAGAAGGGAGGGTGCCTTTGTGCCGAGTTTTGAGAGGCTTGACAGACTCTCGCGATGTGCCCCCTTTTGTGGCAGATGTTGCAGGTGGCTCCTTTAAATTTGCAGGCGGCCCTCGGATGAGATCCACCACAGGATAGGCACAGGGTGATGTGCTTGGGTGGACTGATGTTTTCTAGCTTGGCTCCTACCTGCGGATGCCTGGCGTTGGTGAGGCAGTGGATGTCGGTTTCATCACTAGGGGCTTCCTCTGCTACCACCTCCTCCGAGTGGACTGGAACTGTCGTTAGCTTGGAAGTTGGACCATGGATTTCGGTGGCTGAGTGTGCTGCCAGTTCTGCTGCCAGGGCCTCCTCGACGGCTTGTGCGAGGTTGAGGTCCTTCTTAGCGAGTAGGCGCCTTTGGAGGTGGAGATCCTTGACCCCGCATACTAGTTGATCGAGGAGCATGTCCTCCAGGTAGGTTCCAAACCCACAATGGAGTGCTGCGGTCCTGAGGGCAGCCATGTACTGGTTGATGGTCTCTTTGTCTGATTGCTTCCTCATACGGAAGGTGAATCGCCTGGCAATCTGTGAAGGTCTGGGAGAATAGTGGTTAGTAAGGATTTCTAACAGTTCAGACCATGGAACGTTTTTTAACTCACGTGGAGCCATGAGTGCTGTGGCAGTGTCAAAGACGATGGCTCCACAGTAGATCAGGAAATATGATTTTTTCCGGTGCTCCCCTGCATCAGCCAGCCCAATTGCGTCGATGTAATGGTTAAAGCGGTTCTTGTATGACTCCCACTTCTCCTCATCCGGTTTGAATGCTGGGAAGACTGGATTGGAATTCATAGTGAGGAAATCGGTTGTACCATCTGTGGAAAAAATCTCTCTGGGGCAGCAGCAGAAGGTTTCTAGTGCCTGTGGCAGGCAAGTGATTTCAGCTCTGGAGAGGCTTTTTCACAATCCTCTCTCTCTCTCTGGGCTAAACACGAGGTTAGGCTACCAGCCGTTGGCAGCGTTTTGAAATTCGCGCCTGCGTGGGCGTCAGTGACTTGACTTACAGCACCGCGCTGTACTTTTTAGGTTTGAAATTCAAATGACAGCCGTTTGAATTTCGCGCCTAAAGAAACGAGCGGCTGCGGCTCGCAGTGCTTCGCTTTTCCTGTAGCTGGGCTAACAAGCAGCTACAGACGCTTCTCACTTTCGTTGCAGGCTGACCGCTTTCTCTGGCTGCGGATCAGCATTCGCTTCTCGTTGCTTGCTGACCGCTTTCTCTGGCGGCGGATCAGCGTTCGCTCTCGTTGCTTGCTGACCACTCTCTCTGGCTGCGGATCAGCGTTGCCCTTATCGCCGGCCGATCGTTCTCTCTGGCTGCGGATCGGCGGCTAGTGACTCAGCGGTTGCATTGTGCTTCTGGTAGCCATCCCACCTTCGTCGCCAGTGTTAGGTTTGGGTAATGAGAGGCTGGACCAGAGCATTAGTGCAACAAATACTTTATTATAACAATAAAGGACTGACCGTGCTTGCCAAGCCTGGAACTGGCTCGCAGCGATCAGCAACTGGTTGGACCCCGCAGCCTGCTTTTATAGCTGGCTGCTGGGGAGAACCAACCAATGAGCGAGGGGGAAAACCGCCCCCACAATGTGAACGGACCTGAGTGGGAACTCCTAGAGTTCCAGGGACATAACAGAAACATTCTGGTGTTGTTGCTTACAGAAACTGTCTCTCCGTTAACCCTTATTATATTCTTGGCAGGACTAGATTTCCTGTCTCAGGAACGTCTCTGGAGTCTTTTTCCCCTCCTTTGCTAGTACTTTGCTTGTGTGACCATTCAAAGTTACAATGGCACTGAAAACAGTGACTTATGACTATTTTTCACACTTACAACTGTTGCAGCATCCCCACAGTCATGAGGCCAGGTGAGGAGATGCGTGCCTCGATGTGAGTGATATTGAGTGGGCCACGCTCAGCCAATAACATGACTACCAAGCCACGTCCACCCAGTCATATAACCACCAAGCCACACCCACCAACTAAGCCATGCCCACAGAACCAGTTGTTAAAATATTTGAATCCCACCCCTGGTTGCCATTTTATTTAGTTCCTCAAAATATTTCCTTTCTAGCTTTATTGGTATTGTTTGGAACAGGTATAACAGTCTCAGTCTGATATTCATTTTAATGGTGGCTATTCTTCCTAACAGTGATAATTGCATGTTTTTCCACTTTTCCAGATCAAATTTAATTTGCTGTGTTAATTTTAAATTATTGTCTTCTTTTATAGTTACACATCTTACAGGTATTCCCAAATATTTTACTTTTTTAACTATTTGAATATCTATCTTTTCCATTAAATCTTTTTTCTGTTCTTTTGTAAGATTTTTAAATAAGATTTTAGTTTTCTTTGTTTATTTTCAATCCTACAACGTTACTATAGTCTTCTATTTTCTTTGTTAGTTTGGGTCCCATTTCTTGTGGTTCTTCTGTAATAAACACCAAATCATTTGCAAAGGCTTGTAGTTTGTATTGTTCCTTTTTTATCTCCATGCCTTTTATTTCTATATCTTGGCAGGTGTTTCTATTTAACACTTCCAGAGTCAGAATAAGTAATAAGGGGGACAATGAGCATCCTTGTCTTATGCCTCTTTTAATATTAATATTTTCTGTTATATCCCCATTCACAAACACTTTTGCAGTCTATTTTGTATGTATTGCCTTGGTGAATTTTTCCTCGAAGTCCATATATATTTAGCTGCAGTATCATGAATCACCAGTTTACATTGTTGAATACTTTCTGTGCATCAAGAAACATCAGCACCAAGAGGGCGGAGCTGACGTCGCGACGATACGGCTTGCAATCTCGGGACTCTGAGATTGCAGCCGATATCTTTGCCCCTGGTCGGTCCAAACGGACCTAAACTATCCCGTAGAGATGGTGATAGTGAAGGGCACATCCTGTGGATCCCAGGGACACCACAAAGTCCCTGGTCGATTCAGGAGAAGCCTTTTTTGCCGGCGGCAGAGAGGCAGCCATTAAGCTGCTGAAGTTGGGACAGCTCCAGAACGGAAGAGACTGAAAGAGAAGTGTGTCAGCTCAGTGAGAACTTTTTTTTACCAATATTCTGAGATCTGAAAGGGCACCCTAAGAATAAGAAGAAATCTGTAAGATTTTTTACAAAATTGAATAAGCGGCTGTTTTTAAAGGGAAATGTCAAAGTGAGGCTTGGCTTTTTACTTTTTTATTCTTTTTATTACTGGACTTTATCATGACTTAGCATTTGTTAATGGGACTCGTTTTTCTTATATATATATATATATATTCTTCTCCTTTTTGATTTTTCAACTTTTTAGATTAGAGGCTCCCTTTAGTTATTTTTCATTCATATATATATATATATATATATATATATATATATATATATATACATACATACATACATACATACACACACACACACACACACACACACACACACTATCCTTTCTTTTAACTGCTATTACGTTTTGCCTGGAAAAGGAGGGGGAAAGTGAGAACAAAGAAACTTTGTAACACTGCCAACTAGAGGCTTGAAAATATCTTAGTTGAAGTTGAGAGAACTGTGAAAGACTCCCTCTCAAGGACACTGCAACTTGATAAGATAGAGGGAAGAGCACGGGAAAGTGTTATTACAGGTGTTCTTCTGGATTTCTATCAACAATTGAAGTCTGGTTTTGAAGGTTGTGGAGAAGAAAATTATAACAAGAGCCTTGGATAATCAAACAAAGTGCAGTGTGTTCTTTTTAATTTTTAGTTGTGCTACCACTCCTTACCAGCTTTATTCTACTCCTTTCTTTAAAAAAAAAAAATCTTCATTTTTGTAATATTCCCACTTTTGCTTTTTATTTTAAAGGGAAAGCCTCGAAATTTTTCCTCTTTCTTTTTTCATTGGGATTTTTGCCTTTTCCATCCATATTTTTGGCTTGTACTTATGTGTTGTTGTTTTTTTTGAGATTTCTTAATTGGATTAAGGTGAGAAGAACCTGGAGAAATTTTTTTCTCATTTTTTTAAAATTATCATGGGGTGGGGGGTTCTTATTATTTTTATCTTTTTCTCCTGGATTACAATTGACTATTTCATAATTGGATTAAGGTTTAGAAGAACATGAAGAATTTTTCTTTCCCTTTTTTACTATTATTGGGCCTTTTACTCTCTACCACTTTATTTCCTACCTTGGATTACAATTGGCTACTGTACCTATTGGATTAAGGTTTAAAAGAATTAGAAGATTTTGAATCATTCAAAATGAGTAGGAAACTCATACCTTCTGGCACCTCAACTTCTACTTCCACCTCCCCACCATCTGGAGGACAACGTTTAATTCAGACGATGTTAAAGCAAGATAAAGAGCAAGAAAAAGTGACTCTACAGATGATTATGCAAGGAATCCAAGACCTTAAAAACATCAGACACTATTGAAAAGAGAATAGAGAGTATTGAACAAAGAACAGAGAATATTGAACAAAGAACAGAGAACATTGAACAAAGAACAGAGAACATTGAACAAAGAACAGGGAAGACTGATGAAAAAAATTGAAAATATTCAACAAATGATGGCGAAGTATGATGAGAGATTCCAAAAAATTGAAGAAGAAGATAAACAAAGAGACAAGAAGGTTGGCAACATTGATAGTAGATTAACAATGGTTGAACAAGATAAAAGTGGGATGCTGAAGTGGGAGATGGACAGATCAGAATTTTATCTCAGATTTCAAAATATAGAAGAGGAAAAAGGACAAAATCTAGCTGTGATAATGATAAAAATACTGGCTGAAGCTTTGGAAATAACAGAGGAGAAGATGATGGATGGAGTAGATGAGGTATATCGAGTTTTTACAAGATATGCGATGAGAAATAATCTACCAAGAGAAGTCCACATCAGATTTACAAAAAAAGCCATCAAAACACAAATATTACAAGTGGCAAGAGAGAAAACGTTGAAATACAAAGGCAAGGAGATTGTGGTTTTAAAACAAATACCTAGAAGAGTGAGAGAGATGAGAAGAGAATACCGATTCCTGACTAAAATGTTATTGAAAAAAGAGGTGAATTATAGATGGCTGATTCCAGAAGGACTAATGTTTACATGGCAAGAACAAAGACATAGAATTGATTGAATAGAGAAAGCAGAATTATTCTACGCAGAATTTTTTGGAAGGAGAGAGGAAGAGACAGAAAAAGAGATTTCATTGATTGAATTCCAATAGGATCAAATGGAGACTGAAAAAGAAGAAGGCGCAGTAGGTGGACAAGTGGAGATTAAAGAATGACGTGAACCAAGATCTATGAGAGCTGCCAAACCTAACTACAAAATATAATCGTGGAAGAGAAAAAACTGATTAAAAAACAATATGAACAATTGTTGGTACAGCCAAAATTAGGGAAAATATTTACTTCTTTGACTCAATGTAAGAAAAGAGGAGTGGTTCTATACATTAAAGAGACTATCACAGCCAAATTTATTCATACTGATGAAGATGCAAGAGTATTAATGGTGGAAATAATGGACAATAATATGAAAACACTCCTGATTGCAATTTATGCTCTGAATGATAAACAAGAAGAATTTTATAAAAATTTACATATAAAAATAATTGGACTGGACTATGTTAATATAGTTATGATGGGAGATTTCAATGGAACTGTAGACAATAAACTGGACTATACAGCAACAACAGCAAAGCAAAACAGAAAGACTCTCCCTAAATCTTTTTTTAAAATGACAGATGAAATAAACTTAAAAGATATATGGAGAGAAAGACCAAACAATTTACTTTTTAAAACCAAACAATTTACTTTTTATTCAAATAGACACTTATCATGGTCCAGAATAGATATGATTTGGATCTCAACAGAACTAATATCTAACATTCAAGAAACAAACATTGAAACAAGTACCAGGGCAGACCATAATCCAATGACAATTACATAGAAAGGACAACAAAGAAGATCGAGATGGACTTTAAACAATACTATTTTAAAGGAAAAAGACTTTACACAATGGATGGAGAAAGAATTGGCCTTTTTCTTTAGAGAAAATAAAAAAGAAGATACCTCAATCCAGAATGTCTGGGACACAATGAAGGCATATGCTAGAGGCTTGATAATAGACTATATAAGGAAAAAGAACATAAGGAAAAGGCAGGCCATTAAAGTTTTAGAAGATGAGCATAAAAGATTTGAAAAAGAATTACAGAAAATGCCACAGAAAAAAAGACAGTAAACTAAAACTGGATATAATCAAACATAAAATGGGTCAATTAGAGAAAGAAGAACTGGCACAGAAAATTAGAAGTGCCAAACAGAACTACTTTGAAGATGCAAATAAACCAGGTAGATGGTTAGCATATAAATTGAAAAAGGAGAAAGAATCAAGGAAAATATTACAGTTAATAGACGACCAAGGCCAAGTTTGCTATGGCAATAAAGAGAAAAAGGAAATTATTCGAGACTTCTACGGGCAACTATATAAGCAAGAGAACATTGATGAGGAAAGAGTCAAACAATACCTACAGAATGCTAATTTACCTAAGATACCTAAAGAGACTGAAAAAATGTTGGAAAGTAATATAACAATGATGGAATTAACTGAAGCACTTAAGAAGCAAAACAATGGAAAAGCACCAGGTCCAGATGGGCTTCTGGCAGAATTTTATAAAACACTACAAGAATCGCTGAGCCTTCCATTGCTAGAAGTGATGAATGAAGTTATGGCAAAGAAGAAGATACCTAAAACATGATCAGAAGCTTATATTACACTTATTCCAAAAGAAAAGGCTGATCCACCGCAAATTAAGAATTATAGACCAATTTCTTTACTAAATACAGACTATAAAATATTTGCTTCAATTTTGGCAGAAAGACTTAAAAAATACTTAAATAACTTTATTCAACCAGATCAAAATGGATTTCTGCCAAAGAGACAAATCAAAGACAATATGAGAGTAATCCTGGACACTTTGGAATATTATGAAGTACATCCTGAGAAGCAAATGGCTTTGATATTCTTAGATGCGCAAAAGGCATTCGATAATGTGAATTGGAGATTCATGTTATTATTACGGGAACAGATGGGTTTTGCCAGAAAATTTATTCAAGCAATAGAAGCCATATACTATAAGCAAATGGCAAAGGTAATGATAGAGGGAGAATTTACAGATTCTATTAACATAAGAAAAGGTACAAGACAAGGATGCCCACTATCACCTTTGCTATTTGTATTAACTTTGGAAGTGTTGAATAGAAATATTAGAGATGATAAAGGCATAAAAGGAATGAAAATCAAAAAGGAGGAATTTAAATTGCAAGCCTTTGTGGATGATTTGGCCTTATTTTGGAAGACCCCTTAGAAACAGCTCCAAAACTATTGGAAAAGAGACTTTTGGTGAGGTGGCTGGTTTGAAAATAAATAAAGATAAAACAAAGATTTTGACAAAGAATATGTTGATAAGACAAAGAGAAGAACTGGCAGATCTATTGAAAATTCAAGTCACGAATAAGGTTAAGTATTTGGGGATACATTTGACACCAAGATGTAGTACATTAAAAGAGAACAATTACATTAAACTCAAACAACGGATAGCGCTAGACTTGATGAAATGGGAAAACCTACAATTGTCATTAATAGGGAGAATCTCAACAATCAAGATGAATATCCTACCCAGAATTTTATACTTGTTTCAAACAATACCAATTAGGCTTGGAAAAGACTATTTTGAAGACTTAAATAAAATTGTTTTGAAGTATATATGGCAAGACAAGAAAGCAAGAATAAAGTTAAAACTTTTACAAGATGCTAGAATTAGAGGAGGATTTGGTCTGCCTAATTGGGAGTTGTACTATCAAGCTGCAAATCTGATGTGGGCTAAGGAATGGATAACATTAAGAAAGACCAGATTGTTGACGCTAGAAGGACATAATTTGTTGTTGGGCTGGCATGCTTTTCTATGGTATAAGGGAACTAAAATGACAATGTCAACAGCATATAAAGAAAATTTGTATAAGATGTTTTACAGGTGGCACTTTCCCCCGACAAGAATAGCAAGAATGTTCAAGAATAAATCTGAAAAATGCTGGAAATGTCATCAGATACCTGGCTCATATTACCATATGTGGTGGACTTGTGAGGACACTAGAAAATATTGGACTAAAATTCGCATGTGGTTGGAAAAAATGACAAAGAAACACATAGACTTGAAACCAGAGATCTTTTTATTGGGAATCTTACCTGATATATACAGTAAAGATTTGAAATACCTGATTGTAAATGTATTAACAGCGGCTAGGATTGTATTTGCTAAAAACTGGAAAAATGAGAAAATACCATCGCAGGAAGAAATTATTAAGAAAATATTGGAATGTGCTGAAATGAGTAGATTGACATTTGAAATTAGAGAACAAGAGGATAAACAATTTTATAAAATTTGGGACCTTTTCTATCAATGGTTAGATAATAAAATATAATAATAGAATATCTAGAATTCTAGGAAATAATGAATATATAAAGATATATTTCTTTTTTTTGATATCATATCTATAAAAATGTTTTTAGGATAGATTTGGTATGATTACATGATTTGTTATAAAATAAACTAAGTAAATTATAGTTATCTCGCAAAGTATGAATGAATAAAATTATAGTCAAATGATTGTTTAATAGTGATACTAGGGTATTTAATTTCTGATTGATAATATGAGTTATTATGTAATGTAACTGTAATTGAGACTACGAAAGGGATGCACAAAAAATTGGTAAACCAACCGACACACTGCTTGTATATTTATGAAAGAAAGCTGGATGTTTTTATGTTTTGTTTGTTTTGTTTGTCTTTAAAAACCAATAAAATTGTTTTTTAAAAAAAGAAAAGAAACATCAGCACCATTTGTTTTTCTGGATGTGCTTCATAATATTCCAATGTGTTTAGAATTATTCTCATTTTATTTTTGATTTGTTTATTTGGCAGGAAACCATTCTGGTCCAAATGTACAAAATCATTCAGGAATCTCTTCAATCTTTCAGCTATTATTGATATATAAATTTTATAATCCACATTTAAAAGTGAGATGGATCTATAGTTTTAATCTGCGATAAATCTGCATCTTCTTTTGGTATGAGGGTGATGCTTTCTTCCATCCAGGATTTTGGTATCTTAGCTTTTAGTAAGACTTCATTGTAAACTTCCAGTAGTACCAGTATTGTAATTGTTTATATAATTCTGCTGGTAAGCCATCTGGTCCTGGAGTTTTATTATTCTTCTGTCTCTTAATTGCCTCTTGTTAATTCAAACATTGTTATCCTTTCATTTAGTGTAGATCTTATTTCTTCAGGGATTTTAGGTAACCCAGCCTCTTCTAGATATTGTTTTATTTTATTCTCTGATAGTTCCTCTTGATCATACAGATTTTCATAATAGTTCTGGCTTACTATTTTTTTGCTGTCATTTTGTTGTTGTAATGTATCTTTCTCATCTTTGTATCTGTTTTTTTCTTTTTTAAATTTATATGCCAACTATCTTCCTGGTTTATTGGCATTTTTGAAAAAGTTTTGTTTATACTCTTAATTTTGCATGCTAATTCTTCTTTTTTTGAGTAGGGTCAGTTTGTGTTTTATTATTTCCATTTGGTTTTTGAGTTTCTTTTCTTGTGTTTTTTTTCTGCAATTCCAGTTCCAGTCTGTTGTAATCTCCCACCAGTGTTTTTTTATGTTGTTTCTTTTCTTTATTTTTCCTTCCTATATAAGAAATAACTAGTCTTTGGAAGTATTCCATCACTGGTTCCCATACATTTTGTAGTGAGGTCTCTTCAGGGGTGGGATTCTACCAGTTCAGACCAGTTCTATAGAACTTGTTGTTACAATTCTGAGCAGTTTGGAGAACCAGCAAATCATAACACTAGCTGGCCCCTCCCTTCCCCCCCCCCCCCCCCCCAGGAGGTTTCCCTGAGGCCCAATCAGGGGTGGTATTCAGAGGGTTGGGAGAGGGAGAAGTGGCCTGAGAGCAGAGGATTGAAGCTTCTATTTTTCAGTGCAGACTCAGGCAGCAGATTGCAGAAAGATAGATCTGGGAGTGAAGCTGTGATTCTGCAAGCAGCTCAATCTGCCTGCCTGGTTTGCCTGATTTGGGTCAAAGTTGCTCTTTTTAAAAAAAATAAAAAATTCAATCTTTACATATATATTTATAATATTTACATACAAGCCATGCCCAGACAACCACATGACCACCAACCCACACCCAGAAATTAGGCTACACGCACAGAACCATTTGTTAAGAAATTTGAATCCCACCCCTGGGTGTCTTCCTTTCTATTTTCTTTGAACAAAAATGTCATTTCTTTTGCTATTGTTTGTATAAATTCCTTGTCTTTTAATATGAATTGATTCAACACCCATCTCACTTTTTTTTCTATCCTTTCCATTTAATCCTGACTGAACTGTGGTCTGCCCACATATTCGGTTCTATTTCTATTTCCTGTATATTGGTACTTAGTTTTGGTGTCATCCATGCCATGTCTATCCTTGACTAGGATTGATGGCTATATGAGTAGTATGTATATTGGTTTTTCTCTGGGTTTCTTTCTCTCCATATATCTTGGATGTTCATTTTCTCCACCAGTTTAAAGAAAGATTTTGGTAAAAAAATTCCTTGCCTTTTTATTTATTTTACTGCTTCTATGATCTAGCTTTACATCTGTGATTGCATCAAAATCTCCTACTAAGTAAATGATTTCATAGTCCAATTCTGCAATTTTCTCCTGGAGTTTCCCATAAAAATCTTCTTGCTTTTCTTTTGATATGTACTTCTTGTAAGCAAATTATATCTAAGTCCTTTTGCAGTTTTGTAAAAAGTCTTCTCTTTTTCATGGGAGACTTTAGTCCATTAATGTTAACTGATAGTAAGTTAGTTTCTTCTTTTATTGTGTCATTTATAAGTGGGTTTTGCCATTCTAGTTGTTCTTGTTACTCTCTGCTCCTTTGTTTTTATTCCTTCTCATTCTGCTCGTCTCTTTTGTTCAACTTCACTTCCTTCTTGTTGCTTAGTCATAGTTTCATCTGTCATTAATTCCTCTTGTTCTCTGTTTTCTACTTCCTCTCTTCTTGTTTGTTGCTCCTGTTGTCAGGATTCCAGCGATCACCCTAATTAAATCATGAGCCTTGAGCCAAACTTTAAAAAACTTCAAATAATTCATTAGAAGTGACATACTGTCATGACCTGTATGAAGCCAATTCTGGCATACATAATTACAGTCACTTGTGACCCTGCTTCCCCCTGCTCCCTGGGTGTGCCATAAATCAGTTTCTCAAGTTAAGCATGTACATGGGCTAGGAGTCATCCATCATGTTCTCCAATTAAAGTTTTTCACAAACAAAAGCTCCAGTCACTTAGCTACAATCTTTTTTAAGATAAGGTTGAAGTGTGCTTCTAAGTTCATTTGCCGTATGCTTCTCCAGTCTCCCCCCCCCCTCCACTTTACTGGTGTAACATAATAGTTATAGAATTCATATGCACTATCTAGGGAGTCCAATCTGTGTCTTCTATCATTCCAAGTAACCAAAATTCCCTCTGGTATCAACCATCTAAAGTTTACTTGGCGTTTGATCGACTGTCCTGTCAGAAACTGTACTTCTGCTTCTGCCAATCCCTAACTCTTCTGGGTACTTGTTTTAGCATCATAATCTCTCTTTCTTTATATTTCAGGATTTCCTCTTTTACTTTTTAAAGAATTTCTTCTCTTATTTTTTTTTCATGAATCTTACATGTACCTCCCTTGGGAGTTTGTTCTTTTTAGTATAGCTAGTATGGATTCTGAACAGTTCATCTATCTCCGTCCTCATCTCATGTGTTGTTATTTGTAATGTTTGAGCCAAGAGGTCTACCATCAACTCAGCTATGTTTCTTCTTTCCCTTCCTAGATATTCTGAAACCTCAAGAAGTGTTCAGCCTTTTCCATTTGCAATTGGATTACTGTTTCTTCGAGTTCTTTATTGGCCTGTGTTAGTCTCTGATTCATTTCCTCCATTTTTTTCCTAATTGTTCTGATCTTTCTTCAATTATTTTAAAATTTTCTTCATTTTTGGTTAACATTTGTTGAAAAGTCCCCAGTTTTTCATCCATACTTTGCATTTTTCCCTTGATCTCTCCCATCTCAGTTCTCATCTTGCCTATCTCAGTCCTTATTTCAGTAGGATTCTTGATTATGACCTCTTGTAATGATTGGAACAATATTTGCACATCTTTTTGAATCAAATTCATTTTTTCCTGTTGAATTAATCTTTCTATTGACCTTTGGCTTAAAGGGCTTGATGTTGCTGACGATGCTTTGGCTTAAGGACTTGATGTTGTTGACTATGGGGCAGATGATGTGGCAGATGATGGTGCCGATCCAGTTCCCCCCGCCCAATCTAAATAGATTTGATCTTGACAGTTTGAATTTTTTCAATATATCAGCAACTTTATATAAAGTGCCCCACCACCCTTCAAATTTCTTCCAGTTTCTCCACTCCCTCTTCGTTCCTTTCTATAGTATGAGAAATATAAAGCACATAAATACTTTCAGGGACACTATATTAGCACTGCCCTACACTCAGTATGGGGAAAAATCAAGGAAAAACACTACTTGAAAATACCAGTCTGGGTCTCCACAATGGAGGCACTAACACACCCAAATGGACATCCAAATGGACATGGGAAAAATTGTAAGATACAAAGATATTTTAAATGAGGGGGGAATTCAAAAACAAACAGAAATTGAATAACCAAGGGATAAATTTAGCATGGTGGCTGCATGCACAAATACAATCTAGATACCATAAAGATGCCAAAACATATGGTTTTTATAAAGAACCAACAGAATTGGATCAAATTTTAACAGGACCAGAGAATAAACTGATTAAAAAATTATATAATTATTTATTGACTATTAGAATGGAAGGGGAGCATGTAAAAGAAACTATGATAGCATGGGCTAAAATTGCTTGGGTATTCCATAGAATTGGACAAATGGCAAAAGCTGTGGGACAGAAACTATAAACTGACATTGTCCACTGCATATAAGAAAATGTATACAAAATGTTTTATAAAAGCACTTCCCATCACCAAGATTAGCCAGAATGTTTAAGGATATGTCTGCCAAGTGCTGGAAGTGCAACCAAATCCTGGGGCCATGTGGTGGACATGTTCAAAATCAAAAAAATACTGGACTAAAATACACAAATGGTTAGAAAAAAATGATAAGGGAACATATAGATTTAAAACCATAAATATTCCTGTTGGGAATATCAGACAAATATAGTAAAAGAAATACATATTTAATAGTACATGTGTTAACAGTGGCCAGAATCGTGTTCGCACATTGGAAGAGCAAGGAAATCCCCACTGAAGAAAAGATGATAACAAAAATTTTAGAATGTGCAGAAATGAATAAACTAACATTTGAAATTAAAGAAAAGGAAGACACTGAATACTATTATTATGATGACGAATATTACTCCAAAGAAATGTAACCAGGCAATACACTGTATATATGGATTTTGAACATGTTGCTCATGTATGTATGTATACAGCTGTCTGCACTACCAAGGTCTGACAGTCACCACATTTCCAAGAAGAAAGTTTGAATTACAGTGGAGTCGTGGAGTTCAAGGTAATTATCAAAATGTAAGGACTACAGTGTATGTACCTCACCTTTATTTTATCTGATAGCTGAATAGGAGATGAGCTATTAGGCTAATTGAACAATCAAATGTCAGGTTTATCTGTCCATGCCTTTTGAAATACCTTAAATTTCTATGTATTTGTAAGAATTGCAGTTGATATGGAAATTTATCTACAGGTCTTATAGTAGTAACTTCAAAGTAACTCTTTCTGATGAAGCTTTGATAAGACCACTCATTGAAGCAGATTTGTGAGTCACAATGGAAACTTGCATCAAAACAGCAAATCAAACTAAGAAATCATATCCCAATGTCAGTGTTCCAGAAAACCACTCCAGCACCAAAAGTCCGAGACAGGCATTTTCTCTAAGTTCCACTTTATTAGAGTTGTCATACTGGCACATCTGGGAAAACTGAAATCTGAGAGTTCCAGATTTTCCCACAGTAATTCAAAATCACAAATCCATCCCCTGCATCCATCAGTCCATCACATGGTCTAATCACCATCCATCCCAACTTGAGACATCCCCTAACCACTCCTTATCCAGGTGTAGGAAAACATGACCTTGACTGCAAGGAAGAATGCTATTATGTCTAACTACATACACTCTACAAAACCCCCCTCCCAATTTCCCAGGCACAGGAATGTAGCAGTGTGCCATATTAGGCATCTAAAGCTGACACCCAAACTTGACAGTTTTGCTGCTATGGTTGCAACATTACTTCCTTGTATACAGTTTTTGGGGTGGGAAACAGGATGTTGACTGGGTGTGATGACCTCTATCGCACAGACATGAATTTTCTCACCTCATTCTATGTTCTGCCTGTCTAAGCTCTTTTGGGAGAGCAAGGGTGGCATTACTTTGGGCATTCATCTTAGCTCTCCAATTCTTCAAATTAAGTCTAGATTTACTCTTTTCTGCAAATGGAATGTTACTCTTGTGTACTAGTCATATCAGCTCTGAGTTCTAGGCAGTTCTCATGCACTGGGAACAATGTAAGGAGGGGGGGGAATCCACTTCAAAAGATTCAGATTAGTGAGAGGGTTAAGTAAAAGTTAGCTTGGCTTGTCCATTCAGGTAATAAGTGAAGACCTATACCACAACCAAGGAAATTAAAATGCTGATGGAATCCTTCCACAGGTATGCTTTTGCAAAAAGGAGATAGCTTACATTTTGTTCCCCTGGGCTGCCTAAAAGTAAGATAAAAAATCCAGTAGTCTGGCTCTAGTCTATTTGAAGGGCAAGCTAAGATCAGCTGGTTGCAACATACATCATGGAATAGTAGCTTATGAGAGATGCTATCTATTCCCAAGGCTAATTGTCCAGTTGGCAAATCCAGAAAAAAGAAATTCCTGGGACATTATTTTTCCAAGAGTATAAACTTTACTGAATAAATTCACATTGGCACAGAAGAAGCAAAACCAGCTCTGGGCTTCCCATGCAAAAACGTGCACAGATCATTCCCTCTTTCCCCAAGGGACAACCACAGTCCATTACATCCACCAATCACTTATATTCATTTTGTTATGGGAACCAGTTGGCCATGCTGGGACATCTGCTCAGGATGTCCTTGAAAGGGGGGAGCAATGTCTCAAGGGAAAGGATGCTTGGATGCCATTTCCCCTCTCTTACATCCACTCCCCTATTCTTTGTCAAACTGCAAGCAAAGTAGCATATAGGTGAAAGTTTGAATTGGTCTTGACATGCCAACTCCCCGGAAGAAGGATAGATCTGAAAGAACAATAAATATACATACACATTATTACTTACAATCCAGCTATTGCTACATTCCTTATTTGGGCCACTGAGGGTACCTAGTGTGAAACTTCTTAACTAACCTCACTGCCCTTACATATGGAGTAGCCACCCACTCAGCATCTGCTAACAGATAGCCTTTCTACAGTACTAGGCATTGTAATTTTCCCTTGCGATATCTGGAATTGAGAATCTTTTTGATCTCATAGTCCTCCTTTCCCTTAACTAGGATGGGAGGAGGAGGTGGTTCTTTGACTGGCTCAAGCCAGATCCCTGAATGGGCTTTAAAAGACTGCAATGAAATACTGGATGAACTCGCTTGAGACTTCTTGGCAATTTCAGCTCCAGTGTCACCAGATTCACTATCCGGATGATCTGAAAAGGTCCTATGTTAGATCTGGGACCTAACTTTTTACAAAGCTATCTCAAGTTTAGATACTTGATGGACAAATGCCACTTAAATTCCCTTTGTGGGACTCTTTTTTGATCTCTTTGCCTTTTTTGGCTTTCCCTGGCTTTATTTAGCACTTTATGCATGGAGAGCCATGTGACTTTTAGAGTATCCATCCAGTCAACTAATGACACTGAGAATGGAGCTTCATGTGGGAGCTCTGACCATGGGCACAAACTCAATCCCCATGGCCACTTTGAAAAGGGTAAAACCTGAGACTTCTGGGAGTGACATCACAGCAAAGCAGAGCGGGGAAACGGGGCTCCCCTTTTCCCAGCCAATTTTGCCTGTCTGGTGGCACTTGATGGGCATTGCTAACCCCAGAGAGGTTACCAAGGTAGAGGGGAAGCTCCGAAGAGAAAGGCAATCTCCTGCTAGAATGAAGGGAAACCCCTTGGAGCTGACAGGAGAGAAAATGGCCAGCATGGCTGTCCCGAAGCTGTGACAGCTTGGTGAGAGATAGGAAGACAAAAATCAAAGAGCAACATGGCTGTAATGGGTAAGAATATTCTAATCTTCTGCAAATGAATTTACCCTGATGTCATAATAGAAAAGTGTGAAAGTGGGACTCAAAAAAGAGTGGAGCAGGAACTCTGCTCCACGAGAATAGTGGCGACCAAGTTCTTAGAACTACTGACATATCCAGAACAGAATAACAGAACAACTATAAAGAAATAAAGACTGAGCTAGAGGAAAGCCAAGACTAATTATTTTGAAAGATCTTAAACAAAAAGGGATATATTTATGCTTTTCTTTATTCCTTTTGGACTGATGTTTGATTTAGAATATACAAAAGGGAAATGACTGATGCAATATCTATGAAGATTCCATAAAGTTCTTAGTGACATTCAGAGAGGACATTAACAATCTTGAACATGGAAAAGTGAAAAAAGAAAGGAATACTTTTGGTGAACTTGGAATCTAGATATATATCCAAGTACTGTTTTGAAAAATCTTAGTGACCTGATGGGTTTGGGGCCTTTGTGGATTATAAATCTCAAACCTGCAAAATAATTCCCAAAACAATTACAACAATAAAAATGTGGAGAAAGCTAACATGGACTACAAATTTGACTGTTGAAGGAAGAATTGGAAAAAAACATTTACCCTTAAGACTTATGAGTAATTAATAGAGCTGACAGAAGTATTTATTAATTGTATTAATTAATTGACTATTGATCATGATAATTAATTATTAACTTTGTAGTGATATATATATATATATATATATATATACACACACACACACATACATACACTTTCCCTCCAACTATCAGCTGATCTGACTACAGCTGTGCAGCGCAATTTAGATTGGCTAGAAAGCAGGAAAACGTTGGATTTCTTGCTTTCTAGCTAATCTAAATTGCTGTTGTACTGCTTCGCCTTCACCCAGGAAACTTCCCTGAGGCCCAGTCAGGGGTGGTATACAGGGGTTTGGTGGTGGGAGAAGTGACCTGAGAGCAGAACTGAACCTTCCTTAGGACTGAAGCTTCTACAGTATTTTTCAGTGCAGACTCAGGCAGCAGATTGCAGAAAGGTAGATCTGTGAGTGACTCTGTGATTCTGCAAGCAACTCAATCTGCCTACCTGTTTTGCCTGGTTTGGGGTAAAGTTGCTCTTTTTTAAATAAAAAATTCAATATTTACATAAATATTTACAATATTTACATACAAGCCATGCCCAGCCAGTCATGTGACCACCAAGCTATGTCCAGTCAGCAAGCCACACCCACCAAGCCACACCCACAAATTAGGCCACCTCCACAGAACCAGTTATTAAGAAATTTGAATCCCACCCCTGAACTCAAGCTTGTTGAAGACATTTGGAATTGTAGTACTATTTTCCTAAGGTATTAGCAAATCCTAGCTTAGTGGCATCTGCAACTTTAATAAGCATGTCCTGCATTCCATCTTCTGGGTCACCTATAGAGTGAACTGAAGATGGAGACTCCGGGATCTTATGTGATACTTTCCTCCAGGACAGTATAGAATCACTTACATGCATTATCTGGTTGTAATTATTCAATTAGTTGCAAATCTTATTCACTAAAATATAATGAAGAAGTGCTTATCCAGCATTTTACTGAAACTAAGGTACATTAATTCATAGCATTCATTTGATCTGCCAAGCTAGTTAGGCCTAGTCTGAAGCTAACAACTTGTTCTTAACAAACCTATCTTTGCTGTTGGCAATGGCAACATTTTCTACATGCTCACAAACATGCTGCATAATAATGTGTTCCAGTTCCTTGCCTAATAAACTAACCAATCAGTGTTTTTCTGGATCTCTCTTTTCCTTTTTTTCCTAGTCTTCCAGCACCACACCAGTTCTCTAGACATTTTCAGAATATAATCAGAGATCCTGGAATTGCTGACCAGAAATGCTCAGCTTCATCCAGTCACTCCAACTCTACCCTGAATTAAGGGATGACATTGTCAAACTCACATCATCATGGCGGCATCACATGATGTATCAGGATTTTTTCCCCCTTCACTAAATTGGGCGTGATGCATCCAGCCCATGGGCCATGAGTTTGACAGCCTTGGATTACAGAATCATAAAAAGGGTTATTTTAATCAGAGATCTTGGGATCACTTTTGCCAGATTTTTCAACATTCTGGGATATAATTTTTAGATCTGGACAAATAGCAAGGTGAATTCATACTATAATCTAAATATATATAAGTGAAATACCAGTCACGCATCATCACAAAATCTCCAGAACCATAAAGTGAACAAACTTGAAATTTGGCACATATATTCCTCTTGGCTTCTAGGTGCTCACTAAGAAAGGATTTTTTGAAATGACCATCAGAGCATTAGTATTTCGTATATTATTACTAACATGTTCTGATGCTAAGGAGTTCTACTCCCCCTCCCCACCTGAAAAGAAATCTGTTCCAAATATAAAACACAAGCAGAGGAGAGGAGTTTCAGTTTCAGTTTTAGTTTCACAGCATCAACCAGCTTTAGTACAGAACAGTTGAGCTAAGCCATATCCAGGCTCCTTGCTGTCTCCTTCTTGCTCACACAGGAAATACTGTTTCAGTTTCCATGTTTCAGTTTCCAAACAGCCCTCAACTCTCTCACACAGGAGAGCGGACAGGACGCTAGCCAGATGAATACTGATGGATACTGGTAGGCAGAGGCACAATTTCCCCGCCTTATTTTCCTCCCCCAAAACTAAGCACATAGTTTCGTAGTGAAGCATGGGTATAGAGCTAGTGTACTTGTATCAGTACTAAACAACATTTCCCCCACTTTCTTTAATCATGTTAAGTAGAGCTGCTATTCCTTCAAAAACAGGAACACAGATACACAAGAAAGCATTAAGCCTTTTTTCATCCTCTGTCCCTAGCATTACTTTTTACTGATCCAACAACCTTCTTGACACTTTCTTAATTTCAAATAGACCCCATGTTAATATTTGGTTTTTCCATCAGCCTAAGTCCCTGATGAGTTTTAATCTTCAGACATTATCTGTATTAGCTTTAGCATCCACTTTATACTAATGAGTCCATTTTGTATGCATTTCCTTTTTGCTTCCCAGTGAGTTTACTACCGTGTTTCCCTCAAAATAAGCCCTACCCCAAAAATAAGCTCAGGGGATAGGCATGGCCAGGACGAGAGGCAGTGAGCGTGTGGAGGCCAACAGTGTCTGGCAGCAGCCATAGCCTGCTGGCCCCTTGGGGCAGCGCAAATATCGATAAGTCCAAGTGTGGAGGCAGAGGCGGGGGGGAGAAGACAAGTGATCTGGATTGCTATGCAGTTGCCTGATTCACAGGAGGCTTGCAGGAGACTTCCACAGCGGCACCGGCAGGTGGAGTCAGAGGCATGGGGAATGAGGAGGCAAGGTGAGAGATGATGGGACAGAGTGGATGGCATGCTGGGATCGCCTCTGCCTCCTCCTGGCTCTGCTGCACATTTTTTGTCCAGAGGGAGACAAAGCTTTGTCTGCTTGCAACTAATCATTCCATTTCAAAGAGTCCCCTTTGCAAGCATACAAAGCTTTGAATCTCTGTCATTTCTCTGTCTGGGTGAAAAGTGTTTGATCACCTATGAGGTGCTTGGGAATGGAGCAAATGGAACGATTAGCTCCATTTCAAAGCATCTCCTTTGCAAGCAGAAAAAGCTTCATCTCCCTCTGGGCAAAAAGTGTTTGGGCAACTACTACCAGCCGTACCCTCTCCATCCCACTGTTTGCTTGCCAATGGCCTCAACTGGGGCCAAGCTCTCAGCATGTCCTGCTCCCACCCACCTTGCCAGGAGGGTGAAGAGCCCCCACAAGGTGCCACAGTCAAGAAGTGTCCCAGCAGCAGCTGGGCCAGGAGACAGGGTAGGTGGACGCTGGAGCATGCCAAGAGCTTGGTCTGTTGCAGCAGCAGGCAAACAGCAAGTCAGTGGTATGGAAAGAGCGGGGCAAGTGATAGCTGTGCTCCCACTCCCATCAGCCCCCATTCTCACTGCCTCTTGCACTTAAAAAAAATAAGGCTTTCCCAAAAATAAGCCCAAGTGCTTATTTTCAAGCCCAAAAGAAAACAAGATCGGGTCTCATTTTCGGGAAACACGACAGTCATCTATACAGGTTTCTTAAACTTTTCCCATTTTTTTTGTCATTCTCCTTGCAATTTTAGTGTTTTCAGGGTCATTCTGATTGTGTATCCTTCAGGATTTTGAATATTCATTAAAGTCTTTTTCCTGAAGTGCAATTTCTCCCTAATGCCTCTCAGCTTTTCCTTCCCTGACTATCTTGAACACCAACAGGAAGTGGTCGCTTTCCTACAAAATGTGTGATAGACCACCAATTATTTACTTTCTGCTGATTAGGATTGGGTCCAGGATTGCTGGCTCACCTGTTTCCTTTATCTTTTGAAAAATGGAAGTATCACAGTTGCCTTTGAAAGTCCAGTTATCTTTTGAAAAAGCACCTCTGGATATCATCCAGGGAAGTCAGAAATCTGTTTAATCTCCAATTATTAACAGCAGAGCTGACCCAAGCTAGAGCATAGAAAAACTCAAAGAAGTAGTACAACAGAAATTATGGAGAGATCTGGCTCATAGAATCACCAAGAGTCGGACATGACTGAATGGATAACATCATCACCATCTATTTTCTAGCTGAGAACTGGTCAATAAAGTCATGAATTTCTTCCTAGGCATTTGGCTGCATTACATACAAAGCCACTCTGCCACCATTTTTTATAGGGACCTTTAAAAATTTCTCACTTATATTTATTAATATACAGTACTTAGCTATTAATTTCCAACTGGAAAAAGCTTCAGGGAGTTTTCTGCCCAAGGATTGGATTTTCCTTCTGGAGAATCTTCCACCTCTTCTATCTCCAGCTTTTTTCAGAATCCAAACAATCATAGGGATATGATATATCTCAATTCATGAAAACCTCCTGAGAGGCATAAAAATATAAGACTTTTAGAAATATCAAAACAGGATTGTATCTGCAGACACCATAGAACACAAGTGTCAAATTGCTGTTATGTTATTGTCACATGATGTATCATGCCGTTTTTCCTCTTCATGGATCTGGGGTGGGCATGGTCTATACATGACACATCCAGCCTATCGACTGCTAGTTTGACACCCCTGTCATAGAACAAAAGGAACTACCTCTGAGATCCTCCCCAGAACAGACTTAGATAAGAAGGTGCTTTCCCATATGCCCTGAATTTATTTTTTCAACAGTATTATCTGGAAAAGGAATTATCTGCATTTGTTTTATTGTTGTTCTATAAAGGAAAAGATATTTATGGTCAATTTGATATTTTCAGTCTTATTTCTCATTAACCTTAGGGCAACAGGAAAAGAAAAAATAAATGAAGCTCTGTCTCTTAGGCAGACAGGCAAGTATGTACATAAACACACACACACACACACACACATATCTCAGGAAGGCAACATCTTTTTTTACTTATATCTTGTTAGCATTTTGTAGTATAGACATGCAACTCCCAACAGCTGGAACATCTCTTCAAAACAGAGCCTCCTAAGCCTCAAAGTCCCAAGGATCTCTCTCAAAAGAGAAATGATCGCTCAAAAAAAAATCACCCTCCTCCAAGATCTTGTGGACAAAAACCCACTGATAGAGATCAGAGCTAACCCATTAATAATGTGTTGCTGCATTTGCATCTGGAACATATTCAGATTCTTCCTTCTATATTAATCACGTGTGGTTTATATTAGAAATCCCATATGCAGCCACAATCGAGGGCACTCATATTCCCAGAGGGAAATCTTAATACTTAGCAATGTTAACAAAAAGTGCAGCATCCTAGGGAGAGCCTTTCATTGAGACCATTCCGTAGTCGGGTCTTCTGAAAGTTATAAAGCACTGAAGTGATAGGATCTGGTAGGCCTCTATTGTTTTCCCTTGAAAATTAAGCAGGAGCTGATTTAAAGTTTCCAGCTAGGTCATACAAAAGTCAGGAGCAGCTGCATTCAGCTGGGTTCAGAGTTTGAATATTTATGGTGTCAATCTGAAATCCAGATAACTACAAATAACCTAAAGCCATTAACTTCCGGGCCCCAAGAGAAAGCTCTTTGGCTGTTAATGCAGAGGCTGCTGGATTTTACAGGATTTTTTAAAGAGATCATTATCTACTCCAGAAGCAGCAGTCAGTTCCCACCACATCCAACTTCCTTCCAGGAAAGCTATGACTGGTGTCATGCAATCAATAGCAACCTTTGGGAACACCCAGATCTTGCAGCATTTAGGTCTACTCAAGGTTACCGTGTTTCCCCCCCCAAATAAGATGGGGTCATTTCGTTTTTGTCCAAAAGACACTCTAGGGTTTGTTTTGTGGGGATGTGTTATCGGCACCACCAGTAGCAACCCCATCCAGCAGGAGCCCATGCACCCGCCCACCCACTCTGTCCCACCATCTGGTTGGTCACAACCACAATGAGGCAGGCAGCTGCACAATGTGCCAGTGTCACTGCCATGAGATTGCCCATACTTTGCCACCTGCTTACCAGGTGCAACTAATGTGGGAATTAGAAGTCATTAAAGCTGGGCCCCCATCTGCTGCTCTGTAACTTCAAAGATGCCCTTCCTGGATGGGAGCAGCAGCAGCAGTGCCTGTCCAGGGTAGCAGCAAGCACCCCCAGCAGCATCCATCACAGCTCACCAGGGTAGGGCAGCATTGGACCAGAGTGCTGCCAGGAGAATGTGAGGGGATTCCCTGGCCAGCTGTACCCTTCCTCCAGGTGGAAGGGCCAACTTGTCTCCAGCTGCTCTCTGGTTGCCCAAGTGAAGGGCAAAGGATGGGTGGCCTGGTTGTGGGGGTCCTGAGGTGCACAGGTGTGGGGTGCATGGGGCAGCTACACCACCTGCAACCTGCTTCACCTGACTTTGTGGCAGTGGCAATGGCCATGTAGCGGCCATGAGCAACCAGATAGTAGGACAGAATGGGCTGGAAGTTGAATGGGCTTCTGCTGGACAGGGCTGCATGTGAAGCAGGTGGTGGGGTGTGGTTGCCCTGGCTGAGAGGGCCCTGAGGAGTATGGAGTGTGGGGTAGCTCTACTCCCTCTGACCTTCCTCCCTCACCTCATGGTGCCTGCCCCATAGTGGCTGCAAGCAACCAGACGGTGGGACAGGAGCAGCAGCAGGAAGCATTTCTCTGGCCACCACCATTAGGAGAGACAGGGAAGGGGCTGCTCTAGCCACCACCGCTACCGTCACCAAAACAGGAGGGAGAAGTTTCAATGCTGGTGGTGGCCCCCTCCCCTGTCACTCCTGGAGGAAGGTGCTATAGCAGTGGCTGTGACTCCTGTTACTGCTGCCACTGCTGTGGTGCCACCGCCACCTCACCCTTCCAGGATCAGGGCTCTGCATGCCCTGCCTTCCAACCATATTCTTGGCCAACTGGCCTGCAGAGCCCTGAGGCAGTGGCAGCATAGCAGTGGTGGCAGGAGGAGTCCCTGCCAATACCATGGCACCCTCCCCTGGGAGCAGCAAGGAAGCCGGGCCAGGCGGGCCACCACCACCCCAGCCACCACCAATGGTGGTGGCAATGGTGACAGCAATGGTGACAGCAAGAATGTAATAAGGGTGGAAAAAACCAAAAGGAGATTGCTTCTAACTACTCATTCTCCGAACTGCTTAGGAAGTTAACAAGGTGTTCTATAGAACCAGACGGAACCAGTAGAATCCCACCCGTGAATAGACACATGATTAAACGTTACCAAGCACAGAATTAAACTTCACCAAAACCCAGTTTTAAACCAAAACTCAGAAAAGGTATGTAAACTTATGTTTGAATGTCAATCTTTCTAGCTAGCCAAGAAGCCTTGTTGAATGTCACTCATCTTGGTTCCTTGTCATTAAAAGCTTTTTTCCAGCAGCTCTGCTTCATTATTCCATTATTTCTTCAAAGTGCTGATCCCAGCTGGAATAACTCCAACAGAGGAGCAGTTCCTCCCAAAAGCAGTGTAAAAAGCTTAAAACAACCCTTCCCCTTTAAGAAAGTACCAGCAAAGAAAAAAAAACTCCAGAGACAGGTAGTCTAGGTGTACTCCCAAGAATGGCAATAAAGATTACTTTAGAAACAACACCAGAATGTTTTCTTCCTGCCTTCCTTACAGGATTAGCCCTGTAAAGTGGAAAAAAACCAAAGGAGATTTCTTCCAACAACCATTTCTCCGAACTGCTTAGAAAGCTAACAACAGGTTCTAGCCAATAGGTGAGAACCAGTAGAATCCCATCCCTGTTTGGGCTGGCATCTTCCTTGCAGGCAAGGTGGATGACATATGATCATGTGCTTGGGGCCCACTCATTACCAGCCAAGTTCAACTAAGACCTGGGTCACAGAATAGAGGGCTTTTTCTCTTTGTTTTTTCTTTGCTCCAAGCCAAAATGGTTAATTAAAGGTACATTATTTGTTGAATTCCTCAGAATTCAACAGCAGAACAAGCAATCAAGGGGGTGAAAAGTAATGGATTAGTAAGAGATCCTGCCAGCATGTTTTGCATGGTTAGGAAGATTGGCTTATCCATTCTAAACAAACTCACCTTCACAGAGAAATGCTCAGAATATTCATGAAATATGCTTTAGAAGTTTCTTGTTTCTTTTAGGTTGACACAGATATCATACCTGCCCTTGAAAGCAAACCTGACATTTCCAAATTCTGTGTGAAAGGAAGGATCAGATATTCCTCTGGTCATTATGGAAACTAAGTGTTAAATCTGGGAGGATGGTTCAGAAACGGAGGCAAGACTCAGATAACAACAACAGCTCTTTATTAGTGACTTCAGATCTGAGCGCGCTATCCCGGCCACAGCAGCCCCTTATATAGGGCTGGCTGCGGCTAGGCAGCCAATGAAAGCGATTTGAGTTTGCCGCTCTTGGCAGGGCCAATCGCAGCATCCCGTTTACTAGCCAATCGCATCAGTCTGCGGTGACCAATCACGATCCGCTATTCGCGGGCCAATCAGAGTTGCAGGCTTTTGAGCCTGCTAGTCCGGAACACTAAGACTAAAGATCTTAGCAACAATCTTAAACTGTAAGTTCCAATTCCCAACTTTAGGGAAACCAATACAATTTTGGTATCTGTCTTTAATTATGTTCCTCTCATACTCTGGGCAGGACATAGTTGAATTGGCAGTGTCAACTCCCTCCTTTTTGCCAGGGTTCCATTTTGAAAGTGTTCCTCTCATACTTTCCTCCACTCTTCTCTTTTCCCCAGGCTTTGGAACTGCTGCTTGCTTACTCAACATTTGAGCAGGAGACAATTTCCATTTTCCCCCCATTTCTGAGCTCCCAGTACACATGAACCAAAGCGTCTTTTTATTTAAATACCATAGTTACTTGTGCCAGTTTATAACCCTACTATTCTGAACTTTTGTTTTTAATAAATTGTAATAAAAATGCCTACAACACAGGGATACAAAATTACAGCTGAATGTGGTTATTACAAAAAGAATGCAAACTGAAACACAATTTTCATTAATATTCTCTCTCTAGTTAATTTCACACTTGAATTTTATCCGAGAACCCAGTGTAATCAACAGCAGAGAAGGCACTCCATTTGCTTGCTGTAGTTTGATCATCTCCACTTCTAGACATGCCAGCAATGCTATTTTGACAGAATGAAACACTCAACAGGCTTCCAGTTATTGGAAACAAACTGAATTAGCAGAGCTAAATAGAGAAGGGTGTTTTTTTTTTTTTACTTTTCACTGGGATTGCTAACTGCTTTAACAATAGATGCTTTCCATTGGAAAGTCCCACCTTTGCAACCTCTCAGAGGGAGTATTTAGCCAGGCATTACAAAAATGTACATATATAGGCACCAACTGTGGGAAGACTGAATAGTCGAATATCTGGCCTTTTTTGCTATTTCTTCTTTGAATGAAGACTTGTCATTTCATGATGGAAGCTTGCTTTGCTCATTCTATTAGCTAATTCAAATGGAAAAATGATGGAAAGAGCTACCAATTCCCACCCATGTGGACAATGATAGGGTGAAAGCAATTGTTGAGGGCAACAGGGATTAAGAATGGATCCAGCCTATGGTGCTTTGGAAATTAGTTGTTGATTGAATCAGCTACAATGAGCCAGAGATGCTCACTAGGAATGGATATAACTGGTTCATCAGTTTCAGCCATACTAGCACAAAGCTGAAATAACAGAAGCATCTCTATAGTAAATGTGATTCTACTACCCTATTCAAAGTAAAATGAAATGAAATTCTGAAGCTTGTCATTTTACTTTCTAACTGTAAATATCTCTCTCATGTTATTTCTCCAAATAAGCTGTTTCCAAATGCTTCAGCTGGGCATTTTTTTTCTAACCTCTAAAACCCAATCTTACTGTTCTAATCTTATCAACTTACATCAATGTATTGTGTTAAGACATGGGGGAGAAGAGGGAGCAAATGAAAACACATGGGAGACTTAAAAATGATAGCACTACTAAATCCAGTGAATGTTTGTGGTTGCACAATAGTTTATCTTGAAATGCTGTAAAGCACTGTAAAGCGGTATATAAGTCTAAGTGCTATTGCTATTGCTATTGTAACTGCTACATTGTTGCAAAGTGCTGAAAAACACTGGAGGAAAATTAATAAATACTGAAATCTAGGTGAACAGTGGTTCTGTCTAGCTACTTGTCTTCTATTGATTTCTTTTTGCTCCTAGCCTTTTTTTTGCAATGATGCTCTAGGTCGTGATGGCAAACCTTTTCCACATTGCGTGCCAAAAGTGTGCATGTATGTATGCACTTGCATGCCTGTACCCATGATGCAATGTGTGCATGACTCACCCCACCCCCTGCGCATACACATATGACCCCCCCGCATGCCGCATGCCTTTGCGCATGCATGTGTATCTCCCACGTGCACATCTCCACCCGCACGTGCAAGGCAGATACCCAACAATCAGCTGGCTGGTGGAGGGCGTGCACGCATGTGCAGTGGGGCTCTTTTGGATGACCTCTCACATGCTGGCAGAAGTGGCTCTGCATGCCACTTCTGGCACGCATGTCATAGGTTCGCCATCCCAGCTCTAGGTGTCTTTTCTATTGCTTCATCCACTGGAGGCCCTCTGAAAACCAGAGGTGCCCTGGGGCCTGCATATGGAGAGGATGGATGAATGGATGTGAGTGCAATCTAATCTAATGTCTCTGACTCATTCTAGGCTCCCTTTAAAACCCAGGATGCTGAAGGCCAGAAGGGGGGGTGAGACATTTTCCTGAGAACACCCCTATCCCCTGCAATATCTCCCTCAGTCCCCCACAACCATATCAACCCTGCTTTGCTCAGCCTTATCCCTCCCAGGTTTTTGACTCCATCCAACATCCAGATTTCACCAATCATTTCCAAACTAACTAGTCTGTGAGAACTATGGTATGCTCTCACTGGACACCCCCACCAAAACAACAACAACCAAGCAACTTAAATAAACCTGCTTGTCTTCCTTCATGACACCTACCTCCCCATGCAGATCGCCACTTCTGATCTAATACCAACTGTCACTACTACCAAACTCTTCCACATCCACATAGTACCTCGCATCTAAAGATATAAGAAGTGAAGTCCAAATCAGTCATTTCTGGCCCAAGACACCCATCAACCACAATCCTTCAAATCCACAAACCTATGTCTAGGCTTTCAGAGGTCCAACTTCATCTGGTACAGTAATGTAAATGTAAATAACATAAAAAGCCCTGTTTGCAATGCAGTTTCTCATGATATTATGGACGCTGAAGCCAAACACCCAGTTTCCCTTCCCATAATTTTGGAGAGTTCAATCAAGCAAATTTAAGGAAAGAACTCGCAAAATATTTCCAGCATGTCAATTGTCCCACCAGAGGCAAAAATATTTTAGACCACTGCTACACAACAGTAAAAGATGCTTATAGGTCTTTACTACAAGCAGCTGTGGGTCACTCTGATTACTGCATAATTCACTTTGCCTACAGATAAAGACTTAAAACCATGAAACCTACAATTAAATCAGTGAGGACTTGGTCTGATGAGGCAAAGCTGAAGCTTCAGGCTTGCCTTGATTGCACTGATTGGAATGTTTTTGAAGATACCTCTGCAGACCTAGATGAGCTCACAGATACTGTAACATCATATATCAGCTTCTGCGAAGACTTTATGTGTACCAACAAGGAACCTGCAAATACACAGTAACGATAAACCTTGGTTCACAGCTAAACTTAAGCAGCTACATTGTTCCAAAGAGGAAGCCTACAGAAAAAGTGACAGAATGCTATACAACAGGGGTGGGCAAACTACGGCCCACGGGCCACATCCGGCCCGTTGGTCATTTTAATACGGCCCGCCTCTGGAAAAAAAAAATCCCCTCTGAAAAAAAATTGGGCCAAAAGAGACCCCGCGCTGCGCACCATAAAATTGCACACACAACACGGAGCTGGGCAGCCGCTTCCCTGGTGGTGGGGCCGAGTTTGCCACCCAGGGAACGCCCACTGCTTTCCCTCTGCCCGGGCTCTGCTCAGGTGTCCAGCTGGGGCTGTCAGGAGTTGCTACCGCGGGCGCAGCTCCGTGCGGCTCCAGTCCCGCGTTGCCTTGGGAAGGGAAAGGCAAAACCAGGAGCCACTGACCCTGAGCCTCCGGTGCCGCTGCTGCTGTTGCAAAGTTCCACCACGGCTCTTCCTTTTTGCCTTTCCCTTCCCGAGGCAACGCGGGACTGGAGCCACACAGAGCTACGCCGGCGATAGCAACTCCTGACTCAGGGGGCCTCTGAGGGGAGGGGAAGGAGGAGAAGAAGGGGGGAAAGGGAGGGCAATTCCCAAAAAATCTTGTGCTGACCCGGCCCGTCTGTCAAATTTTAAAAGTCAATGTGGCCCCCGAGCCAAAAAGTTTGCCCACCCCTGCTATACAATCAGACCAGAAACATATTAACAAGAGAGATCAGAGTAGTAAAAAGAAGCTACTCTGAAAAGTTAAGGAATCAATTCTCAACAAATGAACCAGCAAACATGTGGAAAACTCTTAAAAACATCACTGGCTTCAGCAAACCTCCTTCCCAGGCAGAAGGAAATCAACAACTAGCAGATGACCCGAATGTGTTTTACTGCAGGTTAGAAAGGAAACTACATCCACCTATCTCAACCCCCATCTCAAACACACCAACAAAAGCCAAGCCTCCTACAGGTGACCCCAACCCATTGGGTTCATAACCTCTGGTGATCACATAAAAAGAAGTGCAAGATCTATTTCACAGACAAAAGCCAGGAAAAAACACCAGGGCCAGACAAGATCTCTCCCCTGATGATGTAGAGCTATTCAACACCACAGACAATACTGCTACCCTTCAAAAAGACCTTGACTATGTATCAGAATGGTCAAACAAATGGCAACTTCAAATCTCAACAAATAAATGTTCTGCCTTACACATTGGCAAAAAAAATCAGAAAATAAAATACAAGCTGAATAGTCAAGACCTTGTTGATGATCCAAACTTTTTCAAGGACCTTGGAGTACTCATCTCTAATGATCTAAGTGCTAGAGCCCACTGTAACTACATAGCCAAAAAAGCATAAAGAATTATTAACCTAATCCTGTGTAGCCTTTTTTCCAGTAATATCACATTACTAACTAGAGCATACGAAACATTTGGTAGACCAATACTTGAATACAGCTCATCAGTCTGGAACCCACATTATGTATCTGATATTAATACAGTTGAGAAAGTCCAGAAATATTTCACAAGAAGAGTTCTCCACTCCTCTACTTGTTGCTGAATACGTTATGCCACCAGACTTGAAATTTTAGACGTAGACAACCTAGAGTTACGTCGCCTTCAGTCCGATCTAAGTATAGTACATAAAATTATATATTGCAATGTCCTACCTGTCAATGAATACTTCAGCTTCAACAATAACAATACAAGAGCACACAATAGATACAAACTCAAGATAAATTGCACCAAACTTGATTGCAGGAAATACTACTTCAGCAACAGAGTGGTCAATGTCTGGAATACTCTACCTGACTCTATGGTTTCGTCTCTAAACCCCAAAAACTTTAACCTTAAACTGTCTACTATTGACCTCACCCCTTTCCTAAGAGGTCTGTAGGGGACATGCATAAGCACACCAACATGCCTACCATCCCTGTCCTATTGTTTCTTTTTTTCTTATACGTATCCATTTCATGTATTCATAACTATGTTTATATTTATACCTATTATCTAATAATTGCTTGACAAAATAAACCAATAAATGGCTTCTCCAAGGGGCAAAAAAAAAAGATAACTCCTGTTTGCTTAAAAGTCTGTGCTGACCAATTGGCCCCCATCTTCACCCAAATCTTCAATAAATCACTAGAGATGTGCTAAGTTCCTTCTTGCTTCAAACACTCTACTATCATCCCAGTACCAAAGAAGCCCTCCATCAGGGAACTGAATGACTACAGACCAGTTGATCTAACATCTGTAGTTATGAAAACCTTTGAAAGGCTAGTGCTATCCCACCTGAAAACCATCACCGATCCACTGTTAGATCCCATGAAGTTTGCATACCGAGCAAATAGATCAACAGATGATGCTGTTAATATGGCTCTGCACTACATCCTACAACACCTTGAATCTCCAAGTACCTACGCAAAGATCCTCTTTGTAGACTTCAGTTCAACATTCAATACCATCATTCCAGACATTCTTCTAATAAACTAAACCAGCTAGAGGTTTAGAACACACTTGTAAGTGGATCATAAGCTTCCTAACAGACAGGAAGCAGCAGATGAAGCTAGGCAGAATCACATCTAATACCTGTACAATTAGCACACACACACACACACACACACCCAAGGCTGTGTGCTTTCTACATTTCTCTTCTCCCTATATTCCAATGACTGCATCTCAAATGATCCATCGTTAAAATACTGAAGTTTGCAGATAATACAATAGTGACTGGTCTCATTCGAGACAACGACGAATCCGTATACAGATGGGAAGTTGTACAATTTGCTTCATGTGTAACCGGAACAATCTGGAACTGAACACACTCAAAACCATAGAAATGGTGGTAGACTTTAGGAGAAACACTCCCATACTACCACATCTTACAGTACTAGATAACCCAGTATCAACAGTAGAGACCTTCAAATTTCTAGGTTCCATCATATCACAAGACCTAAAATGGACACCTAACATTAAAAATATCATCAAAAAAGCACAACAAAGAATGTTCTTTCTGCACCAATTCAGAAAGCTCAAACTGCCCAAGGAGCTGCTGATTCCTCTACAGAGGAATGATTGAGTCTGTCATCTGCATTTCTATAACTGTCTGGTTTGGTTCTGCAACCCAACAAGACAGACACAGACTTCAGAGAGTAATTAGGACTGCAGAAAAAACAATTACTACCAATCTGACTTTAATTGAGGACCTGCATACTGCGTGAATCAAAAAGAGGACTGTGAAAATATTTACAGATCCTTCACATCCCGGACATAAACTATTTCAGTTCCACTCTCAAAACGACGCTATAGAGCACTGCACACCAGAACAACTAGACACAAGGACTTTTTTTTCCAAAACGTCATCACTCTGCTAAACAAATAATTCTCTCAACACTGTCCAACTATTTACAAAGTCTGCACTACTATTACTATTAATCTTCTCATCACTCCTTATCACCTATCCCCTCCCATTTGTGACTGTATGACTGTAACTTTTTCACTTGTATCCTTACGATTTATATTGACTGTTTCCTAGTATGATTTGATTGCTTATTGTACCCTATGACTATTATTAAGTGCTGTACCTGATGATTCTTGACTCTTGATGAATGTATCTTTTTTTTTATGTACACTGAGAGCATTTGCATCAAGACAAATTCCTTGTGTGCCCAATCACACTTGGCCAATAAAGAATTCTATTTTTCTATTATATTCTATATTGCTCTCCATGACTCCCTCTAATTGAACTTATGACAGAACAGCAACTAAGTCAGAAAAAAGCTGTCTCAGTTGGTCAAAAAACTTATATTGTAAGATCACAATGATGTAGTAACAATGTCAGATCTGCACACATACAGAGTAGCCCTTAGAAGCTAAAGTTCTTTTTCAGCTGCAAGATGATACCATGATTTGCCTAAGATGCTCAGTTCTGCATTGAGGCTGTCTCTGTGTAAGTGAATATGTGTTGTGTGGTTGCTAGATTACATTAATCATTGATCAGTGTCTGCCATCTTAGAAATCCCTCAAGCTAGTATAGAGAGATGGTCATTTCACCTTCAGTCCTGCATTGCTGCCATTATTTACAGAGCAGGTACTGACAAACTCATGAACCATGTGTCATGTCATTCATCATAAGAAATGAAACCAACAAGGCGTGAAGAGACAGAAGAAGGAGGCAACTCTGTCTGTCAGTTCCTTTGCTATATGGGAAATGTCTATAGTTGGGACACTGCACCAATTCCAGAGAATGGAAGTTTTCAGGAGCAGCAGAATAATGCATATTCTCATTTTACTGATTTGAGATTCATATGTGAGCAAAATCTAGGACAAAAATAAAATCATGGACAGAAAGGCCAGGGACAGTGTTCATTAATAGATGGCAGCAAAACATTTCCTCACTGTGAAATGGCTTTGCAGGCCCTGAGAGGATAAATACACAAACCTGAAAACTAAATTCTTCATTATTCTTATAGAAAGAGATCAAGTTAGAGCAACTGGCCTAAGGTTGAGTAGCTTCTGTTGTAATAAAAGAGAAGCAAATTTTATTTCAAGGGTGACTAAGTTTTGAAACGGATCTTTAGATAATGTTTGGGGAACATATCTTCCCTTTGAGGGCATCTTCTTTGTCTCCAAAAAGTCAGTTTAATTTTTAATTTTGAATAACTTTAAACTAAAACTGATAAATTTATAATCCCACAACAGCTTTAATTTACCAGGTATTATTCAATTTCATAAAAGTAAACAAGAAAGATCAATGGAATAATTACCTCTAGAGCAGCCAATTGTTTTGGGTACATTAGGTCTGAATTTTGACAGTCTGTGGTGGCTACTCTCCACATAATTGAGAGATATACTTATTGTCAAAATGTCTTACTACCATTCCAGTAAAATCTTTGTGGGGCTCAAAGCTACGTCTGCAAATGAAAATAATGCTAGAAGTTAGCCGATATCTATTCTATTTTGTTCTGTTCTTTTATCTTTTTTGTTGAAAGTCAAGTAGTAATAAGATTGACTGTTTGAATGGCCTTCCTCTAACTGCCCTTGATTGAATATGTAGTATGACACCTTATCTAGAGCAGCTGCATCCTGGTGATTCTTAACCCATTTATAGGTTATAGACTATAAAAATGTCTCCACAATATATTCAATATTTTCATTAACTTGGACATGCAGATTGTTTATTTGGAAAGATTAATTCTATAATTTGAAATACTACCTTATGTTGGTCTTGAACCAAATTAAAGTAAATTTTAATAGATTCTGGCTGCTGTTTCTCTTGATCATGTAGCCAAACATCTTCAGTATTACAGCAGTGATAGATGCAGTGGTGCCAAGGGACAGCAACATCAGGAAGAAGGACTATAAAAAACTGGAGAAGTACCATAGCCTGAAGGAGGAACTAGAGAGAATGTGGAAAGTAAAGGCCAAAGTGGTCCCAATGGTGATAGCAGCAAAGTCACAGTAGCTCTGACACCAAAGTTAGGAGAGTGGCTCCAATAGAGTCCAGGAATGACATCAGAGATGCCTGCCCAGAAGAGTACAGTGTTAGGAACAGCTAAGATACTATGTGGAACCTTCAAACTCCCAAGTGTCTAGTAGAGGACCTGAGATTGAGGAGAACACGTATTTCCCACAGAGGTAAGAAGGATATTTTGTATAAAATATGATATAATGTATATAAATGCAGTTAAGAGGTGGACATCACATGAATGTAAACATCAGGAGAACAAGACAACCTGTGTCCCAACTTCATTATAGAATTCAAAACAAAGTATTGACAAAACTCAGTAACTTTGCACTTATGTCAAGATGGGATAAAAGAAAGGAATTAATAGCTTCATCAAGATAATTAAAAGAGCCTATGGGAAGATTTGTTATTGTTGCAGTTACACAAACAAATGTATCTTCCCATCAGACTTCAAGCCAATTTGGAAAAACATTTTATTAGCCAGCTAAACAATGGCTACAGATGTATTGTCAGAAAATAATAGAAATATGGGGGATGAGTAATTTCCCTAATTATATTTTCATTTTCCCCTGATGGTCTACATTATTCAATATTTTCCTAATTTCTATCCACTTTTTCTTGGATTTTCATATTTATGTAACGTTTAGGTTAGTATGTTAGTAAATTAGCTGTTCTCTGAAGACTATTACTCAAAGAAGTATATGCATAAGCAATGACTATCTGACTCCTTTGTACTCCTTGTTTTTTTGTTGTTTGTTTGCAAATTTATCAGCTTCTAGCCTGATTGCTTCCATTCACAAACCCTTCTGTTTCCAATCTACAATCCACTCAATATTGTTCTGTCAATTTTGGAAATCAGATTATAGTATTATGACAATTGAGCATGTTTACATCCAGATAGTTGTCAGCCCATAATAACCTGGCTTTTTTTTAACCAATAGTTGAGCAGTCAGAAGTAACCAGCCAATAAATATCAGCAGATAGCCCAAATCTACAAAGATGAAGTCAGCAAAGAAAAGGCTCAAAATGAACCAAGAATTGCAACAAAAATCAAAGATAATAAAAAATGTTTCTTCCAACATATAATAACAAGAAAAAAAATCAAGGAAACAGTTGTTCACAAAACAGAGAAAATGACAAGGAAGTAACAGACAACAGAGAAATAGCAGAGCTGCTTAACTCATTCTTTTCATCAGTCTTCATGCAAAAAGAAACTATAGCCCAACCTACCAAAAACTTAACTGTAAAAGTCAGACTAGAAATAAAAATTAAAATAAGCAAGAAAATGGTTAGAGAACACCTGCCTGATCTTGATATATATAAATAACTGGCACCTGATGGCTTACATCCCTAAGTTCTAAAGGAGCTCGCAGTTGCTATCTCAGAACCATTGTATCACATATTTCAAAAATCCTGGAGCACCAGAGAACTACCTGAGCATTGGAAAAAAGCTGATGTGCTTCCCATCTTCAAAAAAGGAGAAAAAAATCAGAGCCGAGAAACTACAGACCAATCAGCCTAACATCAATACTTGGGAAGATACTGGAAGATACTAGAAAAGATAATTTAAAAAGAAATAAATCTGCAAGTATCTTGAAACAAAGTTATAACTGGAAGCCAGCACAAGCTTGTTAAAAACAGGTCATGCCAAACCAATCTTATTTCACTATATGACAAAGTGACTAAATTAGTAGACCAGTGAAATGCTGTGGACATTGTATACTAAAATTTCAGTGAGGCATTTGACAAAGTAGACCACAACCTACTTTTTGATAAATTAGAAAAATGTGGGATAGACAGCATTACCACCAGATGGATTTGTAACTGGCTGACAAACTGTACTCAAAATCTCTGTATTCCTTAGGGACCGAGGGGCAGTGGGCAAGGTCTCTGCAGCAGCTGCTGTTGCTTCTGATGGTCTGAGGCTAGTTGGTGGCTGGCCCCTATCAGGAGAGATTGGTGGCAATGGCCCAATGCCTATTATGATTTTCCTGTAACCGTCTTCCCATTTGATCATGGGGGCCGTTTGTCTAGCCAAACGAGCCCCAATATGACAGATTCTGTCATCTTTGGGGCTACTATGAACCATAAGAGTTTTTGATGCCCATCTCCAACCTAACAAGTTCTGTGACTTGGGTAGCTGGGGCTCCAACCTATCAATGTCCCACTGACTTGTTTGAAATGAATTGGGTGCACCAAGTGTCTTGTCCTTATTCCTAATTGTTCAACAATAGGGAACCCAATTAAGCATCTGGTACAGTCTGTGTCTATTCCCCCTGTATCCCAGTCTCTGGTACCACCAACTTGATTTTAATGGCAAAAGGGCAAATGGCTCCACTCACCATTGGGCCATCTTCTCTGTTGTCAGTACCCGGAGGAGCTTCCCTGGACAGAGGTTCCTCACATTCATTTTCAGGAAGTGGAACCTCTATGGCTTGGCAGGCAAACCTGCCTGTGTCTGGAGGCTTTGTTGGGGTCCTTCCTCTGGTAGCCATGGCTGGTCAAGGTTTAGGGATGGGTGCAGGAGCTAGGCATTTGGAAGCTCTGTGACCCAACTGACCACATCAGTAGCATAACTCTGAAAGGTTGTATAAATGAGGACTGTAAAAAAGAAGCTTCTAGATTTACAGAAACAATATGTTTTCCTCCTTTGACATTTACAGTTGTAAAGAAGGAAATTAAATAATTTGCAGGTATAAGCGGTCTCCACATTTTTAGTTTTCTGATGATATTACAACATTCAACAGTTGTTTCTACAGCTCAGAAAGCAAGTTGCATTTTTGGACTGACAGCAACTTTTGATTCATTTATTTGAAAGGTGATCAGCACCTGTACCTGAGGCATTTGACTTTATCCTAAAATAATGTTTTCAGTAAAACCTATATTTGTCAGAAACTGGCTGCTCAGCATGATTTTCCTCACTGAAATAATTCAAATGCAGCCTCTAAGCCCTGGTGGATTTTTGAATAAAAAGTGAGGCAGTTCTTCTTTCTTTGTTGACAAATATTCATCTGTTATAACAAGAATAACCAACTTTTTTCTAAGTTTACTCTAGAGCAGGGGTCCCCAACCGCCAGTCCCCAGACCGGTACTGGTCCATGGATCATTTTGGACTGGACCGCCTACTTTGCTTGGGCGCCATCTTGTTTCGGTGTGCTGGATCAAGTGCTGGTTTTGATGCCGTCCTTCAGCCTCGACCAAAAATGTCAGCTCCATGCCATGCATGGCTGGAGAAAAAGGGGACATTGAACAGGGTTGCCATCTGGCCGTTTTTCCGGCCAAATATGAGAAATCTGGCCATATTTCTATCTGTTTGGCTGTGAAAAAAATGGGCGAGGGAAGTCTGCCCTCAGCAGCACCAGTCAGCAGCCTGAGGGAGAAAGGAACGCAGGGTGGGGAGAAAGCTCTCCTCAGCAGCTCCGCCATGTAGTGCCTCTTTCCGCCTGGGGAAAGGGAGCGAGAGCAAGGCGTGTGAGTGAACTGAAAGCTGGAGCGAGGTGGAATGAAGGGGCTCAGATCCCGATCCAGACCCCTTGTGGGAGCCCCCGAAAGCAGCCCTGCACTTGTCCAGGGCGCCAGAGGGGTGCCGGGGCCATGGCTCGGCGGCGGCAGAGCTGTCAGCCTGGGGAGGACGAGTGTGCCCGACGAAAGGCCCCGGTGGAGGCGAAGGCAGTCACCGCCCGAAACAACCGGGAGAGGAGAAGAGAAGAGAGCGAAAAAGATGAGAATCCTAAAACACACAGGGCAGAATGTTGGTTTAGCCAAGCTACACAGTGAATATCTACTAAAAGTTTGACTGGTTTAATATGAATTTATTCCCAGGTAATTGAAAGTCTTATTTCAGCTGGAAGAATTCTAGACAATGCTCTGCTTGCCAAGGGGTTGCAGTGAAATGGGGCGAGAGAGATCCGGAAAGAAGTGGGCTCTCCAGGTATTTGGAATGAATCCCCGGAATTCCTTATATGCCTGGATTTCTGAACCTCAACAACTTTAAAATGTGTGGACTTGGACTCTCTGAATTCCCCACACACCTTACAATTGTTGAGATTATGGAAAGCTGAAGACCATACGGGAGATCAAACCCATCCTAAATGTAAAATCTGAATTGCGGATTATTACCTTACAAAACGCTTTTGGAGAAAACATATATTTTTGCCAGACATATATTTTTGATTGATCATGATCAACTGAATCATGATGACTTTATTGGAGTCTAGTCTTGCATTTATACACATTTTTAGTAATCCTTCAACATTGGTTAATTTTGGTGAGTTGATAGTGTAATAGTAAATAAAATAAAAAATAAAAATAAATAAATAATAATTAAAAATAAACAAACAAACAAACAAACAAACAAATAAATAAATACAAACCCTAACCAGTCCTTGAAAAAGTGTTCCTGCGTGAAACTGGTCCCTGGTACAAAAAAGGTTGGGGACTACTGCTCTAGAGCATCATGGCCTAAGATGTTCTCAGTTGCGTGCATCTATCTGAGTTGCAAAGTTTATGAGGATGTGGTTGATCAATCAACAACACTATTCAGTCCACAAATCACATGGAAGTAGAATATTCCAGGGAAGAAATTAAAGTGAAATTCTAAAAGATGAAAATGGAATTGATACCCTGCAAATGTTTAAAACTCTAGAGGCTCAGGAGAAGAAAATAGAAATGAACAAACCCGCATTGAAATTACAGTATTGAATGAAAAAACCAGTTCTTTGCATAGATTGTGTTGATGTTGTTATAACATCAAAATCTTTATGGAGACCATCTCCAAGACTAGCGTAATTACTATATTTGTAGGAAAGAAAGGGCAGCAGTAAATGTTCTTCTAAGATTTGCATATCAAGCCTGCAGTGTTTTGTTAGAAGAATTATCCTTCTAGGTTCAGTTCCAAGTGGGGAAAAAGACTCTGGAAACATGGAGGCTGTTTGGAAGGTTTAATGGTGGACAGGACCACATGGCTTGGAGCTCCAGAGTGAAAAGGAAGGATGATCACATGCTTCAAGGTGAAGGAAGAGATCAAGAAAAGGCAGAGGTGCTGAGAGTTCCTGGGTTTTATAACCTTTGTTGGGATTTGCATTGGAGCTTGTATTCTGATTGCTTGTCAGACTCCCATGAGGCCATGCAGGGGCAACTCTGTAGGCTGTCCTGAGTTCCAGGCTTGGTTGAGCCTTGCTGGATGATGATGCACTGAAAAGGGCTTTTGGCAATTGCTATAGCTTTACCTGGAGATCTTTGTTATGTAAAGTATTCTGGCCCAGGCCTTAATGGTCCACCCAGTAACAAAGGTGGGGATGAGTTTCTGCTTCTGAGTTTCTACTCTTTTTAGGGGAAATATTCTGCCTTTTTAATATTTCCTAGGATATTTCATTTTTCTAGGAGAGGGGTGGGTGCTAACTTCCTACAGTTTCAAAGGCAGGCATTCCTTCTTGGCCTACTTGTAAAGGACACCACTTGGAATGAAAAATTAGGATGGAATGCAAGCAGCAGCAATTGCAGCTTCTCCTTGTATCTATGGCTGGGTCACTTCTGGGAAAGATAGAAGATTCTTCACCATCCCAGATGTGATCAGGCCAATTTCAAAAAGCTTTTCCTGTTACCATGTGTGCTTTGCTCTTCCCTTATTCTACCCTACTCAGAAGAGGGGAAAGTGTGTTTTGGCATGGTTTGAAGGAGGAAGAGAAGATACAATCTGTTGATATTACTATAATATTGGAATTCTAGAGAAACAAAACACCAAACTTAAATAATTGGATGAGGGGTATTGAAGCCCAGACACATCCCTCCCAAGACCAAGTTTTGATTTGACAAACTATGGGATATTGTGAGTACAGGAAGCTCAATCTATAATGGTGAACAAGTCTGATCAAATGTTTATAGCTCTTGTGACACATACCATCATAGTAAAACAATATTGATCTTATTTCACAATTTCCTATGAATTATGCCTTATTCAATTGCCTTTGAATTATGATATTTGCCTATTTGCCTATGAATTATGCCTTATTCAATTGCCTTTGAATTATGATATTTCTGGGATTTGTTGTTATTCTTCTAATATGCAAATGAAAATTACTACAAAAAAGAACACAAAGTGAAATATGAAGCCAATAACCAGTCTGCACATAGCTCACAGAATGAAAAATTCTTTTACTGAACTGTATGGGGTGCAGTATCTCCATCACTGGTGTTGGAAGAAATATCCTTCTGAGTTCAGTTCCAAGTGGGGAAAAAGACACTGGATTCATGGAAGTTGCTTGGAAAGAAGGTTTAATGGTGGACAGAATCACATGCCTTGGAGCTCCTGAGCAAAAAAGGGAGGAGATGCTGAAAGTCCCTTGGCTTTATACCATCTCTAAGCTTTGAACTTCCTGGGGCACAGGAAGAGTGTTTGATCGCGGGAAAAGGAGACTGCAGACTAGTGTGACTTTTCAGCTCTTTATTTCAATGTATAGATCTGTACAAGATCTTGGAGCCGCGGCAGCCCTTTTTATCGGGTTTTTGCCACAGCTCGCAACCAATGACAGTTCTTTGAATCTCCCGCGATCGGCCGTGCCAAACACGGGCGATTCTTAGCGAACCAATGGTTACAGGGCATTTGAACCAATCATCGTACAGTGTCTGTTGACCAATTAGAAGAGGGTATTCCAAGTATGCTAATATGGAACATCCCTCCCCGCTTGGTCTAGTCCAACCTACGTAACGTAGTCCCGTAAGTAGGCGGGGCTCTTCGTGTTTCTACTTGACCTGCGCAGTTCAGTTGTGTTGTTGCCTTCAGCGGGTTCGGACGGGATCACTGTTTCTCCCGTCCTCCTTGGTGGAACCTCCTGTAAAGGTGAGTCAGGCTTGCTGCTGCTGCTCCCACCCAGTCTACCCGGGTCAGTTGAGTTGGCAGCTCCG
Organism: Pseudonaja textilis; assembly: GCF_900518735.1. Next base: position 14,353,700 of record NW_020769329.1, read on the forward strand.
CCGCTCCCGCTTGGTCTTTCCGGGCTGGTTGAGCTGGCTTGGCTGTTTCTTCCAGGAGAGGCTTCGTGTTGGTACTCCACTGTCGGTTCCCTTCTGCCAGAGTCATCTGCCGGTAAGTAGTGTTGGTTTATTTTGGGGCCTATTGGTGTTCAGTTTGTTGTTGTATTATCGGAGGGTTTTCTCCTCCCTTCTGGTTAATGTTTGGGGATTTTCCCCCCCCCTTCTGGTTTTTTTTATTATACTTTATTTGGTGTGGTTTTTGTGCGTGTGGTGTATCTGCATTGTCGGTGTTTCTTTCGGCTGTTTTCGACCTCAATTGGTTGATGTGCCTTTTCCAGTTTCTTCCATCTTCCGTTTCCAGCTGGTACGACTGGGGGCCCATCACCTGGGTTATTCTGATTGGTATCCAGAATGGGTCCCCTGTAAAATTCTTTGCATATACTAAATCTCCTGGTGTAAATATGCGGTATTTACTGGATGAATCTGGTGGTTTTTCGGAGTTGTATGTTGGGTGCAATCTGTCTAAATGTGATTGTAGATTCCTGCCCATCAGGAGTTCTGCTGGGCTTTTGTTTGTTGATGTGCTGGGTGTTATGTGTTGTATTGTCAGCATTTTATTTATTTTGTCTTGTATGTCCCCCGTGTCCATTTTTTCTAATGTGTCTTTGGTGTACCTAGCCATGCGTTCTGCCCTACTGTTTGCCGCCGGGTGAGCGGGCGCTGTTAAGGCATGCCGTATGCCTCGTTCGGCTAGGAATTTTTCGAATGACAACACCATGAATTGCGCCCCATTGTCTGAAACTAGCAAGTCCGGTTGCTAACAGTTTTGTTAATTGTTTGATGATGGCCTCTGTTGTTGTAGATTGCATGACGCTGACCTCCAACCAATTTGAGTAAGCGTCGACAGTTATTAAAAATGTATGTCCCTTTGTAGGTCCCGCAAAATCTATATGGACTCGTGACCAGGGGCCCCTAGGTGTCTCCCACTCGAGGGAAGGAGCAGATGGGGGGTTAGGCCTGGATTTCTGGCATTTGCCGCATGTTGCCACCCATGCCTCAATGTCTTTGTCCATCCCTGGCCACCAGACATAACTCCTGGCCAAGGATTTCATTTTGACGATCCCCGGGTGTGCCTCATGTAACATGACCAACACCCTTGTTTGTATTTTTCCCAGAATAACAACTCTGTCCCCCCAAAGTAGGCATCCCTTTTGTGTAGATAGTTCGGTTTGTCGGTTTCGGAAGGTTTTGAACAGCTTGCTGTCATCGGTTTCTGGCCACCCTTTTGTCACCCAGTTTAAAACTCGTGCCAGTTGCCTGTCTTTTGCAGTTTCTTTGGCAATGTCTGACGCGGTCATGGTTAAGTTGGGTAATGTTTCTATCTGAAGTAGGGATGTGGTGGGAGCCGGGTCATCTTCCAGGTCAGGGAGGGGGGAGCGGCTCAGGGCGTCAGCATGTGATATGCTTTTCCCTGGCCGGTGGATTAATTGGTAGTTGTAGGTGGCAAGGAACTCGGACCACCTTGTCATCCATGGTGACAAAATGTTTGGGGTGGCCTTGTTCCCTGCCAGTATTCCCAGAAGTGGTTTATGATCGATAATGAGGGAGAAAGTCCTACCGTACAGGTATTCATGGAGCTGCTTTACTCCAGTGATTGCTGCTAGTGCCTCCCTGTCCAGCTGGCTGTAGTTCCTCTCTGCCCTGGACAATGTCTTGGAGTAGAACACAATTGACACTTCTCTCCCATCCAGTAGTATGTGGCTTAGGATGGCTCTGTCGCCGAACGGTGATGCGTTGCAGGTCACGGTTAATGGTAGGGTTTCGTTGTATTGTATAAGAACCAATTCAGATGTCAGCAGGTCTTTTATTTTTTGAAATGCGGTTTCTTCCCACTTGCCCCAGGACCAGGTGGCTGTCTTGTCTAATAGTCTATGTAGAGGCTCCACCATCGTTGCCTTCTGTGGCAAGAAAACATTATAAAAGTTAATGAGTCCTAGGAATGCCTGCAGTTCTGTTTTGTTCTGTGGTCTGGGGGCTTCTTTGATGGCTTTAATTTTTTTCTCGGTGGGGTGGATTCCATTCTTGTCAATTAGGTACCCCAGGAATTCTACTTTTTCAGTGCATAGCTGGCACTTTTCTTTTTTAACTTTAAGTCCTGTCTCTTTAAATTTCTGCAGGACTTTTCTGAGGCAGCTTTCTAATTGATTTTTATCCTTGGCAGACACCAGCACGTCATCGAAATAGGGCACCACCCCCTTTATTCCTTGTAACAGCCGTTCCATCAGGCTCTAGAACAACCCTGGGGCCACACTGACTCCAAATTGGAGTCTTTTGCAATGGAATGCCCCCCTGTGGGTCACAATGGTCTGTGCCTCGGCTGTCTCGGGGTCGACTGGCAGTTGCTGGTATGCCTGTGCCAGATCGAGCTTTGCGAAGACTTTTCCTCCCCCCAGCGAGTGTAGGAGGTGCTGTACCACCGGAACGGGGTATGCACTCTGCTGTAATGCATGGTTGAGGGTGGCCTTATAGTCTCCACAGATTCTCACGGACCCGTCTGGCTTAATTCGGTTGACTATTGGGGTTTCCCACTGTGCATGATCTATTTGCTCTAGGACCCCTTGTGCGATGAGCTTGTCCAATTGCTCATTGATCTTTGGTTTCAGGGCGAAAGGGACTCGCCTTGGCTTTAAATGGATTGGGGCTATGTTTCGGTTCAGATTAAATGAAATAGGGGACCCACAGTACTTGCCTAGCTTCCCGTCGAATACGTCTTGGAAGTCCTGCATTAGGCTCTCCTCCCAGTCTGCCTCAGTGATGCGATTGATGCCTGTCACCTCGATCCCCAATGGTTCAAACCACTCCAGTCCCAGTAGGCTTGGGCAGCCTCTGTCTATGATGGTCAGTGGGAGGATTTTTTCATGTTTTTTGAAAGTTATGTGAAAATGTCCAACTCCGACTACGGGGATTCTGTTCCCCTGATAGTCCTTTAAGGTCAGTCTCTGGTTGTCTAGTTCACGTTTGCGTATGCTGGGTACTAGGCGCTTTATGGTGTCCCAGGATACCATAGATAGGTATGATCCGGAATCCATCTCCATGTTACACTGCTGGCCTTCAATGCCGACTTGCACATGCACCTTTCGGGCATCGGTTGCGCTCGAGTGCCCGATGGTGACTGTTTGGTGGGTCTCTTCCTTCCAGCGGTTTTCACTGAGCCGCTTGTTCCTGCCTTTGCGGCTCCAACGGCTCTCTTTGTGCCTGTCTCTGGTCCTGGAGGGGGGTGCTGTCACGTCGCCTTGGGCTGTAAGTCTTTTTATTCTGGCAGACCTTGGCAGTGTGTCCCTGTTTTTCACAGTCCCGGCAAATAGCGTCTAGGAACCGGCACTCTGAATGGGGGTGGTCTCCACACCCAGCGCACTGAAACCCCGACTTATGACCTCTCCACTCCCATCTGTCTCATCCCAATTGGAGTTTGTGGATTTCTTCCTCCTCATCGTCGGTCTCGGAAAGGGAATCAACATCCTTGTGGTGTGCAGTCATGGTGGTGGCTTTTTGTCTTACCTCCAATCTCTTTTCCGGGGGCAGGCTTGCTTCCATTGGTACTTGCGGGCAACCGCGTTCATTTGCCGCATTGTGGCTGCTGACTTCTTCACGGCTTCAGTTGTGGTGGCCTCAGCGATGGCTTCAGTGACCGTGATGTCTGGTCAGGTCATCAACTGGCTCTGGAGTGTGGGGTCTCTTAGTCCGAGAACCACTCGGTCCCTCATGGCCTCATCCATATTGGAGAACCCACACGCACCTCCCATGTTCCTCAGAGCCGCTACGAAGTCTCCGATGCTTTCCCCTTCTTTCTGGTCCCGTTTATGAAACTCGTGCCGCCTGATGAGGTTGGGGATGGCCAGTGTATAATGGTTCCATAGTAGCCGATCTAGGTCCGCCCATGCCATCTCTTTTACATCCTGAGGCTTGGCCAATGCCTTGGCCATTTTGAACACTGCGGGCCCGCAGTGTGTCAGGAACACGGCTCTCTTCTTCTGGTCGGTTGCGTCCTGCAGGTTGTTGCTTTTGAGGAACATGAGGAACCGATCTATATACGATTCCCAGTCCTCTGTGGCTTGGTCGAATGGTTCGGGTGGTGAGTTGCTGCCGGCCATCTCGTCGGTTGGTCAGTCTTGGTCGCCACGTGCTCGACTGGTCTCCTTTGTCTCAGAATCCCACCTTCGTCGCCAGTGTTTGATCGCAGGAAAAGGACACTGGAGACCAGTGTGACTTTTCAGCTCTTTATTTCAATGTATAGATCTGTACAAAATCTTGGAGCCATGGCAGCCCTTTTTATCGGGTTTTTGCCGTGGCTCGCAGCCAATGACAGTTCTTTGAATCTCCCGCGATTGGCCGTGCCAATCACATGTGATTCTTAGCGAAGCAATGGTAACAGGGCATTTGAACCAATCATTGTACAGTGTCTGTTGACCAATCAGAAGAGGGTATTCCAAGTATGCTAATATGGAACAAAGAGTATCCTGATTGGATGCTGTCAGGAGTCATAACGAGCTTATAAGTTGTATGTATGCTAAATTTGGTTGAATCCTGCTGGGTGATGTAATCTTCCCAGGTGCCATGTGCTGAGATGGATAATCCTATCATTTCCTGAGGGCCATATCTTAATCCCATCACCCTGGAGCTGAAGGTGAGGGGCAGGGAGTTGTAGGAAGCTGCTTTGTCTTTAAAACATGTTTCTCCTTTTCTCATCCAGGGAAATATAATATTCTGCCTTTTTAATATTTCCTAGGATATTTCATTCTTCTAGGAGAGGGGTGGGTGCTAACTTTCTACACTGGTAATGAAGTCTGTGCCAGGAATGAAAGTCTTTCTTACATACACACTCTATGACTACATTACCATATGTTTAACCTGGCTGTTTAATCACATCATTCTCTATAGTTCACAATACATTGAACCAAGGTAACCAAGTTACTTGTTTCTGTTTGTGTCTATTTGCATCTATGTGTGTATGTGCAGGAAGCATGGGACACAGTATTTTAGACAGTCTTTAAGGTCACAGAATGGGTAGTCACTCAGATGCTAACATTTGTGTAAATTCCTCTTTTCCATTTTTTGCTTATTTCTTACTTAAAAGAGATCATTTGCCATAGCTAAAGATCTACTCTGCCACTCAAGATCAAAAATATTATTTATTTCTCCAAACTAGTGATAGGATAGCAGGATTGATTTCCTTCATTTTCCTCCATTCTATTATTTATAACCACTGTGGCAGAATTGTAAACAGTCAATGCTATTCCATTCAGTTCAAAAGTCCACTCAAAGAATGTGCCTTCAAGGTATCCATGATAGCTGCGGCTGACTTTGTATTTTGGGAATGATAAACAGCTGTTAGCAATTTTTGATTCTGGAAGTAACCAACACATTTTCCAAGCTGTTCTAATGATGAGATTCCATGATAATAGCCTCTTCGGCTATTTATAAAGGCATAAAATGGGATGAAAGAAGCTGGGGTATCTAGGATAACAACTGAATATTCTACATTGATAGCACCATGCAGACATACAACATCCAAAAGTGGAAGTTAAACAAAGCAAAAAAACATTTCCTTTCTGTTCAAAAATATTTACATGAAAGGGGTGGAGAAAACCAATAAAAAAGCATACCCCTCACCATTTTTTCTTGCTATTACTATAGGGTGATTTCCCCTCCCCCCAACAAATGTGCTTTAAATTATACCTTTTGATCAAATCCTTTTGCTTCCAGACTCCAGTAATAAAAGGTGTTCTGCTTGGAAGAGCCAGATACATGGTCCTGCTACTTATTAGTGCCAACTAATCTAGATTTGCCATTGCCTATGCTTGACTCTGTTTCTGTATAATGTATTTCTAAATCCCTGTTTATCTTATATTGTTCTACTGAAGTACATTTAAATACCTCAGTTTACATAGGGATCTATAGTTCAATCTAAATGTGCTGGTTTTTTTATGTAAACAGTTATCTGTTATCTCACATATCTACATTGTTTTGCATTGAGAAAGAAAATTCCCCATACATTATGAACATTTTTCTAATTTATACATTTATACAATCCTTTCCATTTGCAATTATCCTTATGCAAATTTTGATTACTGAACTGAATTGTAAAATCCAATCTCACACTCCTTAGAAAAAAGCCTTATTTTTCTACTCCACATATTGTTTGTTGACTTTTGCTTAATTAATTGGGTACAGGAGTTGGCACCCTACAGCCCTCTAGACACTCCAGAACTAGAAGTTCTGCCAACATTATCCTTACCATTCATCATGCAGGCAGGGACTTTTGGGTTCTAAGTTTGGCACCATCTGGAGGGCTGCATATTTCTTGCTGGAAATTTGACAGGAAGGTAGGCCAAAGAATACCTTCAACAGCTGCGTGGGAGCAATAGCAGGGAATAGAGAAATGGAGAATGAGATGGGGGAGACTGGACAAACCACTTTGCCTTTTATCCTGGAAATAATTATATGTTACTAGTTATTTCCAACAGAGAAAGGAACAAAGTAGGTGGTACAGAATTTCTTCTCTTCTATTATGATATATGTATTTGTGTTTTTTAAAAATTAATTGCTATACATCTTTTGAAAACATTGGCATAATCTTGCTGCAGAGCTAAAGCAGAACAAACTTAATGGTCCAATGCTATAAAATAATGATTTTAAAATCAATTTAAACATAATTTCCCCAAAAATCTCACAGTTCAGCTCTGGAGAATTTCTTCTGATGTCTAGCTGTTCTTCATAAAAATGAAATTTCCAACATTATCTCGATCAGAAATTAACAAATGGACAAATCTAAATTGGTAATAATAATTATATCATCTTTCTTTTGAGACAATTGAAAATCGCCCATTTAAATCAAATGTTCTATGTTCAACCAGGTTTTGAACCACTGCATTTTTTAATTTTCTTTTATAAAGCATAAATAATTTAAAGTACTAAAACCCCAATAAAATACAAATACAAAATTTAAAATACTGATGGGGGGGGGAACAAATCTGAAACAATGAATAATGAGAAGAAGCTATCACTTATAGCACCTTCTGCAATTCAATGTTTATAGTGGTCAGAAAATTAACTAGTTATGTTGTTCTAACAAAATAAGAGACTATAACCCTCTGGTGCCCACCAATCTGCTTGCTACATCTGGTGTTTTTTTAAAAAGGATTTCTCTTGCTAAAAAAGGAATAAAAAAAACCCTAGAATATTACAAACCATTGTACCAGTCTCTTCTATCTTCTTTATATCTGCAGATGCCTCCTGGTGTCCACATTGGGTCCTTAGTACTTATTAGAAAATTATAGGACAGCCCAGATGGGTTGCTCCAATCCTATATGCCCTCTTGGTTGATATAAAATATGGATGCATAATGTTGTGACTTACTGACAAAACAAACTGGACAACAGTTATTCCCTGCATTGTTCTACATCTATAACTAATGCTTAAGAAATGGTATCTATACATCAAGGGTGGGATTCAATTTTTTTAACAACCAGTTCTGTGGGTGTGTCTTAGGTGGTGAACGTGGCTTGGTGGTCATGTGACTGGGTGGATGTGGCTTGGGCGTGGCCAACTCAATATCACTCACATCGAGGCATGTATCTCCTCACCTGGCCTCTCAAGACTGTGGGGATGCTGCAACAGTTATAAGGGTGAAAAATGGTCATGAGTCACTGTTTTCGGTGCCATTGTAACTTTGAATGGTCACACAAGCAAAGTATCAGCAAAGGAGGGAGAAAAAAACTCCAGAGACATTCCTGAGACAGGAAGTCTAGTCCTGCCAAGAATATCATAAGGGTTAACAGAGAGACAGTTTCTGTAAGCAACAACACCAGAATGTTTCCTTCCTGCCTTCCTTACAGGATTAGGCCAGTAATTTCTTCTTACAACCGGTTCTCAGAACTGCTTAGAATGTTAACAACCGGTTCTAGCAAATAGGTGAGAATGGTAGAATCCCACCCCTGCTGTACATCTTGGGCTAACTACATTCTTTTCATTTGATGTTCAGATCTATACATGACTGAACCATGCTTGGTCACTTTCCTAAATAACCTTCATATAGAGAGAAGTTGCTTGTTCTTTGTTGTTCGTTTATTGTTTCAGCAACTTCTAAGAATGTTGATCACAATATTACTGTATGCTGAAGTGTGGTTTGTGAGTTGAAAACAAGGATTGGGCTCCTATATGCAACTTCATTTTAAAGATCATCTCAAATAACCCATTGAAATTAAGTCAGATTTCACAGGTTCTAGTCTTCATCCAGAACTATTCAACAGCTTCAAGAAACCAATCTGAAGTAAAATGTCATTTGTATGTTGATACCTATATACTACTAAAACTCTTGTATCTGTTTATCTGTTTGTTATCTTGAAACAGTGCAACAGTGCATCATAGGATGACTTTGGGCCAATCACTCTCTCTTAGCCCAACTTACCTCACAGAGTTGTTATTGTTGGGAAAATAGGAGGAGGAAGAAGTATTGTATGTGTCTTTGCTGCCTTGAGTTGTTTAAAACATAGAATCATAGGGCTGGAAATCTTCTCCTACTCTATTTCTCTCAATCATCTAAGCAGGGTTAACTCTGCAGGCTTTAGACTCTTCTCTGAATAGGGTGGACTTGATAAGAGTCAATAAGCAGAATTCTGAGAAGCTAGAACTATGGCAGGTTGGCAGTTTCTTATTCAGGTTTAAAGAGGTTTGAGCAGGATTGTTCTCCCCTTGAAAGAGCAAATGCATAATTTGGAGTGTTTCTACACTCATGTCTATCAAGGGCAGCACACATTTTAATGTGGAGAGTCTATTGTCCTCATTATTTATCCAACTAGGAAAAAGTGAGGAAAGTATCACTGATACTAATTCTGAGGCTAATTCTGCCCACAGTCAGGATTTTGATCCTGACGGACTCAAGGCTGACTCAGCCTTCCACCCTTCCAAGTGTAGTGTATTCAAATAGAGACTTCTAAGACTACATTCCTATTGGTTAGTTAATGCAACATAATGATTGGTTAATAACAACAGTTTCGGATTGGCCGCCTAAGCGGAGGGAAGTTTAAATAAATGCCATTAGTTGCGAGCCGCGAGCAGCCGCTATAAAAAGGGCTACCTTGGCTTGACTTTAGTTGAAGTTACTGGTTACTAATAAAGAGTTGAATTCAACTCCGGTCTTCCAGTCTCTTCTGTCCTGGCGATAGAGCACTGGCGACGAAAGTGGGATTGAAGAGACAAAGACTGTAAGCACGTGGCAATGATAGCCGAAGGACCAATGAGATGGCCGGCAACAATTCACCACCCACACCATTCAACCCAGCCGAAGAAGACTGGGAGTCATACATTGACAGATTCCTGATGTTTTTAGAAAGATACGAACTGCAAGGAATCACTGACCAGAGAAAGAGAGCCATATTCCTAATGCATTGTGGCCTGACTATCTTCAAAATGGCCAAGGCATTAGCAAGACCAAACGATGTTAAACAGATGGCCTGGCCAGACCTAAATCGGATGTTGAGAAACCATTACGCACTGGCCATATCCAATCTCATTAGAAGGCACGAGTTCTACAAGCGCAACCAACTAGAAGGTGAGAGTTTTGGAGACTTCGTAGCAGCCTTAAGAGACATTGGAGGGGCATGCGAGTTCCTCAACATGGATGAAGCCATGAGGGATAGCATAGTCCTTGGACTAAGAGACACAACCCTACAGAGCAAACTGCTAAACCAACCCAACATCACCGCGAATGAAGCCATTGCTGAAGCAACTGCCGCTGAAGAAATCTGCAGCAAAAATGAAACAGATGAATACAACGAACAGTCCATGCATGAATAAAGAGAAGAAAACAGAGGGAGCCCAAAAGCACGCTGCCACAACCTCTCACCATGAGGACATCGAATCATCAACCAATTCAGAAGAAGAAGATGAGGAGGTAAACAGGCTCTACTCAGAGAGGAACCGGAGAGAGAGACGAAGTAGAAAACCTGCGTTCCAGTGTGCAGGTTGCGGCAGAAACCACCTGAGGTCTGAGTGTCGATTCTTGGATGCCACATGCCGGCATTGTGAGAAACGGGGGCACATTGTGAAGGTCTGCCAAAACAAAAAGAGCTATAGTCCAAAGGGACAAGGCAGTACCCCCCCCCCCCCCCCGAAACAAAGAAAGGTCAACCAGAAGCCGCTGGAGCCGAGACGGTAAAAATCAAGGGCTCGACGAAAGGGAAGAAATGCATCAAACAATCACTATTGGGATAGCCAGAACAACAAACACTAAGAAGGTTCGAATCAATGTCCTGATAGAAGGCGAGCCGTGTGAAATGGAAGTAGATTCCGGTTCGTATTTATCAATGGTATCATGGAACACAATAAAAAGTTTGATACCAGACATAAAACGTAGAGAACTTGAAGAGCAAAGCCTGATCATCAAGGACTACCAGGGTAACAAGATAGTAGTAGTGGGACTAGGACATTTCAAAGTGAAATTTAAAAGACACACCGAGATTCTTCCATTAACCATCGTTGACAGAGATCACCCCAGCCTGCTCGGGTTACTGGTTACTAATAAAGAGCTGAATTCAGCTCCTGTCTTCAAGTCTCTTTTGTTCTGGCAATAGAACACCAAGGTTGGTAAAATGTGGACTCCAATTGTTGGGGGCAATACGTTGACTCTGTAAACTGCTTAGAGAGAGCTGCAAGAGCACTGTCAAATGGTATATAAGTCTAAGTGCTAGTGCTATTTAGTTCTAGCTGGCCTACCAACTACAGCTGTTTCTGGACAGAAGTAACCTTTCAACACTGATCAACATATTAATAAGACTAGAAATGGTTCATGTTTCAGAAAATATGATCTGAAAGAATTATAAAGGGTTAAAGCTAGACCTACTTTTTGCTGTTTCCTAAACTTGGTAGGTTTTTAGATGAAGTAGTTCTATTAAACTCCATAGCCCTGCAACTATTTCTGTGCTACACAATAATATACTATAAAAAGAAGGGCAAAAACAATAACTACAAAATTAAAACAGAAGAAATATCTGAGCAGCATTAATAGAAACCTCTTATACAGGATTTTGGAAAAAGTAACTGCTTTTCACAATTGACACCACATTTGAAGCACTGCTAGTCTAGAAAGAGAAGGAGGTTGAAAATTCTCCTTCTCTTTCTAGACTAGATATCTGCACCCAGGAATTCTAGACAGGCCTTTTGCACTTTGGCTGACATTCAAAGCGATCATGCCTTTGTGCAAATTAACTTCAAGGGCTCTGTCATTTCTCATATTTAAAATGTTATTACTGAGAATCAACACAGCTTGCCAAAGGCAGTTGGAGGGATTGGTTGTGACTGCGTGTACAGTGTATTACATCTCCTCACAGAATCACTGTTGTTAGAATCATGCTAGTAATCCACATAGATAGCCCCTTGCTCTGAAAACCTGAAACTCATAACAGCCCATCTTTTCATTAAAAATAATTTCCTGAAAAACAACTTTGGGATTATTTAATTGGGTGGAAGAATACTTTGAAAAAGCAAGATCTTTTGTCATACAATTATGTGTATAAACCCCCCAACTTATTCTAAAACATCACCTTGAAAAATATTCAAACTACTGCAGCTTCAAGAGAAAGTAAATTTCATCATTCTATTCTGCACAGAAAATAACACCCATGTACTGACACAGTAGGCCACATCACTTCATGTAGTGTGCATTTGGCTTGGCAAAAAACACCAATTCCTTAAAGGAAGAACTGAAAAAATGCCAGACAGAAATCCTTCCGCTTGAAAGTCTAAAGTTCAAGAACTAGAGGGTCAAATAAGGTAAGGATTCCTGCAACCAAAGAAATGGTACCCAGCCATAACATTGCAGTCAAAGCAAAAAAATGAAATCTACACTATTGCAATAAAAAAAGCCAGGGTTGCAGCTAAACCAAAAGTAATTCAGCTCAATTCTTGAGCACCTGGCATGTAGAATCACAGAGCTCTGTAGGGTGCTTTGGAGGAAGTGGTGATAATCCATTCTGGGAAATTATGGACTTCTGTTTCAGTTGCCAATATTTTGAGTGAGCAGAAATATCACCATTCTTCCTGCTCTTCATTGACACGTCCTATCTTTTATTGTAAAGTTAACCATTTCAGTAACTTCATGATACGATGTATGCAACTCACACAGATGCTTCCTTAACAATCAAAAGTGCACTTGGGCATTTTCCCCCCTTAAAAGACTCTGGGAATGCACTCCTCTACAGTTATTTTCTTGCTGAAATGGGGTGTATATTTGGGAACAATTTTCTTACACAAACAAAGCTCTTTGGCTACACTATCATGCCTGCAACAAGCAGAAGCATACATTGAAAAACTGTTCTGTTGGGGGCACATGAACACATGCACACACATTTTTGGAACACCCTCAGTGATACTTTCCCCATTTTTTCCCATTTGAATAAATAAAATTCAAATATTATGCATATTTGCTCAGTCCCTTTCTTACTTCTGAAAAGAGAAAAAAATGAATAAAAGGTTCCAGAACAAATATGATTGGGACCTGCTGGATAGCCCACATGCCAAGCAAGCAATGGACAAAGGGAATGAACTATGTTTTCCCTTAGGGTCTTGCCCCCACAGCCAGCCCTTTTCTTTGCTACATTTTTCCTTAGCTCAGAGGGTGTTCTGCTTGCCCAGAGAAACACCATTCAAGGGTCTGTTAAAACACTTGGGCTTGAAATGTCCACCTCCAGCAATAAATATATAAATGGAAGAACGTCATGCCTCTTTCTTAGGCATAGAAAAGAGGAAGGGGGGAATTTTCTCCCGCAGCCCACATGAGGTCCTTGGATCGGCAGAGCACAAGGTGAAAAGTCACGGGAAGGACAAGCTGACTGATGGGGTTTAGGTTGGAGGGTCAGCACCAGGCGTCACAATGGGGGCTCAGACAGAGCCATTTCCTCTGTGATTTTTATCTTTCATCTGTTCACACATCAGGCCACCTGGATTTCATTCCCAAAGAGATGAACCTTTTCTGCCCCCACCCCCGGCACATCTTAACCCTTTCCCTGCCTTGCTGTGCTGTGTCTCTGAAGCAGAGCCCTGCCCTTGCCTGTCCACCTGGCAACCAGAGGCCTGCCTTTACGAGGTAGTGTAAATAATGTAACAAGTCACCTTTTTATCACCTCAGACAAGTAGCAACTTTCCTCGTTCTGCCTTTGGCCTGAGTTATGATTTACCTGTAACGTTCTCATTTTAACTAGTTGTGAAAGTAGCCACTGGAGTTTTATGCTTCCCTGTTGCCGTGAGGCTTCTGATTATTTCCTCGTAATTCTAGGTGTTTGGGCTAAATGGCAGAGTGCAGGCAAGACGGCTGTTTGCTTCACTGAATTTCATCCCATTTTTCTTTATCTGGCACCAAAAGGATCCAATGGAAATTTCATAGATGCAATCCCCCCACCCTCAGTAGCAGTTCTGCCATTGTAGAAAAAAGGTGTCTGTGTTTTTCTCTCAAGACCCTGCAGAAAATGTTGGAACTACTTCCCACAAGGCCACTGCATTTGCAGAACAATCAACCACTGCCTGTTTGCATTTTGAATCTTTGATATTCTTGGTTGCCTCTTACTTTTGTCATTCCGCATGAATGACATAAATAGCCATCATTTTATAATTTATTTTTAATACTTAAACAAATAAATTATTAATGCAAATTCAGATCAAATTACAAAGAATATCTTTTTTTCACATTTGTATGCTTATTATTTTAGCCAATAGAAAATAAAATTGAATTTAAAAAAGAGCCAGAAATGAATCATATTATCTATGAGATAGGATTCATCACATTGTTCAAAAGTACTGAAATAGTTAAAAGTGGCAAATGTCAGTGTTGAATTTTAAAGATTCAATGTGTCCGTGAAATGAATGCCAGGGAAGACTCCTGGGCTGCTACACCATGTGGCTGACCCTAGCCAACCTTGGGAAGAGATTGCTATGGATTGTAGTGTGGAATTGCTGGAGAGTAGGAGAAACAAGGTGATTTGTACCACAGTCAACTTATTTTCAAAGCAAGCCCATTTCATTGCATGTCCCAAGCTTCCATCAGCTCAGAAGTTAGCCAAGCTGTTTGTACAGCACATGTATCAACTACATGGAGTTCCAAAATACATCATCTCAGACCAGTGGGTGCAGTTCATTGCAAAGTTTTGGTGGAAATTTTTGAGGCTGATAGGTTCCCTCCCAAGGGCTAAGTTCTGGGTTCCATCTGAGTACTTAATGGGGTGGCAGAACTGGCCAATGCGATCGTTGAGCAATATTTATGTTGCTATGTGAACCATCAGCAAACGAACTGTGTGGAACCTCTGTCATTTGCAGAGGTAGTCTATAATAATTCAGTTCACAGCAGCAACACCCATTCAAAGTGGCCATGGGGTTGAATTTGTACCCATGCTTGAGTTCCCAAGTGAACCACCTTCCTCATTAATGCTAACAGAGTGGCTGGACATCGTAAGAGAACCTTGGGGAAATGTGCAGAAAGCTTCAGCAAAGGTGGGAGAATCACAGAAAAAACAAACAAATAGGAAGCGGACCCCCACAGAGGGAGTTTAAGATTGGTGATAGAGTGTATTTATCCACAAAGTACTTGAAACTAAGGCAATCCTATAAAAAACTGGATCCTAAATACATTTCCCAGTTGTACATATTAACCTGGTTACAGTGGAGTTAAAATTGACAAAATTACTAGGGAAAGTTCACCCGGTGTTCCACTGTAGTTTGTTGAAACCCATTAAAGGCTCCAATCTGAGACCTGTTGAATGGAAACCATGACCTCCTGTTTGGGGGGAAGGGAAGGAGCACCATTAAATTAATAGAATCTTAGACTCAAGATACTATAAGGGAAAATTGCAATACCTGATACAATGGAAGGGGTACCTGATGTCAGAAGTAGAGTAGGTTAAACAAGCAGGATATGGATGCTGAGAGGTTAGTGAGAAAGTTTCATGAAAAACACCCAAGAAAACCAGGAGGGGGAATGAAGTCTCACGGAACAGGAGTGTTGATATTAATCTATGTTTGATATCTTTTCCAGGTCTCCCCTTTTTCCCTGGGGGTTGGCATGTCAAGATTGAACCGCTTTTGAAACATTTCAGTCTTATCACTATTCAACTTGCCAAAGAACTAGGGGGAGGGAAAGGGAGAAGGAATGTAGACACTCCAGGGACAGACCATGAGAGTCACGAACCAACGAAGGTCACTGATTGCAGGTGTCTGACAGAAAACCAAACAGTTCTCAAAATAAATGGACAATTCATAATTGGACAATGTGACCAACCAAGGATGAGGAAGAAAAAAGCTAGTGTTTAACTATGCTTGAATTGCATGGAAAAAAAACAATTGGTTTTGATTCTTCATTATCAAAATGGTGTCTCCAATAAAGTTTTGCTTTTGGGATTTCAAAGTTTCTGAGAGTGCTTAGTTTTCTTGAGTTCACTAGTCGGATGGTTGACAGTGGTATTGTGTTGGACTGGACTTTTATGATCATATTTTTCAGTGTTTCTGTTGCTTCTTGAGTTGTTTTTCCCTTTAGGATTTTCATCCATGAAATTTTGTTGAGGCTTTCTCTGAGTTTGTTAAATCAGCTCTTTTAAAGTTTAAGGCACTGATTGGATTATATTTTATATTTTATAATATATATTAAATGATAATTATATTATATTGTTTGTGTTTGCATTATATTGAATTCCAGCTTTTTATGACAAAGTTGTAAACTAAGTTGGTTAGGAATCTGTTCAATCTCCCACTTGCTGCAGAATTTGTCTCCCAGTTGATATCAGGGTAGTTAAAGACTCCCATTACTACAGTAGTATGTTTCCTACATACATTTGTTAATTGATTAGCAAAGAGTTCATCTATTTCTTCTGCTTGGTTGGTTGGCCTGTAGTATATGCCTATAGCAATATCATTTTTTCCCTTTCATATTGACCCATAGGGATTCTAGGAGGTTTTCATCCTTGGTTTTGTGTATGTCTGTAGAGATTTTTTATATAATACAACTTCACCTCCTCTTTTGTTAGGTCTCTAAACTTTGTTCTCTAAACTTTGAGTGTGAGTATGTAGGCATTTGAGTCCTTTATTGGGTATGTTTCTTATATCTCCTTTATAACTGGGATTTCCATCCTTTCCATCACTTTCTAATTCATTATGTTTTTCTCTTTTTATTTCTTCTTTCTCTTTACTCCCTTCCTCCTTGTGTGATTGGCTATGTAATTGTTTTTGCTTGGAATTACATTCTATAAAGATCCTCCACAATTTTTGTTTAAAGCTCTTTTGATAAGATGAGCCAGTCCTTTTCTGAATATATTGCTTCCAGTTCTTGTGAGGAGAAGGCCATTCCTTGCAATAGCCTTCATCTAGGTAATGCAGACCATGGTCTACAAAGCTGAAGTTCTGTTGACGACACCAGTTTTTAAGCCAATGGTTTGTTTCTAAAATCCTTTGCTTCTTCGTTAGATATTGGCCTTTTGTTGGAAGTATAGACGAAAATACTACTTGTGCTCCTTATTCTTTAACTTTCTTCCCTGCTGTTCATAATTTTTGTTATTGTTTTCAGATTCATTGTTGTGTCATTGGTCCCCACATGTAGAAGAAAGGGGTAGTAATCTGTGGGGTTGATTATTTTAGTAAGGTACTCAGTTACAACTACAATTTTTGCTCTAGGGAGACTATATACCTCCCTAGATTGACTGTCTGGTCTGCAGACTATAGTTTCTGTTCTGGGAATGCTCATCCCTTGAAAGTCCCTGAGTCGGATGTGGCTGTGGGTAAGCCTCTTCATCAATTTTGGCACCAGGCCTTGGATAGTTCTCCAGGAAATGATGGTTGTCGCCGATCCCGTGTCCACCTCCATCTGGCATGGGGATCCCTCAATTTTGATGGTTACAGGGATCTTATTCATTCTGAGTGGTGTGCTCGCTTGCCTGCTGACCGTTTCTGTTTGGCAAATGTCTGTATACATGGTGAAACAGTTGTCCTCACTTGCCTTTCTCCTCAGGTATGATTTCTTGGGTCCGGCTTGGTGTGTGTTAGAGAAACCAGGTATCAGGTTGGCAAAGGCAGATAGTGTTGCGCAGCACACCTGAGCTAGGTGCCACTTCTTCTCACACCACTGGCAAATAGTATTCTTGTGTTTGCCTGTGGCCTGAGGGTGATTCCTGCCACATCCAATGCACACGGGTAGCTTCCTTTTGGTGACCATCTTGTGACCCTTGTCTGCCATCTTTAACCAATGGACATCCTCCTCCTCGGTGCCTTCTTTCAATTCTATCTCCTCATGTTGGACAGATGCGGTCTTCCTCAAATTTGGCTGCTCAATCATTGTATTCTCCCTTCAATTTGGCCGATGACTCTGCAGTGTGGGCTTCCTCTAGTGCCGACTATAGGATGAGCATTGGCTGGGCTAGTAGGCACCACTGTAACTTTAGATCTCTTATGCTGCAGACCAGCCTGTCCATGAGCGCCTCATCCAGGTCATAGAATTCACAAGAGATGGCTGCCACCTGGAGTGCCGCCATATATTTATTGATTGATTCACCTCAACCTGGTTCCAATGGTAGAATGTGTGCTGGTGGATGATGCTGGAGGGTCCTGGTGCATAGTGCTCCTGCAATTTTTCTTGTAATGTGTCCCATGATACCATCTGTAAGGGTTGTGAAGCGATGAGGACTCTCGCCATATCGAAGACCTTGGTGCTGCAGTAACTTAGGAATAGTGCCCATTTACGGATGTCCATGATGTTTGTAAAATTGTTGGCTTCCAAGATGCACTCAAAACGGACTATATAAGCATCCCACATTTCTGATGCTGAATTGAATGGTGTGAATGGCAGGGGTGTAGCCATCTCCAATAGGTCTGTATGCTCGAGGTTGTGGCCACTTTCTGTGGGCATCCTTCAAGCTTCTGCGGTGGTGATCAGTTCACGCAGCTCTCATTTCCATTTGATCCCATCCTCATCACCAGTGTTAAATCAGATGTTGGATGGGCACAGAGCTGGCAGTCACTTTATTTAGCAACAAACAGTAACAAGAAGTTACATCATATCATCTAACCTGGCTGCAGGCTGGCAGCTCTGTTTTATAGAGAGCTGTCAGCCATTAGCCAATGGATTTTACTATTGTCCCACACATTAGGCAGACTGAAGGGAAAACTCCTGGCACACCTGTGCATATACAACAAGTACTAAACTTGTAAAGTTCAATTTTTTGATACAATGAAATAGTTACCAACCACAATAAATGTTAATTTGGTTCAAAAGAGAATCCTCACATATTGCAAAAATATTTAACAATTCTACCACCCAACATATTTTTCAGATTTCCAGGTGTGCAGTATTCTCAGAGGGTGGGGAGAAAACAAATCAAAAGCAAGAAAAAATTCATTCTCATTGATGATCTTCCTACTGTTCCAGGTTTTGTTGACCTAAAGTACTTAATATTTTAATATACAGGCTAACTGCAGGGAAGAGCAATTTTTACCAGGAAAGTACAGATGCTATGTTGGTAGCATTTCCAGTGATAATGACATTACATAAATACTGGGAAAGGTGCAGTATTGACATACTATATTATCCAATTCATTATTCATTTTGCAACTCAGTGAGAAGCAAAAAAGCAACATTTGAAAATCAGTCTGCAATTATTTTGTCGGCAATTACTTGTTGTGCTGTAGATATGGAACACAAAATGAGTGGATGACAAGTCTGAATGACATCTCACTGAAGAAGACAGCCAGAATTTAGACTGCACAGAGAAGAGTTCAAAGGCAAGTATCATGGTAGAATATTTGATATAGCAAACATCATTTTACTGTTTGGAGCAATTCCACTCACAAAAAACAGTAATATACTTGAGAGGCCATACATCTCCTTTTTCTTTGTTTTTAATACAGCTGTTACTTATTTTATTTGGGAGACAGCATTCTGGAAAGCACTTCTTTTATTTCAAATCAGCTTAAGAATCCCTATTATTTCTACAATGTGATCCCTATCCACAAGGTTATCCTAGATTTATCTATAGAGTCCCATTTTCCTGAAGACAAGTAAAGGACAACTAGCAATTAGAACAAAATAGATGTACACTCCAAATTTTTTCCTTCACATTATGGAAGCCAAAACTAATAGAACAGATGTCAAAAGATCAAGTTATTTACATTAGTGTGATTGAGAAAATGGGATCCTCTATAAAGTCAATGGGGGTATTGTACATTTAAGAGATTTGATTTCTATTAAAAGCACCTGTAACTGTCTCCAAATATCCAATGCTTAGTGCATCTTGTTAGGAATATGAGTCACCTAACAGCTATTTGGGTTAGAAATATATAAATCAGGATAAACATCTTAAAACTGTATTTTTAAGAAAATGCAAAACTGTAATTAGGTGTGGTTTCTCAAATGGCCATAAGATGGAGCCAGAAACCTGGGTTGTTTAGTTTGAGTCTCAGAAGAGAGTGTGAGTAAGTCTCTCTGTTTCCTTCTGTTGGAAAGTATTGCCGTTGCTCCATTTCTTCTAATTGACTGATATTACTGGATTTAATGTAAGTCTGTTACTGAACTGTTTTTGACACTGGACTTTGATATTTGGATTATCCCTGGATTGAAAACTGACTGATTTAACCTGTGAATGATTTTGGACTGCCTATTTTGGACTTTGCTTAACGTTTCTGGAAGTAAAAACCTACATTTACTGTACAGTGTATCTGTGTGCTCTGTGTGTATTATTCAAACACTACTCTCTATACGTCTCCCTGTATGCACTCATTCTCCTAACGGGGAATTACTTCAACACATCTGATCATTTCTTCAAATGATTTCAATAAATGCATACGGAATAATGGTTGCTTCCATCCAAAATTATTTTTGTCAGTTCAGAAACATCTCTGAATCTCTTTGATCTCATGACATCAACTATATACATGAGTAGAATCATGTTACTGGTGGCTCATCTCTTGTGGCCTTTTCAGTTGAAATGATAAATACTAAGGTATTTCAGATATATTGTTCTCCTATTGGTGGAAATGCTTATCTCCCCACCATTTCCCCTTCTTATTACGAGAACCTTCTCAGGTTCAGCTGCCACAATATTGTTCTTGAGGTCACCAGTAATGAAGATGAACATGGGCTGATTCAAACTATATTTGAGGAATTGGGCAATAGAAATACAGAGAGTTCTCCTTGTCCAGTTTTAGTGCTGGAAGAATGGCTTAGAAAACAAATTGTGCAACTCAAATTGTGAATATACTCCTCAGCTTTTCATTAAACCTTAATATATTGTGGCCTTTTTTATTCAAAGTGCTTACAGATGTGTAAATGCTGGTTTATTTTATTATTTAAAACAAACTGTATGGAAGAAAACCTAATAGGTATTTTGGATTTGTCTATACAAGCGTTTATGTATGAGACATGCTTTTGTTGACATAAATGTAATCGCAAATATTGCAAACATTACAGTGGCTTTGTTAAAGTAGAAATGTTTAAAATATTTCCTTTTAAGATTTTGATAGTGTATTTTCTAAAGCTCTGATTGCAATTAATTGAATATATTCTATCTATAATGCAACTACATTTATTTTACTAACTCATACTTAATCACTGAGATGTTAGCAATTGATGCTTGCTGGTAAACAAGCTATTACAGATTATCTCGTATTATTAGGAAGTAAATGCTAAGGTAATTTTCAAATACCCTTCTAAGAAACATTTCTCACTTCAACCTGTTTACCAAAGAACCTCTGTAAATTGTTGAAGATTCTGAGCTTATCCTAGGGTGCAAACCTAGTTCACATGGAGCTAGTGCTGGAATTCATCCATCATGAACTGAGAGTCCGCCAACAAACACACTCAACATTCCCAAGTGACTACACCATCAGAGGGAGATTAGTAGCAGTACTTAAGAAGCAGTCTTTCATGGAAGCTTGTTGCCATTACTGAACTGAACCCAGAGTGACCTGGATGACAGGAAGAAAAGCACTTCATGTATCATATTTGAGGGCATATTTGAGGGCAACAATGGTATATTATTTAATATAATTGCAAACGATGCTTGCATTTTCAATTTATTGTATGTTATTTAATGGACAACATGCAGTTGTAATTAGTATTGGATAGCTTGCCAGATGTCATAATGGAAACTGATCACAATCAACAAAGGTCACAAATATTGAATCTTGATATTAATGCAGTATTTTAAAACTTTTTTTCCATTCTGGTTAGTGTAAATTTTGTCTTCTTATGAAAACGTAAGTTGAAAAATATTGAAATTTTGAATATGTTTTATGCCCATTTTCCTTATAACATTTTCTATGTTGCACAGAAATATCAGGAAGCTGGGACAGGATGAAAAATGCTATATAATTTAGTGCAGGAATATGGTGGAATTAAGCAAATAAAATACCTCATTTCTGAAAATCAGTTGTTTCCCTCTGCATAAGGAACTTTATGAATCATTTCCCCCCCATTAGCAGGGATTCATGCCCCAATGTACCTTCAGATCTTTCCTGGTCTTCAGATCTTTCCCACCTTTTCAACTCTTCATCGTAAGGACTCATGACTGGAGATTTCTATGCATTCATAGGGTATTTGATGAATGACACAGGGCAACAACTCATTTTCCCTCCTTTTATTTTTTTTTTCTTTTCCATTTATTAAGTGAAAAAAGCTAACAGCATCAGTTAATTTCATTTTCCCAGTCTGGTTCTACAAACAAATGTACAACTAGCTAATTGCATTTCTCCCAATAATGCTGCTGCCTGACTCTTTAATTTGCAGAGGAAACTTTTTTTTCTACTACAGAATATGGTTGTCTAATATTTCTCTAACTGTATATACGTTTGCAAGGTATGATGTTGCTTAAACAGGTATGCGCATATTAACATTTCTAATTACTCTACTCTCTATCTACATCCTACTTTAGAACTAAGGAAAAGACTAACCATATAATGACCAACCTCTTTTCTCTCTCAGACTGACATACATTTTCTCCCCTGGCTCTGACTGGTAGACTGTATTCTGCAATCCTTAATCCCAGAGAGATCATCTGCAAAGCATAAACAAGATGGTGCATTCTCCTCTTCTTTTGGATCTTACTGAATAACTCTCTTCAGCAATCTTCTCCAAAATTGTCCTTAAATACATGAGCCTTCAGTAGTATGCTGTATCTCTGGAGGTTTTCAAGAAAAAAATTGATATTCATTTGTCCGGTATGGTAGAAGGACTCTGGGGTTGGACTTAGAAGACCTCCAAGGTCTCTTCCAGCTATGATTCTAGTGTAACACAACTGAATTAGATTTAGTTTTATGATGATCAGACAACATTACCGTGTATAAGCAATAGTCTTGTTTCTGATGTATGAGGATGAAAATAGTCATGATGTGTGAAGCACCCACAATTTTCCTGTTTGATTTTCATCATTATCTACAAGTAGACTCATAGGAGGAAATAACCATTAATGGGTTATTAATTGTGAAGGTTAATGTAAGAGTCAGAAAAATTGCCTTGGCAGAGATATGCAAGTTCCATTACTAATGCAACAAGCAGAAAACCATTTGTAGTTTACAATTGGTAGAAAATAGGTAGAAGAAGCTCAGATATGTCCCTAATTCACAGGAGAGAAAGGTGTAGCTCAGACTTACAAGATTCTGTTATTTTAGTTATTCTCAATAAAAATAGTTTTAATTTTCCTACAGAGTTGATTGCCCTGTCTGATCTACCTGGTGGGGCTGACAGTTAAGTACTCCTGGACCAGCAATGGAATGACTCTCAATACCAACTCTGATCCCCAGGAATTTGACTGACCACTTGAGGAACAGAATGGCATTTCCTCCAGGCAGAAGACAATTGGAAACCTGCATCAAAAATGTTATATAACAGTTTGTACTTATCTGCTCACTGGATATTAGTGGGGAATGATGGCAGTATTAAAAATGCAATTCAGCATTATTCTGATCTCCTGTAGGAGTTTAATAAGAACTGTGAAGGAGATAACAAGTAAACGTTACTTTTAAAACAACATTGCTTTAGTAATAGAAGCACCTTTATCCACTCTCTCTCTCACATGCTCTCATAACATTTAGGTGCCCTTGCTCTCTGGTCTCTCCATTCTAATCATTTTTATTGCTGTCCATTCCCATCAGTGGCACAGATTCATATGAGTATCGTTAAAAAGACACATGGTTTATTTACTCATTAGCATATCCAGCTGTTAGTTTTCCTTCTCCCAATATTTCAGACTAAGTAGCCATTTGTCAAGAATAACTCCCATTCAATGGAGGTTGAAGGATACTATAAAAACAAAACTTTTTCTTTAAGTATTCTGTACAGTATCTGCTGGGGGCGGGGGAAATCTAACAATAGGATGAGCAGGAAGATTCATAGCTTTTACTTAAATATATCTGTTAAAATGAGTGAAACGTTACTTTATTGAATGGATAGTATTACATTAGGAACAATGAAACATAAAATTTCTTGTCAACATTTTAAACCAACCCAACATGTACAACTTTAATCATTCACGTCCTATTCTTAACAGTCTTCAGGTGCCCAGACTCTGTGGCTGACTGAATTAAAATAAGCCAGCTGGGGAATGATTGGCTCCTTTTCCCTGGAGGCTCAAGAGCGGTCAAGAAGAGGTAACATAAGTGTCTGGTAAGAGTGGTCACTCAAGTGATTGGGCTGATTTGCATTCCATAGGCTAGACTGCCTAGCAGTAGCATTAGAACAAACCAACAGTTTGTATACTTGTCCTGTCAGATTCCAAAGCTGCATAACAATGTTATTTAGCCAATGTATAGCAAGCAACTTACTAGGTCAGGGCTGTCAAACTCCTGGCCCATAGGCTGGATGCATCACATGGTGGCCAAGCCCATGCCTGGTTTAGTGAAGGGGGAAAAAAGTCCCAATATGCCACCATGACAATGTGGGTTTGACACCCCTGTACTAGGTAATCCTTATTGAACTTCACAGAAACCCTATGGGATACCTAACTAGAAGGCTCAATTTATTCTTTACACTGAAGGATATAGCTTTGGCTTGTTTCAAGCCTAACTTTAAGAATTAGTTTATTATACATTTTACTTCCAAAACTACTACTCTATTAATTATCCCAGATATTAAGTTCCAGGAAGAGAACATTTCACTTGGATATTAGGAAAACTACTTTCTGATAATTATGGGATAAAAATAGAACCAGTTACAATAAAAAGTAGTGGAGTCATCTTTATGGACTACATTCAGGCAATGCTAGAGAGTCATCTGCTTGGAAAATTTTCACTTAGATTCCTGCACTGAGCAAGAGGTTGGACTTGATGATTTAGTGAATTGTTCCAATTTTTTCAATTCATGGATCATTTCATTTCTTTGTTTTAAATAGTTTTTGAGGATTGTAATTATATAGTAAAAATAAATACAAACTAAATTCAGAGAAGGGGAAATAAAAACAGTGAAAAGTGCATAGAAAGATAAAAGGATAAAGAAAAAAAAACATTTACAGATTTCTAATCACCATAAGTACAACATAAACTTAATAACTCTGCTGAGATTACCGAGCTTATCTCTGAACTCAAGACAGGCAAAGCCCCTGGTCTTCATGCTAAAATCCAATCCCTGATCTACTAAAATCCAATCCCGAGTGGTGAATTCCTCTCTTGGCAAGACTCTTCATGCATATCAATACCTCTGGCAGGATCCCTACCTCCTTTAAATGAGGAAATAGGAACAACCCAGCTGACTATCGCCCCATAAGCCTGCTCTCCATCATTGGGAAACTGTATGCTAAATATCTCCAATGTAGATTCCTCACTTGGGTTGAGGAGTCCAATATTATTGGTGCTGAACAGATTGGGTTTAAAGCGGGCTGTGCCACACTGGACCACTGCTTTGTCTTAGCGCACTTGGTCGATAAATATACTACCATACCAGGTGGCAAACTTTTTACTGCTTTTATCAACCTAAAGTCAGCGTTTGACTCAGTCCCTAGGGGACTGTTGTGGTCAAAACTGCTCAAAAGTTCTATCAATAGACATCTTCTGTTCCTAATTAGATCCTTGTACAACCAGACCTCTTGCCAGGTCAGATGTGGTCTGCAGGGAGAACTTTCAAATCCTATCCTGATTAAGAACAGAGTAAGGCAGGGTTGTGTTCTGGCTCCTCTTTTGTTTAATTTATTCTTATCTGACTTGGCCTTTCACATTGGACGTATTGAGTCCCATGACCAAAGTTGGCAACTACAAAAATCCCGCTTCTCCTCTATGCTAACGATGTGGCCCTCCTTTCATTGTCAAGGCCAGGTCTGAAAAGATTACTTTCTGCATTCAGGTCCTACTGTGCTGAGAACCACTTGTCTATTAATTACGACAAATCCAAAGTGTTGGTGTTCTCTAGAGCCCAGAAATTGTACAACTGGGCTATCAATGGTAATGCTGTTGAGCAGGTTTTCCATTTTAAGTGTTTAGGTATTCAATTTCAGAACACTGGCACTTGGACTAGAACCCAGGTGCTGAATTCAGCCTCCTGTAGTCACCAGCAGATTTTAAGATTTTTTTATACCCAAGGAGGCCAGTTTATTCCTTCTGCTCTGCGTATTTACAAAGCCAAAACTTTGGCTCAAACTCTTTACAGAATTCCCATATGGACACGGGGCTTCAAGGATTGTATTGAAAAAACCCAGGCTGTCTTTTTTAGAAAACTTCTGGGTCTTCCTCCTTGTGTTGGTTTTGCTCCGATGTACCTGGAACTGGGCATTTGATCAGTCGAATGTATGGCATGGATTAACACCTTTAAATGATGGTTTCGGGTGCTCTTTCTGGCAGTTCCTGGTAGCTACCTCTCCCTGGCGTTTGCTGACTCTCATATTTCTCATTGGGAGAAGGAGCTGATGAACACCTGCTAGGTTTTACAGGGGATGCCCTGGGAGATTATGGCCTTAAGGACGTCCAATTTAGGGTAGTCCAACGGCTTGTGGACATTGACTTGCAATATCTACGAGCCAGAGCTAACAAAACTTGCTCCCCTCTGATCTTCAGCCAATTTAATAATTACAGACTGAGGATGGCTTCCTATTTTTACACTCTAACCATTCCCAAGTATAGAAGAGCTTTCTCCCTAGCTCACTGTAATGTTTTGCCCTCAGCACTACTGGATGGGCGATTTAAGAGGCTCTCGATTAACGAGCGGCTATGCCCCTGTGACAGAGTTAAGGTTGAAACTGTGGAGCATGTCCTTTTATATTGCCCTATGTATAATGCAGGCAGATCTAAGTTACTGTCTTTCCTTGAAACAGACCCTTCTAGACCCAATGTTAGTAATTTGTTCTTATATTGGCTAGGGGATGGCTCCTCATATATCACTTCTTTGGTTTCCATTTTTTTTTTAAGAGCTGCAACCATCAGAGAAGAACGCTGTAATTCCCCTTAGTCAAGTTTTTGGTGACCAATTGTTCATGATCAATTTTCCCATGTTCTTCTTTTGTTGTACTTGTGTTTTGGTCTGTGACCGCAAATAAATTATTATTATTATTATTATTATTATTATTATTATTATTATTATTATCTCTTCACTATAAAGTTACAAATATCTCTTCTTCCCATAATAGCAATAGCCATAGTATTTAGGCTTATATACTGTCCCATAGCTCTTTACAGCAGTTTACAAGGTAATAATTCATTCCTTATCTACGTGCAATCTACAAATCATCCAACATTTCAGTCCTGATGTCAGCAAAAAGCCCATAATGGGTTACCAGAATTTTACAGAACAATGTCTTATTTTAACGTAACATAACAACCAACTTTTATATTGTTTTTTTTAGTTTTGATGATCTTGATCTTGATCTTTTTCAGATGTCATTGTAGGATTTCATCCTAGTTCAGTTTTTCTTTTTCCCATGCCAAAGGCTTCTTTAAGGCTTTAACAAATCTCTTTTGTAAATCCACCAAAAAGTCATTATCCAGGTCATTCCCTTGGTTTACAATTTGTATTTCCACTTTAATTGTCAAATCTTTAACCAATTCCTTTTATATATCCAGAACATTCTTATTGAGGTCACTCTTTTGGTTTGTGATTTGTATGCCACTTTAGCTTTCACATTTCTTTTATTATCCAATATTTCTGATTCTAGTATTTCTGCATCAAGAAAATTTTTTCCACATATGTCATTCCTTCATTAGCATCTTTTGGACATAATCTATCCATAGAAGCAGACATTACTAATTTCTGACCCCATTCTTGGGGTATTTCAACGTTGTAATATTTTGTGCCATTTTATAAATCTTTAAACCAAAAACCCAAGGCAGGTTTACTTTTTCTTCTGTCTGGAATCTTTAGTCTATTCTAAGTCTATTTAAAGTTTATGATTTCTGAAATCATAAACTTTAAAATTATTTCCAAAATCTTATAATAAGTCTCAATATTACAAATTTATCTGGACCCTTATGTCAGGTTTCCAAGTGATGAAACCCATTCAAACAGAAATAAGCAAAGTCTATCTTCCAAAACAAATTTCTTTTATTTAGGTAAGCATCAAATTGGCAGTCTGTTGTAATTCTGGATCTGACACAAACTAGAATTACACCACATAATATTCTAAATTAGAAACAACCCACAAAAGTCACATTCCCCAACAGAATTAAATCAACATTGCCTAGTGTTTTCAATCTCCAGCTCCAGGTCTCAGCAGGGACAGTTTCTATTCCCCCAGGAAGGAAAGTCACCTAGCCAAAACAATCCTCACTATCTAACCACTCCTCCCACCTTAAGAATGTGTCAAGCCCAAAACCCTCCCCCCTTATACCAGCAAAAAGAAAGGGAAAAAAAACATATGATGAGAATATAGAACTAAATAAAATGGCTACATATATGTCAATTTCAGGCGTGACACCTTAATTCAGTTATAACTTTCTCTTTTATAATTTTCTTAGATCAAAGTCTTGCGCTTTTTGCTTTTTGTTTCCAATTCTTAAACTTATGATTAATTTTTCTTTTTTCAAGAATGAAACCAGTTACTATGAAGGATTATTATTATTATTATTATTATTATTATTATTATTATTATTATTATTATACACAAAAAACCATGGTGTACACAGCAAATGAGATGACCATGCTGGGTTTCGTATCACAAAGCACTAGTCGAACACTTCCCAAGTGTTTAGGACTGCGTGATGTATTGGCGGATTATGCGAGCAGATCCCAGTAAGGTGGCTTTCTGCAGCTGACCAATGGTGATTTTGTCAGTGTCAATTGTTTTTAAGTACTTGCTTAGGTCTTTAGACACAGCACCCAGTGTGCTGAGTACCACTAGAACCACCTGCACTGGTTTATGCCAGAGTCTCTGCAGTTCGATTCTCAAGTCCTGATATTTGGTGATTTTTTCAAGTTGTTTCTTGTCAATTCTGCTGTCACCAGGTATGGCGATGTCGACGATCCACACTTTTTCTTCTCCACAATTGTGATATCCGGAGTATTGTGTTCCAAAACTTTGTCAGTCTGTATTCGGAAGTCCCACAGTAGTTTTGCATTATTGTTATTATTGTTATTATGGTTATTATGGTTATTTTTATTTATTGCAATTTTCTTTGTTTTATATAAAATTTCCATATCTACAATGGCAATGTACTGACTGGGTACAATCTCTTTTAAATACAAATAATAAATAGTAAGATAATAAATCTTATATATACAATAGCTATAACTATTATTCTCAAAATCTATTCACCATAATCTTCACATATCCTTATTAAACATTTTCTGTTATTTAATTAAATGGTCTATTTGGTTTTGTCTATAATTAGTTTATAATATCAAGCATTATAAATATCATATAACCATCACATTTGTAACCATTATCATCCAAGTCTATTAATCATATTTACTTATTCTCATTGTTCAATATTCATTATTTAATTAACATTTGCTTCATTTTTATTTACATGTCTCCTTAATTCTAAATTTCTAACCTGCTTTTATTTTCTAACCATTGATAGAATAATTCCCAAGTTAAAAAGTATTCTGTTTCCTGCTTATCCTTAATTTTCAATGTTTATCTATTTCAGCACATTCTAGTATTTTATTTATTTGCGGTTTCTAATTGCCATATGATAGAGAATGATTAGAAAGTTGGTGAAGGCCTCTTTTTCTGATATGGCCCACTTTTGTTCAGTGTTAGTCAATTTCTAGGACATGTACGCACATGGTTGCAATACCTTCTCATGATTGGTTTGCAACAATACAGCCCCAACCACCCCATCGCTGGCATCTGCCTGCAGTATAAATGGCTGAGGTAGGTTTGGGTGCTTCAGTACTGGTTCCTTGGCAAACAACTATTTTAAATGTTCAAACGCTCATTGACAGGTTAAAGTCCATTGTATTGTTTGCCCAGGATGTGGCTTCCCCAACAGATGTTTAGTTTGCAATAGGTCTTGTTAGTGGTAGGGCCACATGGGCGAAATGGGGGATAAACTGGCGGTAGAAATTAGCAAACCCCAAGAAACTCTGTAACTGTTTCCGTGTGTGAGGGGCTTGCCAATCCAATACCACCTGAACTTTTGCTCAGGTCTTTTATGAATGTCTGAGCAATTATGTTCACCATCACACTTCCTTTTAAATACCCCGGCAGATACAGAACTCTCTAAGTTTCAGGATATTTGCAACATTCTCGTTTCATATCTATTGCTTCTGTATGCAAATAAGCTGAGGTTAAGATGCAAAGCATCAGATTGCAAAACATATTTGGAGCATTTGCCAAACAAGAAGAATTTACTTTCCAAACGAAAAGTAATGCCATGTATGCTCCTAAGCAGTTTTTAGTAGATTTTTAAAGCTTGTTTTCTCTTTGGAGAAAGGAACTCTACAGTCTTCAGAGGCACTCAAAATATATTTGCGAAAAGAAAGGGATAGCCCTAATTTCTGGTTATATGTGCTGTAATTACAACAACTGATTCCATTTTGCATGCAGAATGTATAAATGTCTAAATCTATGATTTTCAGAAACATGAACTTCCATTTTGTAATCCCAGCATAGCAAGCAGGGTTGAAACAATAAATCTCCTGCTATATACTAGAAAACAATACACTGAGTTTTGGGAAGCAGATGGTCATTGTCATCCCATCACCAGACTTTAGCAAAACAAATGTCATGCTCTGAAAATATAAGCGCTGATGTTCCTTATCCTAACTATGAGGGCTCTAATACAGCCCTCATAAAAGTTATCATAATAAATCCATGCTGTAAAAAATAATCTAGATACATATCCTTTTCTTGTACAAGGTGCTGACCCATCTGCACACATACATAAAAAATATAGACCCATGTCAAGCTTTATATCTGAAGCAGCTTACTTACTCTGTGTGATAATTTGTTGCATAGGTTGTTTAGGTTGCGGGATCTGCTTCCCTCTTCTCAAAACTTTCAGTGGATTTTGATTCCATTGAAAACAGTAGAATGGCTCAGTGATAATGAAGTTTTGACTCCCTTCAAAGAAAAAGGTGGAGATCATAGAGAGCCAGTTTGGTGTAACAATAAAGCTGCTAGGCTAGAAACGAGTAGACCATGAGGCTGAGGCCATCCTTGAGGCATAGAAGCCGCATCTTTGGGTCTTTGGGTCAGTCACTCTGAGCCCACTCCACTCCACAGGGTTGTTGTTGTTTAGGAGACAGGAATACAAGTAGTCCTCATTCACTGACCATTCACTGAATTTTATAAATACTATATTAAGAACCACAGCTTATGCAGATGAAGAGAGAGAGAGAGACAGAAGATCACCTGGGATAGAATTAGGCCTGTCCAATCAAAACATCAACCACAGAGGTGGTATTCAGCAGGTTCTGACCAGTTCTGGAGAACCAATAGTGGAAATTTTGAGTAGTTTAGAGAACCGCCAAGTCCCACCTCTGACTGGAGATTTTACAGTATCCTTCCCCTGCCACGCCCACCAAGCCACACCCACGGAACCAGTAGTAAAAAAAATTGAATCCCACCACTGATCAACCACTGAATCAATGACTGCCTGGTGCAGCAAAACTTCAATCTTCAGTCTATGTAATGCTGAAAGAACTGAAACTGAACATGCTACACAAATCTGAAGAATCTACAGGGGGCAAAATTTGCCAAAAATCTCTGCCTGCTTTTGCCATCAAAGCAGGTACATGTACAGTTTGGAATTACTCTGAGAAGTGGCCTTCATGCCCCTTCTCACTCTGTTGTTTCCAATTTGGAGATGGGTGGTGAAAAAGCACTCACTATGAATACTAGAAAGGTGATTCACTCCAGTAAATGGTTAAAAAAATTCTCCCATGGATTTTCACTCAAAATATATAAATAATATCCATAAACTATACAGAGCTCTGTTTAATAGCAAACTAAGTCCAGCTAGGATATCTTTTCCAGGGGATTGGCAAAAGGAAACCGGAAAGAGGCTCTGTGGGAAAGTCTATAGAAAAGACCTATTCTGCAATCATTTTGGAAAATACTCCATTAATTTTCATAGCCCAGTTTTAATTGCACATACTTGCATATATCAGCCTTCTTATTTTCCACACCTGTCATAGCTGACACTTTGTTTTGTGTGCTTGTCATTGCCAAGACTAATTAAAGGGATTTGAAGTTGCTGGGGAGGTTTTCTTGTGTGTGGCATTCCAAACTATTTAATTCTTCTCAAGTCCAGATGAACAGAGCAGTAAAGCTGACAATTAGGGCACAGTGCTCAAAATAATTTTATATGTATGGTGGTGGTGATGGATGTATGATATTGTGTGTGTGTGTGTTTGTGTGTGTGTGTGCATGTATTTTGCAGGTGAATTTCAAAAAAGATTGAAGGGTCTGTTAATTAAGTACACTAGCATATTTATACTATATATACAAATGTTCTAACTTCTTCATTATTATCAAGTGTCAAAACTAGAGTCATTGACAGACCAAAAGGAAAAAAAAACTTATTTCTGAGTCTTTTAACAGAGGCATTTTTAGCAAAGATAGCCATAAAAGAAAGATGGCGAAATACAGGATATGGGAGGTAAAAGTCATTTCAAAAGTTGGAGATATCCTATTCAGAGCTACCTGTTATTATTTTGTTAGTTGTTTAATTACTTCTTCATCTCATTCCTTAATGCTACATCTAAATTGATGGACTAAATAATGGCCTTATTTATTATAATTACTCATTGTAATCTGTCTGGGGAAATGATACACACCTTGGGATAGAAAAGTGGCAAGTTTTCTTTGAAAATGTAAAAATATGTTTCATTTAATTGGGCTTACTAGGTAGTGACAGTGGTCCTATGTGGTATGTTTCATGTAGTCAAAATAATGGCATTTAATTATTCCAGGCATGAAGTATCATTTCCAGAAACTGTTGACATCAAAATTTTAATTAAGATATTTAGCCTCAGCTGAGATTTTGTCAAATACCGATTAGAAGGGTTTTTTATATTTCCAAAGTACAGTTGAAAAAGTGCTAGGAAAGGAAAACGCAGCTGAATGCCTGTCAGTTTGAGGATGATAATATAGCTCTCATTTCAGGCTGGAATTCAATATATAGTTCTAGCAAGTCTTTGTTAATGTTTTCTTTCTCCTACAGTAAAATGAAAACTCCTGATTTGCTTGTTTGTGGTGGAGATGACTCTGCTAAGCCTGAGGAAGGGAGTCAACTGCATCATTAATCATGAGTCCTTGTGTGGTGACCCAGAGTG
Source organism: Pseudonaja textilis (assembly GCF_900518735.1). Next base: position 14,386,419 of record NW_020769329.1, read on the forward strand.
TAACACAAATGTAACAAAATCCAAAATGTAAATAAATGTGCTTTAATGCCTCCAACTTGGCCCCATTGTTCAATAATACTCAGTTGGAGAGAAAACGTACTCAAAAATAGTCTTCAAAAGAAAGCAATACGGACCGTAGATACGGACCGTAGATTACAACTGTCTGCGGCTATGGTCCGTGCTCTTTTCTTGGAGAGCCCAGATCATTGTGATTAGGGGCTGAAGCTGCCTTGGAGGGTTGGTGGAGTAAGGGGAAGCTGCCAGCCAGGTTGAGGGGAGCCACATCTCCCCTTCTGGGCTTGGTCTTTTTCCCCCCAAAGACGACTGAAGTGGTGGTCCAAAATGGCCACACTGAAGAGGAGGACTCAGCTGGACTAAGATTTGTGCAGGAGTGAAGAAAGAGGTGGATAACATCTGAACCAGGACAATTGGGTGATACAAAAGTACCCCGGGATTAAGGTAACATGGAATTTTTAAGGAAAAAAAGTGAGCGGCGAAAATACAAAGGGACAGGGAAAAAATAAGAAAATAATTTTGACAGCTAAGCAGGGCTTTGAACCAGGAAAGGAAGAAGCCGGAACTAAAGACTTAATTAAATTGGATTAAAATATTTTGGCAATAAACAGGGATAAAATAAAGCTGGACTTAAGATTGTCAAAAACTAATAATAATAAAATTTACAAATTGGAGACTGGATTGCTTCAGAATATTGAGGTTCGAAAAACCCTAAATAATAAAATAGGGGGAAAAGGTGAAGACTTTGTATAATAGAGAGTGCCATCTTATGGGCAAAAACTTCAAATTCAAACAAAAGGGAAATCATCCTGTTTCTTTATGAACTTGGGTTGATACAATGTTACAGAAATATTGAAACAAAGTAAGAATCTTAGAAAGTGAAAGCTGAACTAGAACAAAAGAAGAAGCAAGGAAAGACTGACTGCAGGGTTGATTGATTTTTTGGTATAGACCCTGTGTCAGGCGGTGCTCCATTCAAAATTCAAGAAAGAAATACTTAGACTCCTTAGTTAGAGAAAAGATATATTTTACTGAAAATGAAGTGGTAGCAACAGTAGAATTCTGAATCTGAGAAATTAGGCGCACAGATCACATATACAAAGTGATGGAAATGTTCCCACCCCTAACAGTTCAAATGATTCTTCCAATTAAAAGTTATGAATATGATCATGTGGACATCTTCGAGTGGTGATCAGGCCTCTGTCCATTGACCTTGGCATATTTTGATAAAGATTTGCAGCTGCGCAGAGAAAAGAAAGCTAAGCGAGAAATAGAAACCTAAACAGGAATTTATACTCCCCCCCCACTCTTCATTTACACAACACAAGAATGTAACACCTCCAGCTCTCTTCCCAGACAATTCCCCCCTCCTCCCCCCGTTACTTATGGCAGCCAAAAGATGCAAAGCAGTAGCAGAAGATCTTGAAGGCTGACATTCGGCCCTCCTAGAAAAAAGACGTTAGTCCTGCAAGAGAGAAAAGAAAAACATAAAAGATACTGATTACCAATCAAATACATTTCTAGGGTTTGTCAGGATATTTTGTGCGAAAGTCTTTGATCAGCTTAGAGGCTCTAACATCTTTCTCATTGACCCACTCAGCTTGGGAAGAAGGGAAATGTTTCCAAGCTACGAGGTATTGGAGACGACCCCTCCACCTTTGAGAGTCCAAAATTTCTTTAACTTCAAAATGTTGTTCACCTTCAATCAGCAATGGTATAGGAGGATCAGTCTGGGTTGGTCTCAGACCAGAAGTGTGTTCAGGTTTCAACAAACTAACATGGAAAACCGGATGAATTCGTTGAAGAGTTTTTGGTAGCGTCAATTGGACTGTCAAAGGATTTACAATCCGTTCAATTGTGAAAGGACCTACATATTTAGGACCAAGTTTCTTCGACTTTTGAGTGGTTTGTAAGTATTTGGTGGACAGGAAAACTTTGTCACCCACTTGATAGGTCTTCTGTGGAGTTCTCTTTTTATCTGCAAACTTCTTATGAGATTGATGTGTGTCATCTAATGTTTTACAGGCAACTGGCCAGTTAAGTTGGAGTTGAGATATCCATTCGTCTAGTGACTGGATGTCAGGTCTTTCACAAGGAAGCTCAGGTATAGGTACAAAGTCTTGTCCCGATGCCACTTTAAAGGGGGTGAACCCAGTACTACTATGGACAGAATTGTTGTATGCCACTTCGGCAAATGGCAATAAGTCAGCCCAATTATCCTGTTGATAATTTATGTAACATTTCAGGTATTTTTCTAACGCTACGTTAGTCCTCTCACAGGCCCCATTGGTTTGGGGATGGTGGGCGGAGCTTAAGCCCTGGGCGGAGCCTATTAACCTCAGGAACTCCCTCCAAAAGTTCGAGGTAAATTGAACCCCTCGGTCAGAAATTATATGTTCGGGAATGCCATGTAGTCTATAGTTATGTAGTATAAACAGTTTAGCAAATGATTTTGCAGAGGGAATCTTAGAGCAAGATATGAAGTGTGCTTGTTTGGAAAACAAATCGGTTACTACCCAAATAACTGTGTTTCCGGTGTTCTTGGGTAATTCTACTATAAAGTCCATAGAGATTTCCTTCCACGGAGCCGTTGGTCTAGCCACATTTTGTAACAGCCCTGCTGGCTTACCAGGAGGCCTCTTTGCTGATGTGCAAATTGAGCAGCTAGCCACATAAGTTTTAATGTCTTTCTTCAACGTAGGCCACTAGAATTGTCGCTTAACGAGGTGTAAGGTTTTCACGAATCCAAAATGGCCAGCCGCTTTAGAGTCATGAGCTTGTTGTAATATTTGGCTTCTCAGTGTCTCTGTTACATACCACTTTGTTCCCATCCAGGCCAAACCATCTCTAACTGTACAGTTATTCAAATGAGCCAGGAACCAATCATCAAGTTTTAGGGCTTCTTTTAATTTTGCCGTCAAATCATTCGATAAATCCACTTCTTGTTTCTTCTTTTGAGCTCTAGTGACCACTGGGGCAGCTAGCTGTCTGGTTGTGACAATCGGCCATATCACTTCCTGGCGAACATTGTTATATTGAGGTAGTCTAGATAAAGCATCCGCCATGAAATTCTTCCCCCCTGGAATATACTTCAATGAGAAGTTAAACTGCTTAAAGTACTGGGCCCAGCGAACTTGTTTAGGGGACAGTTTCTGAGGCATTTTTAAGCCTCCAAATTCTTATGGTCAGTCCATACTTCAAATGGGTGTTTCGCTCCTTCCAAGAAATGTCTCCAAGTCAATAGAGTCCAGCAAACTGCAAAAGCTTCTTTTTCCCAGACGGCCCAACTTCTTTCGGTTTCAGTTAGTTTACGGGAGGTGTAGGCACAGGGTTGTAAAGTTCCCTTCTCATTGAATTGAAGTAATACCGCTCCAACGGCCACATCACTCGCATCAGCTTGGATCATGAAAGGAGCATCCATGTCTGGGTGCTTTAGCACTGGCTCTGCAGCAAACAGTTGTTTCAGCTTTTCAAAGGCTGCTTGGCACTCCATGGACCACTCCAGCGGCTTGCTAGGCCTTGGCTTCACCTCCCCCTTAGTTTTTAAGAGATTGGTGATAGGCATTGCTATCTTAGCAAAAGACAGGATAAATTGCTGGTAAAAGTTGGCGAATCCCAAGAAGCTTTGAAGTTGTTTTCGGGTGCGTGGGGGGGGGGCATTCCAACAGAGCCCGCACCTTCCCTGGATCCATTTCAATGCCCTCGTGTGAAATGTGATACCCCAAATAGTCGATTTTCTCTTGATGGAACTCAGATTTGAACAGTTTAGCATACAACTTAGCGGCTCGCAGTTTCTGTAGAACTGACCGCACTAATTTCACATGTTCATCCCAAGTTTCCATGTAGATAAGGATGTCATCAAGGTAAACCAAAAAACCCTTGTATAAATGTTCATGTAACACCTGATTGATCATCTGCATGAATATGGCTGGAGCCCACTGTAGGCCAAATGGGAGAACGTTGAATTGGAAACAACCCATCGGGCAGTTAAAAGTGGTTTTCCACTCATCCCCTTCCTTAATTCAAATTCGGTAGTACGCTTCTCTCAAGTCCAGCTTCGTGAAAATTTTCCCCTTAGCCAGGTGGGCCAGCATGTCCTTCATCAGGGGGAGGGGGTACACATTTTCCATGGAAATTGCATTCAAATTTCTATAGTCCACTACCAAACGCTTGGAGCCATCTTTCTTTTCACAGAATAGCACTGGGGCCACTACCCAGGGTCTAGCAGGTTGGATGAAACCACGTTCCAAATTTTTATCGATAAATGATCTCAGCTCTTCTAATTCCCGTGGTGTTATCAAATATAGCTTCAGTTTTGGGAGCGTCACCCCAGGTAAAATTTCAATACTGCAATCTGTTGACCAGTGAGGGGGAGCTCATCTGAGGCCTTTTCACTGAACACTTCCTTTAAATCCCAATATTCCTTCGGAATTTTTTCCTCCCCCTTCAAGTTCTCGGTGCCTGTGGAGGCTAACTCAACTGGATTCTGAAGCTTCAGCTGAGATCGCCCCTCCCTTTCCGGCCGCTGATTGGTGCGTATGCACAACGACCCCTTCCTCCAGTTCACGTGGGGGTTCCACTTCCGGAGCCATGGCAATCCCAGTATTAACGGTTGCTCCATCCCAGGGGCCACAATAAAACACAGAGTCTCTTTATGCTCTCCCATGGTCATTTCTAGGGATTCCGCTATGAAACGTGCAGGGCAGCCTCCCGCCACTGATCCATCCAATTGGCAAAAGGCTATGGGCATTTTTAAAGTTTTCAGTCTTAGGCCCATTTCCTCAACTACTCTCGTGTTGATTACACACCTCATGCACCCAGAGTCTAGTAAGGCTAGCATCTCCCCTTTGGTCCCTGAAGTGGGTACCCTCAATTTTACTGGAATGGTCATGGGGCCCTTGTTTGGACTTACCAGGAAGTCATCTTCCGAGTCAGATTCACTCTCCTCAAAGGAGGTCGGAGGTCCCAGCTCCTCTCCTTCCGGAGGGGCGACCTCTACAACCTCCCTCACCTTTAGCATGGTTTCGTGAGGCCACGCTGGGGGGTTTTCAGGTTTCCTCCCTCCTTTTGACACCCCCTTTGGATCCAGCTTGACCCTACAGTCCGCAGCCCGGTGACCTTCTTTCCCACATCGGAAACAGGCAATGGGTTTGGGTCTTGGCATCACTCCTCCCTTTGGGGGCTTTGGGGCCTCTTGGAAATGTGGGGGGGAAGGCTTGCTCCACCCAGAGCCCCCCCAGCATCTGCTTCAGGTCAAATCTATTTCTATCTCTTCTGCCAGCAAGTACCACATCTGCAAGTCATTTGGGTCCCTTCTGGAAATGCATCTCTGGTATACGTCTTCATTTAGACCATCTTTAAATGCTTCTATCAGGGCTCCCTGGGACCAGCCTCGGATATGGCACGCCAGCTGTCTAAACTCTTGGGTGTAATCAGCCACTGACCTCCTCCCTTGATTTATAGTTTTCATCCTGATGGCCTTTCGCTCCGCCAGTGGGTCTTCAAATCTTGCCCGCAGCGCGGTCATGAATACGTTATAATTCAGCAGTTGGGGGGAGTTATCATTATACAGAGTCACCATCCACTCTGCAGCTATTCCCTCCAGAGCCCTGGTAACACATCTCACTTTGGCTGCTTCTGAGGTAAATTCCTCCCCGTATTCTTCCATATAGCTCCAAACTTGTGCTAGGAAAAAACCCAAGTCTTTGGGATTTCCCCCATATTTCACTTCTAAAGGAGGCAGCTTGAGAGCTCTACGCCTTCTAGGAATCACACCTCCTGCTGGGGGCCCCGAGGCTGCAGCTGGCTGCTGTGCTGGCTCAGGTTGATTTATGGGGGTGGGGGTTGCTTGGCTGCCTCTGGCTGAGGCTGCTCCCCCTTCCCCTTCATACCTTTGTGCAGTGTGGGGTTGTCCAAATGCCTCATTGAGGAGTTGCCTGGCTTGGTCCAGGAAAGATCTCTCTTTTCCCTCTCTTGCCATGGCTCCTCTCTTCTATGCTGTCGGGTGGTGGTGATTCGGGGGGGGGGGGGGCTCTTCTGGATCCTTCCAGCCAACCCCCAAGGACCATCTGGGCTTCACAGCTGGGATCTCTTCCAGATTGAGCTCCGCTAACAATTCAGCTGCTGGTACCTCCAGTATCAGTAAAGAAGGTTGCCCTCCCATGGCACCCAGGTCCTCCTGGTCACTTGCTGGAGATGACATGATGTTCCGACCCCCTCGGAAGAAACTGGATATTTTCTCCAGGTGGGCTGGTGAATGAGATTCAGAATAATGTCAGATGGTGCTCCATTCAAAAGTCAAGAAAGAAATACTTAGACTCCTTAATTAGAGAAAAGATATCTTTTACTGAAAATGAAGTGGTAGCAACAGTAGAATTCTGAATCTGAGAAATTAGGCGCACAGATCACATATACAAAGTGATGGAAATGTTCCCACCCCCAATAGTTCAAATGATTCTTCCAATTAAAAGTTATGAATATGATCATGTGGACATCTTCGGGTGGTGATGAGGCCTCTGTCCGTTGACCTTGGCATATTTTGATAAAGATTTGCAGCTGTGCAGAGAAAAGAAAGCTAAGTGAGAAATAGAAACCTAAACAGGAATTTATACTCCCCCCCCTCCTCATTTACACAACACTAGAATGTAACACCTCCAGCTCTCTTCCCAGACTTACCCCCTCCTCCCCCCGTTACTTATGGCAGCCAAAAGATGCAAAGCAATAGTAGAAGATCTTGAAGGCTGACACCCTGGGTTGGAACAATTGAGAACTTTAGAAAATTTGAAGAAGAAAGAAGGAAAGTAAAAGTGTTTTTTGTGGATTTCAACTATTATAAAATATAAGTGTGAAATGATGATATCTCTTAGGGAATTAAAAATGGAACTTAAAAATATGAAAGAATTACTACAGGAAAGAGGTGAATCACTTTGCTCTGTGTTAGAAGAAATGGAAATGGTGACTGAAGAACAAAAAGAAAGAACTGCAGAGGAGGAGGAGTCGGCTCAAGAAGAAGCCATCTTAAATAGACAATTAACACAAAAAACACTACAAAGACATGGGGAAAGAAGGAAGGCTAAAAAGTTGAGATTTAAGAAGGTAATCAAAAAGGGAAATAGCTGTGAAATCAGGAGAGGTAGAAAGGTTCAGCAGAAAAGGGGAAAGGAAGATATCAAGAAAGAGAGGGATATAAACCGGAATGAGAAAAGATATGGGAGAAAGAGGGGAGGAGAGGCAGTAAGAAACAGGTGCAGGAAATAAAGAAACATGGAAATAGTAAAATGATGAAAAGAAATTGTTTTTATAGAGATAATGGCTGATGAATTAAAAAGGGGATTCTGCAGGGTGACAAGGGGTAGCAACAATATATTTGCAATTAAAAATACTTAGAAAATAGGGTAATATAGATTATCAAAGGATAGATACTGATAACTCTTATTAGATGAATGTACATTTTTATTTTTATCTTTAAAAGAAAAGTTAAGATCTATTGAAGAAATTGTAATAACTGAAATGAATGTGAAGATGTTTAAAAATGAGGTCAATATCAGTGACCAAGAATTAAATAGTCAATTTTTCCCTTTTACTCTTTTGAAATTAGAAATAAAATTAAGGGGGAAAAATATATTGTGGAATCCAAATGAAAAGATGTAATGATTTTTATTGTAACTACTTAAAAATAAAGGTTTATTGGGAATTAAGATGAGGGAATAAGGGTATATTTTAACCACTGAGGTGTCACACTCAAAGCAGTAAAAGGGGGGGAAACCTATGCCTGTTTCTTTTTCTCTTGTGTTAAAACTTGTATTAATCTAGAATTTATAGAAAGAATATGTGAGGAAAAGAAAATATGACAGATTAAAGAACTATTTAAATAAATATGCTAATACAGATTATTAAAAGGAAGGAGAGACATTGGTAACCTTTTTTTATTAGGCAAACATATATTGTTATTTTTATTCTTAAAATAAATATTAAAGAATTATATTTGAAATAATTGAAATGAAATGAAAGGATGTTTGGATTGAGATTAATGTAAGAGATTAGGATTAATTTGCTTGTTTTTCTCTTTTCTGAAAGTTTGGAATGGAAAAGGTAATAATAGAATTAAGTATGCATATACGAATGTATAACTATTGTCATATTTGTATGTAAAAGTGATGATCCGGAAATATATTGTCCACTAAAAAGAACTTTTTGTTTTTATATGAAAAATTGAATAAAACTTGTTTTAAAAAAAAGAAAAGAAAAGAAAGCAATACAGTCCAAATTTAATGAGCAGATAAAGGTGAAATAAAAAATCAAACAAACTACAATGACGAAATGTCCACAACAGAACAGGATAAGTAATTACCAAATTCAAGGAGATAATAAGGCACAGTCTGTTGGAAGGATGCCAACCAAGATAACTTCAGATCAAAATAAAACACGTTTGCTTCTGGCAATGCTGTGCTGTAATTGTCTCCTTATATACTCATCTCCCCAGCTGTAACCAATGAGGAGGATCATTGCCGCTTCTTCTCTCGCAAGCCAAATTGTTGCCTTCTCCTTTCCTCCCTGCGTGTCCTAGGATGCAGAGGGGATGGGCCTGGTTCTTCCTCTGACTGCCCAGCTGGCCTCAGCCTTTCCCCAATCTCCTCCATAACCTCTGGAGCCACACCTCCACTCCCTGTTGGCTGTTCCTCCTCTCCCTCAGAGTCCGACTCTACCAAGGGCATGACACCCTGTGTGCCTGCAAGAGATCTAAGTCCAGCACACTTGAATGCTTTTCTTATCTCCCTTGACTGCTAGTCAGTCAGATTCTTGTAGAGCTTAAGCTTGCAATAAATCTTTATTCTCATTTGAACTGTTTAAATCTCTTCATTTCCCTGGTACTTGATAGTGTGTTTTAACTTGCTTTCACAAAGACAATATGAGAAAGAAACCATGCATATTGTCTGTTGGAGCCTGTTCCGAAACTCTTAGGTTACAACAAACTCCCTAAACCAGCAGGATCTGTAACAAGCTATGACATCATCAAAGTAACATTTTAATGATGTCATTGTGCAAATCACACAGCCATGTGATGAAGTTGTGCAAATTACACAGCTACATTGGTGCACTAAACAAGTGCATAAGTCACATACTTTGTGTGATGATGTTACGATGCATTTTGCAGCATTCTCTTCCTCCTTCTTCTTCCCTGAAGTAATCCAAAAAGGATTTTCTATGCAAGCTTAATTTTATCATACTTATTCATCAGCAAGAGCTCTGTGCCAATTCCAAACAATCAATCAGAATAGAATGTTGGAGGACTTCTAGTCCAAGCCCCTGCTCAAGCAGAAGACCCTATACCATTTCAAATGAATATGCAGCCTCTTCATAAAAACTTAAGTACTAATACTTCATGTGATTTTGATTCTATGCTTCTGTTTATACAACCAAGGATTTATTAGCTTTTTTGTCAGCTGATGCATACTACTGGCTCATATTTAAGTGATTGTCCACTAGGACACCGAGGTCCTTTCACAATTACTATTTTTGAGCCAGGTTTCACCTAATCTGTACTAGTACCTTTGGTTTTTCCTGCCTAAGTGTAAAACCTTGCTTTTCTCCTTATTGAATTTCATGTTGTTGTATAGCAGGGATGAAATTCAACCATCTCGGCCTGGCTCAGGAGAGGTGGTAGGGACAATTTGAATCGGTAAAAATATCACCCCCGCTTGCTATTACTATTATACCAAGCCACAGCCACAGAGAAAGAAAATTGAATTTTACCCCTGTTGTATAGTGCCCATTGTTCAAGTCTGTCAAGATCTTTTTGGATCCAGAGCTTGTCTTCTGGAGTGTTGGCTGTTTCTGCTTGCTTAGTGTCATCTGCAAATTTGATGAGTTTCCCTTCAATTCCCTCATCTAAGTCATTTATGAAGATATAGAAGAGTAACCGGGCCTAAGACGGAACCTTATAGAACACCACTGCTTACTTCCCTCCATGTAGATGTACCATTAAGGACTACTCACTGAATATGGTTTGTCAGCCAGTTACAAATCCATCTGGTGGTTATGCTGTTTATCCCACATTTTTTTAATTTGCCAAGAAGTAGGTGGTGGTCTATTTTGTTAAATGCCTAGCTGAAGTCTAAATATACTATGACCACAGCATTTCGCTGGTCTACTAATTTGGTCACTTTCTCAAAGAATGAATTAAGATTGGTTTGGCATTATCTATTTTTAACAAACCCATGCTGACTTCTAGTTGTAACTTTATTTGTTTCTAGATGTTCACAGGTGGTTTTTTTATTATCTTTTCCAGTATCTCCCCATGTATTAATGTTAGGCTGATTGGTCTGTAGTATGCTGGTTCTGTGGGGATTTTTTTTCTGTTTTTTGAACTTGGGAACCACATCAGCTCTTTTCTAATCTTCTCCAGGGGATTCCCTGGTGTCCCAGGGCTTTTGAAATATATGGTACAATGGTTCTTAGATAACACCTATCAGCTCCTTTACAACTCTGGGATGATTTATATTCATCAAGATCAAATATCTGCTGATACTCTGCCTTAGTTATGTGTCCCTCTTTCCATTTTTTGTACTTGTCCTTTTTATGTTTCAGTTTATTAACAAGATCTTTGTGAAATCCATGCTGGTTTCTTCTTAGATTTCTAGTTTTTTTTTTCAGTGGTATTGTACTACACTGGGCTTTTATAATCATATTTTTCAGTTTCTCATGTTTCTTGAGTTGTTTGACCCTGTAGGATTTTCATCCATGGAATTTTTCTTAGGCTTTCTCTGAGCTTGTTAAAATCAGTTCTTTTAAAGTTTAAGACACTGGCTGGATTAAGTTCTATTGCTTGTTTTTGCATTAAATTGAACTCTAAACACCTACTAATCCAACCCATTAGTAAGCTCCTGAGAGGTATGTAGACTTGAGTGCATTCCAAATATTTTAATCTCTGTATCAGAGACAATGAAGCTGAACTCTGGAGTGCTGGGTCTTTATCTAATGTTTAACTACAGATAAGGCATATTGAAACTTCAGAGCCTCTTTAGGGACAACCACAAATTACCCGTGTTTCCCTGAAAATAAGACTGGGACTTATATTTTTGGGGTCACCAAAAAGGCACTAGGTCTTATTTTATGGGAGGTCTTATTTTCTCCTGTAGTACCAGGAGGATGGGGGTCGGGAGCGAGCAGCCCTTGCACTTCATGTCTCCGTGCCTAATGGACTTAGCAGCAGCTTGGGCCGCAAAACAGCTGATCTACTGTCACCAGCTCCAAGAAGCTTATCTGCTTTTGCAGCCTCAATCAGCTGCAAAAGCAGGAGCCCCATTTGTCTCAGTGAAACAGCTGTTCTGCGGATGTGTTCCTGATGCTGGCTCCAAGACATGCAGTTGCTTTTGCAGCCAATTTAGGCTGCAAAAGCAGCAGGAGTCCCCATGCGCCCCTGTGAAACAAATGATCTGCAGGTGCACTCCTGCCACTGATTCCAAGAAGCACGACTGGTTTTGCAGCCTCAATCTGCTGGCGCCAGGCATACAGCTATGCTGAGCCAGAACTCTTTGGGCCCTGGCGGGTGCTGCACCTCTCTTACCAGCTGTGCAAGGCAGGCATGGGCTGCCCTTGGTTGCCTTTGGTGTCTGCCTCACCAACAGCAGCTCTACAGCCACCTTACCTTCCACCTGGGCCAGCCCACTGCCAAGCCCCGGCTGCTCCCCGGCAGCTTCCAATACCTTCCACTGGAGCTACACAACACAGAGCCGGCAAGAGAGTTGCAGTGCCCTCCAGGGCCCAAAGAGCACTGAGCTCAGTGTAGTTGTAAGCCCATTGCCTGCAGCACTGAGTAGGCATGCAGACCAGTGCTCAGAAGCCCAAAGGTGGCATCAGGCAAGGCAGCATAGGCAGCATGGCTCCACCAGAAGCTGCTTGCAAAGGGGCCCTGGCAGGCCAGTGGCCCAGCAGGGTGGCTGAGAGCAATACTGCCAGGAGGGCAAAGAGCCCCTGCAAAGCCAACAGCAACAGGGGCAGCCACTTGGCAGCCAGCACAGGGCCCGCCGTAGCCAAGAAATGTGCCAGCAACAGCTGGGCTAGCAAGGCAGAGTGGGTGAAAAGTGCCCTGCTGGCCAGACACTGAACCACTGCCACTGCCACTGCAAAGAGAGAGTGAGAGAAAGAGTGATCCGATCCAACTTCGGAGGGCTGGCAGCAATACGTGTTCTCTCTCTCTCTCTCTCTCTCTCTCTCTCTCTCACACACACACACACACACACACACACACACACACACACTAACCTGCTCACCAGCTCCGTTCTCTGCTGCACATGCAGGGCAAGAAAAGTAGTCTGTGGGATCGCAGTAAAAAATATAGTTCAGACCTTCCAACTTCTCACCAAAAAAAAAAGATCTTGTGAAGTTGGAAGGTTTGAACTATTTTTTTTTAGTGTAGTTCCACAGACTTTTCTTACCCTGCACACAGCAGTGGAGAACAAAGCTGGAAAGCAGGTTGGTGAAGGGATGTGGCTGCCCTGAGGGGTGGGGGAGCCTCTTACGCTGGCCATGCCCATCCCCCGGGCTTATTTTTAGGATAGGACTTATATTAGACCCACCCCCAAAAAATCAGGCCATGGCTTATTTTCAGGGTGGGTCTTATTTTCAGGAAAACACGGTAATTGTAAGTGGCCTTATTTACTCTATAATCCCTGACCCTGCCTCTCCTCCAGGACAGCCCAAGATGTAGACAGCAATTATAGTTTGCCCTGGTACTCATGATTACCACCAGGAGTGGGATTCAAATTTCTTAACAACCAGTTCTGTGGGCGTGGCCTAATTTGTGGGTGTGGCTTGGTGATCACATGACCTGTTGGGCATGGTTTGGTGATCACGTGACCAGCCGACCGTGGTTTGGTGATCACTTCTTTGCCGTAATGACTTTAAGTATTAAAAAAAGATATACCAAAACAAATGGTAGTTTATTATGTCACGTCTTTAATGCTTAAATAATAAAGAGGTACACAAAAATAGATTGTTACAACATTTTAAAATATTAATCAAAAACTATTATATAACAAAATTTTACAAAAAACAATAAAACTAAATAATAAAAAATAAAGTACTGCCAAATTGCTTTTCTATAAGCGTCCTGAGTTACAGTTTTTTGTGTTTAACACAAGAATCATCAGCTGTGTGATGTGCCTGTAACCACTTCTTTACTATAGGAACAGGGTCCCATTCTTGCATAGGTAAGCCAATTAGATTGATCATCAGGAGGTCTGTAATATTGGAAACTGTAAGGCAAATTCTGCCCTCTGAACATATTACGTTCATCTGCGAGAAGCCCCTTTCTGCCTCTGCTGAACTGACTGCAATAGTTTTAATAATATTTATAACATTTTTAATGCTGCAAGGAATTGTATATTTTTCTGGATCTTTTAATACATTTTCTATGAAACCACGATAATCATTAATATTGATTTCATAATTGAAAATTTCACCAAATGCAACCAATTGTTCTTCAGCTGCTCTCCATGGAACCACCACTTCTTCAATGTTCCAATAATCTGGCTCCAAATAATTTAGAAATTTTAATTGATCAATGTCTTTAAATTGGCAGCCCGTTTTTAAATGTTCGCAATCCATCAATCTTTTCCTCAAATTAGTTACAATGCTTTCTATAAGTTTTTCATGAGGAAGTCCCACAAATCAATGATTTTGTATAAAATTTATATTTTTAAAGGTTTCTGAAGTAATTAATTCATCAACCTTTTTTTCATATGCACCCTTTTCCTCTATAAGCATTTCAAATGATCTAATTGATCTTACCACAAGTTTTTCAGCCTTTATAATGTCTATGTTTCTCACTTGCAATGCATTAGAAAGAAGAGATATTTCAGTTAGCACATCAATCATCAAGACCAAATCAGTGAGAAAATATGTGTTTTCAAGACGGGCAGCCATACCAGAGTATTTTTTATTTGAACAGAAAAACTGATGTAGCTCTGGATAAGCATACCACCTAGCTAGGGTTGATCTTAAACTATAGGCAACCCATCTTGGTCCAAAAACTCTACCAATTTTTATAATTTCAGTCTCAAGTTGTTCGGAAATTTTGTTAAGTTCAATTAGGTTCTTGTTTGATTGATGGAAAATAGAATATATTTTATCAATAAAAATTTGAAAATGATTGATTTGCTTTATTTCCCTAACAGAATCATCTAAATTCTAAAACAAGTTGCAGACAATGGTTTAAACAGTGCCATATTATAACATTTGGAAACTCTTTGGCTATCCTAGTGCTTACCCCAGATTTTCTCCCAAGCATAACACTGGCTCCATCAGAGCACAATCCAATTAAATGTTTCCCCAGATAGTTCCTATTAAACCCAGCTTTATTCAGACTTTCTATAACTGAACAGCATATTGTCTCTGCATCTTGTTTATCTAATTCTACTAGTTCAAGGAAAATTGTTGGTGAGAAAACTGGATCCTCAACTTTTAAGTACGGTATAAGAACTGGTTTGGAAGATATCGTTGAGGCTTCATCAAACAGATTTTGCTAGTTTTCTCAATAATTTTGCTAAATAAATGTTTCCTGATGTCTTTTGCAATGAAATTTACTATTGCAACTGCAGTTTTACGTGACTGCAACCCTGTTTCCAAATCTAAACCATTTGTTATTTGTAATTCAATCAGATCTTCTATATATGAAAATGGTCTGCATGTTTGTGCCAGATTATACACTGTAGTAAATATGTACTACCCAAATATTTCTCAGTCATCCTCTCCAGTCCTTTGCTTATCACATCCTGCTCACATTGCTTCAACTTCTCTGTACAGATGTTATGAGCCTTAAACGAGAGATGTTCCTTCAATTTCTTTCTGAAGGAAGCTTGTTGTATTTCTTTACTCTTTCCTGGTGGTTCAGTTTGGAAATTCTTCCATTCCTTAGCTCCATGGACCCTTTTTTCTTTAGTCAAAATTGCAAATCTTGTGCAATGCTTGCAACCTAATTATTTCCAGGAAATGTCCAGTCCATCATATTTTCCCTTAAAATTATTGTACTGCTGCAGTGTCCAGCAGTCAGGAAGGTTCCTTTCAATGTCTGATTCAATTCTTCCAGTACCTGATGATGTGCTGGCTCTGCTTTCCCCGGGTCGCAGTTTGGATGATGTGCTGGCTCTGCTTTCCCCTGGTTGAGGTGTGGATGACGTGCTGGCACTGCTTTCCTCCGACTCCAATGGTTGTGGTTGTGACTCTTTTGGATCTCCTTTTGTTTTCTTGCCAAAGAAAGCAACCAAATTCATATGCCTTTTCATCTTGGTAATATACTGAAAAAAAATTCAACAATGTAGTAGTTTGGCCTCGATTGTTGTTGTAAGTTGAGTGGTGAAGGCCGTGGCAAGCATAGAAAGCAGGTGAGGAACAGAGATTAGTAATATTCAGTTACTTTTAAGAGTCCCTGACAATATAGCTAGTTAATGTTTAAAAGATGTTATGGAAGGGGAACAAGTTTCACCAGACAAGACTGAGATGGAACTGAAAGTGGATTTGAAAATGACAGTCTATAAAAAAGATGTTGCACTGTGTATATAAAAGAATGGCTGATATTACAATTTATTAATTGAAAAAGAAACACAAATGGAAATACTATTAACAAACCAAAGGAGTTTGTTATTTTGTGCCAGTAGTGGCACAAAAATCTTTCCTAGCCAAGACTACTTACCTGGACCAACAGTCCCTAATGGAATGCTTTCTCTATAGCAGAGAGAGAGAAGCCAGGGGAAGCCATGTTTGGTCACCTAAACTTTTTAGAATGCAGCTTAAAATATACTGAAGCTTTTTACAGCCTTATGCAGATATATATAGTACAAAAAAAAGATAATAGTACAAAATCATCTAAGAAGTTAGATTAAGAATGGAATTGATAGGCACATTCACAGCGCAATACTCAATTCTTTTTCTGAAATTGATTCCTCAGTTTAAAAAACTGGACTATATGAATTAGGTTCAGTATTGTGCTCTGCTAGTACTCAAATTTAGTATTCAAGATTGTGTCAAGGTTAGCAAAAATGGTAAGGCAACATATAGATTTAAATTTTGAAACCAGTTGATACGCATATAAATAAAGGGAGTACAATACATATTTAATTTTACACATGTTAACAGCAGCTAGAATTATGTTTGAACAACACTGAAAAAAATGAAGAGATCCCTATAGATGAAAACGAAATTTAAAAATTACAATGTGTAGAAATGGATAGAGATAAGAGGTAGAAATTAGGGGTAGAATGATCATTGCTATGTATGAATTAAATACAGAGGGTTGATAATTATAAACATGTTGATATAATTAACAAAATTAGAAATAAGCCAATACAAAGAAATTTAAATATATTTTTTTTGTTACACTACTGTTGTTACATGTTGATACTTGGTTTTTTCCTGAATGATATATGCCCTGCCTGGCAATACTTATTCATAAAACCAAAACAGATACTGAAAAAATAAATAAATACATAAATAAAAATTATTTTACTATTATTGTTAGAAGTTGATACTTCTGTTTGTTTCTTCTTTGCTTTTTGAAAAAGCAAAGCAGAAACATAAGTATCAATATGTAACAATAATAGTAGTGTAACAAAAACTTCATTTATGTATCTATTAATGTTTTCAGTATCTCTAGTACAGGGGTCAGGGAACTTTTTTACCTCTTACCCCCCAAAAAATTTATAAACGCAGACGTTACCCCTCCCGGCCTCTCCCCCTCCCCGGCCACCTCAGGCTGCTGACACATAATTTGGAGGTCGAGGCGGGAGGAGGTGCCCTCCCCCCCCCCCGCGGCTGGGAAGAAGGCGGGATAGCTCGCTCCAGGGAATGAAATGTCACCAGGCTTCCCGAGGGCTTCTGGGAATTTTCTCGGGGCCAAGGCGGCAGTTGCAGGTGCCTCTTCGCTTCCTGTGTGCCTGGCAGTGATGAGAGGCTTCGGGGAGGGAGCCGGGCTGGCTGGCTAGTTGGCAGGCAGGCAGGGCCTGGGGGCGAGGAAGCGGGAAGGGAGGATGATATTTGGGAGCCACGGTGACACAAACTGCGCGCGAAAAGCGTGCGGTCATCGCAGCGCGGGGGAAAGCGTCCCTTTTCCCAAAATGCTCTGCCCTATGCCAGAAGCTCGCCTTCCCCTAAAAAACGGGCGGCGCGGCTCTTGCAGAATCTAGCCTGGAGTCATTTCCGACCCAGGAAACAAGGGTGGGGTGGAGGGGATAAATTTGCCTCAAGGGTGTTTTAATAACTGCTGCTATGCCGATAGTTCCGCCATTGGCCAGCGCAACCTCCTCATTACCCCCAGATTTTCACTTTTACCCCATTTGGGGTAATTTACCCCTGTTCCCTGACCACTGCTCTAGTAGATTTTCAGCAAAAAGCAAAAGCAGAAACGTAAGTATCAATATGTAACAATAACAGCAGTGTAACAAAAATAATTCATTTACGTATGTATTCAGGTTTTCAGTATGATACTGAAAAATAAATGAAAACGTTGTTGTGGTGGAGAGAAGATGTCCCTTTAGCAAGGCAGGAGGTGGTGCATGGACTGAACACCATGGCTTGTTTTGTGGGATCTGGACCTTAGTAGGCTTTTCTGTTTTAGAAAGCAGGTTGCACCCCTTGCCCTGAAATGAACTTTTATTTGAAGCTTAGATGACCAAGTGCTGCACCATCTCTCCAGTTGTCCTTTGCCCTTTTTCCTGCCGCCTGCCACCTTTTGCTGGTCCAAGCTAAGAAACTTGAGTTTACTTAATGAACCTCATTCTACTGCCTTTCCGTCCTTCTCCCCTCCCACCCGTTAAATTTCTCATCCTCCCCCAGGCTATAGGCCTAATTTAGCGAGATAAAGCAGATGTGCTGGGTGGAGAGGGGAAAGCTGGGTTTTTTTGGCTTGGGATCGGCCACCGCATTAGAGGTTTCATTAAAAGTCCTTTTTTAAAAGTGTGGCTGTGGAGCCCTTCCTGGGGAGCAAACCTGGCTTGGACAAACTGATCTGTCCCAAAGGCGACCTCCAAAATTTCCATGTGCCTTTGCCAGCCCAAGTACCTTGCCCATCAAATCCCAATGGGGCCAGCACCTGGCAGTGGTGGCACTCTGGGCAGGTAAGCGGGCATATGTCCCAGGGCCGCACATGCGCACTGCAGCAGAACAGTAGACTTGGCCTCAGCATGGTAGTCTCCCAGAAACGGCACATCTCCCCATTGTAGCCTGAATGTGGAACCTGAGGCAGAGGAGAAGGTGACTGGGCAGCATGCGGGCAGAAAGATGGTGAGAGCCAGGCCCCAAAGGTGGCCAAGCCTTGCTGTGTCCACCCCGAGGCTGCCCTCCAGCCGAGTGCCTTACCTTTGCAGGCAGCCGTGGTGAGCAGAGCAGGCGAGGTGCGGAGATCAGCTGGGCTGCATGGTCTGAGCAAGTGAGCCAGAGCGTAGCTGGGTGCAGGAGTGACTGTAACCACCGGCCAAGGTGGGCAAGGTGAGATAGGGCAAGATAGGGTAGGCAGGGCCAGCCAGTGGTGGGATTTGCCAGTTCTCTGAACTGCGCAGAATTGTAACGACTGGTTCGCTCGAACCAGTCCAAACTGGCAGCAGCCCACTGCTGGGTTTATCTATAACTATGATTTCATTATGGGCAGATCTGGCATATGTTAGTGAGGCCTGGATTGACATAAGGTCAAGGAGGCTCACAGAGAGAGAGAGAGAGAGAGAGAGAGAGAGAGAGAGAGAGAGAGAGGGATCCCTACCTAGGTTTCAAAACAACTCCATGGTAGAGAAGATGGCAATTGTCACACAAGAGTTTCCAAGTTACTAGACACACTATTCTGCAGATAAATGTTGCTATTTGTGAGGTTAGACCTCAGAGACAAGTTATGGGTGTTATTGTATGAACCTCCTTATTCCATAGCCTTCATCCCTGTTTGACTGGTTTTCCAAAGTCATTTAAATTGTTACCTACTCTGGGGATGGAGGAAATAGATAATGATTTTGTGGTCAGCATGACCTATGGGCTGCCATAGGTGATTTCAGGTCCATCCCACATAGGCACTTTTATAATTTGCTTGTCTCAAAATAACTGAGACACAATCTGAGGGTGGGCAGCATTTCTATAAGTCCCTTGTCAAAGTCAGATCACTCTCTACTTCTATAAAATTAAGCAGTGTCACAAGTTTTGGGAAGTCCTTGCATCATTTCCTGCTGGGTCTTGAATAAGAGCTCAACTACAACTCTTGACAAAATTGTTCCTGAGTGTACCTACCTTCCTATCATAGGAAGCTGGTCTGGATCATTGAGGAGCTCTGAGAGAAGAAGCAACAGAATTATTTTGGTATAAAATAAAGAGTGAACGTGACTGAACATGGATAAGAGCTGAAGTTCATGCCCATATCTTTTATTGCAATAGCATGACCATTTTTTAAGGTAAAGGAGAGCCCACTACTTCCCAAAGCAGCCTGCCATTGGTGAATGTCTCTTACTGTTAGGAAACCATTCCTGATGTCTGACCAAAATCAACAACCATGTAACTTAAAAAGCCATTGTTTCTTGTTCTGCCTTCCTTCTCACCATTACTGTTATTGCCAACATTCCAATGTGACATATTCCATTGATCCACCTCCCCCCAATTTTTCTCTTGCATCCTTCAACTGCCACTGCTACTCTGTCACCTATGCCCCAGGACAGCATATCCCACAAGACTATTCACCCCACCACCCAATTTCCTCTTTTTTCCTCACTCTGCTGCCAAATGTGACTCATGTCACTTTGGCATCATCTATTTTTAAGGTGCTTCTTTGGGCCCATTGCATTATCTTCCAACATTTGCATCATCCACTGTGACCATTGGAGGGAAGAAGATAATCACAAAAGCCTATCACATGAATAACCACACTAACTGCAAAGTAGAGAATGGATGAAGGCTCTTTCCACCTCCGCCTCCACCCCGCCCCAATCCCATTGCAATCATCAATACTTTTTCTTTCTTTTCTTTTCCAGTTCGCTTTGTCCCTTCCTTCACGTCCGGTGCTTTTTCCATGCTTGCTGTTCTGTATGGACATTTGCATTCCTGGAATCCTGCACCCCTGATTGGACAAGCGCACAGCAACCGGATTGGTTGAGCGCGCGGCACTGATTGGCCGTTCCAAAGCGACCGCGATTGGCCGAGCCGATCGCGGGCGATTCGAACGGCTGTCATTGGCCGCGGCGCCCGGCACCAGTTCAATATAAACCGCCGCACACCCAGCCGGCGGCAGATTTAAAACCTGAAATAAAAAGAGATTAAGCCCAGTCACTGCCTCGCGTCTTTTATGATCGTATCGGCCGATACGACACTGGCGACGAGGGTGGGATCCTGAAGCAAGACCCACATCGCACGTGGCACACGGAACAGCAACAGGCAACATGGCCAGCGGCAACGCACCACCCGCACCCTTCAACCAAGCTGCCGAGGACTGGGAATCCTACATCGATAGATTCCTCATGTTCTTGGAGAGCAGCAATCTCAAAGACGCAAATGGGCAGAAAAAAAGGGCCGTGTTCCTGACCCACTGCGGCCCACAGTGTTTAAGATGGTGAAGGCCTTCGCCAAACCCCTCGACGTAAAGACCATGGATTGGGCCAACCTCGAGCCCTGCTGCGAAGCCACTACACGCCTGCTGTGCCCACCCTCATCCGGCGACACAATTTCTACCGGCGGGATCAAAAGGAGGGCGAGAGCATCAGCGACTTCATGGCTGATCTACGGGACCTCGGGGGCCTGTGCAGGTTCACCGACCTCGACGAAGCCCTGTGGGACCGCGTCATCCTCGGCCTCAAAGACCCCATCCTGCAAAGCCGGCTCATGGCGAGGGGCAACATATCCCTCACCGACGCCCTCGCCGAGGCAACCGCAGCGGAAGCGACCAGGAGATCAGTGGCCCGGATGCGGCAAGCGAGCACCACGGATCGTCCAGCCACGGCCGAGATGACCCCGACCCCCAAGAGGCAGACTGAGACCACCCGCCGAACAACCACATCCACACACCACGGCGACCTCGACTCCCCCACCGACTCCGAGGACGACGAGGAAGACATCCACCGGCTACAGATGGAACGAGACCGGCGCGAGCAGCGGAGCCGCAAGTTGAGGTTCCAGTGCTCCGGGTGCGGTGGCGATCACCCACGGTTGGAATGCTGGTTCTTCGATGCAATATGCCAGCACTGCGACAAACGGGGCCACATCGCCAAGGTGTGCCATTTTAAAAGGAACCACAGCCCCCGGAGCCGAGACATCAGCCCGCGGAGACGAGACGGCACCCCCCCGAGGACCCAAGACCGAAACACCGAGAGCTGGTGGAGCCGGGAAGGAAGGAACAGGCATTTCAACGAGGCCCGACAACGAGAAGAAACCCACCAAACGGTCGTTATCGGCCATTCATCCAACTGGGATGGCCGAAAGGTCCACGTGGAGGTGGCCATTGAAGACCGCCCATGCAAAATGGAGGTGGATTCCGGATCCGACCTCTCCATGGTCGCATGGCGGGAAATCAAGCGTTTGGTGCCAACCATACATCGGCGAGAACTGGAGAGCCAGAAACTCATCCTCAAGGACTACCAGGGGAACCGCATCCCCGTGGTAGGAATTGGATACTTCAAAGTCACATTTAAGGGGCGCACTGAGATACTCCCCCTAACCGTCGTAGAGAAGGACTGCCCCAGCCTCTTGGGGCTGCAATGGTTCACGCCGTTGGTAATAGAGGTGACCGGCACCAACCACATCACCGAGACGGACTTCCAAGAGGTCTTCGACGGCAGCCTAGGCAAGTACCGAGGGCCCCCGATAACCTTCAGCCTAGACCCCGCCATCGCCCCAATCCGCCTCAAACCCCGGCGAGTACCTTTCGCACTCAGGGCCAAAATCAATGAGCAACTAAATAAGCTCATCGAACAGGGGGTACTCGAGCCAATAGACCATGCCAGGTGGGAGACCCCTATAGTCACCCCAGTAAAACCAGACGGGTCAGTGAGAATTTGCGGTGACTATAAGGCCACCCTCAACTGCGCGCTGCAACAGAGCGCTTACCCCGTCCCGGTGGTACAGCACCTTCTGCACTCACTGGGGGGGGGCAAGTTTTTCACCAAACTCGACCTGGCACAAGCTTATCAGCAACTGCCGGTTGACAAGGAAACAGCAGAAGCGCAAACCATAGTCACCCACCGCAGGGCATTCCGCTGCAAGAGGCTCCAGTTTGGAGTCAGCGTAGCCCCGGGGGTCTTCCAAAGTTTAATGGAGAGGTTGCTCCAGGGCATCAAAGGGGTAGTGCCCTATTTTGACAACGTGCTGGTGTCAGCGGCCGACCAAAAACAACTAGAAAGCCACCTGAGGGAGGTGCTTCAAAGGTTCAAAGACGCAGGGCTAAAAGTCAAGAAAGAGAAATGCCAGCTGCACACAGAAAGAGTCGAGTTCCTAGGGTACCTCCTAGACCAGCACAGGATTCACCCAACCGAAAAAAAAATCAGAGCCATCAAGGAAGCCCCCAGACCAAGAAATAAAACCGAATTACAGGCGTTTCTGGGGTTGATTAACTTCTATAATGTTTTCCTGCCCCAAAAGGCAACTGCGGCAGAACTGTTGCATAGGCTGCTCGACAAGACAGCCACCTGGAGCTGGGGAAGGCAAGAGGAAGACGCATTCAACCAAACAAAAGACCTGCTCACATCGGACGCTGTTCTCATCCAATACAGCGAGACACTACCCCTAACTGTAACGTGCGACGCGTCCCCTTTCGGCGTCGGGGCCATCCTCAGCCACACCCTCGCTGATGGAAAAGAAGCACCCATCGCCTTCTTTTCGAGGACTCTCTCAAAACCGGAAAGGAATTACAGCCAGCTGGACAAGGAGGCCCTGGCAATCATCGCAGCCGTAAAGAAGTTTCACGAGTACCTTTACGGCAGGACTTTTTCCATCATCACAGACCACAAACCGCTGCTTGGAATCCTGGCGGGGGACAGGGCCACCCCAAACATCCTATCCCTGAGGATGACAAGGTGGTCCGAATTCCTCGCCGCCTACAATTACTGGCTAAACCATCGCCCCGGTAAGTCAATCCCGCACGCAGACGCATTAAGCCGCACACCATTACCCGACCTGGACGCTGACCCAGCACCCACCATGTCCACCCTGAGCATAGAGACTTTACCCAACCTCCCCCGTCAGACATTGCCCTGGCAACAAATAAAGACAAACGTCTTTAAGATGGGTGGAGAAAGGGTGGCCAGAAAAAGACAATGATGAACAATTCAGAACTTTCTGGAGCCGCCAAACAGAACTCTTCACACAAAAGGGCTGCTTACTGTGGGGAGACAGAGTCATAATCCCGGAAAAACTACAGAAAAGAGTCTTGGACATGCTGCATGAAGGGCACCCTGACATCGTTAGAACAAAAGCCCTGGCCAGAAGTCATGCCTGGTGGCCAGCAATGGACAAGGAAATCGAAGCCTGGGTGGCATCGTGCAAGCAATGCCAAGAATCCAGACCGAGCCCTCCCGCCGCCCCAATCCTGGAATGGGAAACCCCCAGAGGGCCATGGTCCAGGATTCACATAGATTTCGCGGGACCCACCAAACGACACACGTTCCTGGTGACGGTAGACGCTTACTCCAACTGGCTGGAGGTAAGCAACATGAGAACAACCACCATAGAAGCCGTCATCAAGGAACTCAGCAAATTATTCGCAACCCACGGCCTCCCAGAAGTCATCATATCTGACAATGGCCCCCAGTTCACCGCGCTACCCTTCGAAAGATTCCTGGCAGAACAGGGGATTTGGCACGCGCTGACAGCACCGGCTCACCCGGCGGTGAACGGAAGGGTGGAAAAAATGGTCCAATTCACGAAAAAGACGATTCAAAAATCGAAACTGGGGAAATACAGGACAAAATCAACAGGATGTTATTCATACAACACATAACCCCGAACACAACAACGAACCAGAGCCCGGCAGAGCTGCTGATGGGAAGAAAGCTGCGATCACCACTCGACCGCCTGCACCCCACATACAACCCAGAAAAACCCTCCAACTACTCCAGCAAGCACTGGACGTTCACACCAGGAGACGCGGTCTATGCGAAAAACTTGACAGGGGACCCACTATGGATACCAGCAACGATAACCCAGGTAATGGGTCCCCGCTCGTACCGGCTACTAACAAACGACGGGCGAGCATGGAAACGACACATCGATCAGCTAAGATTGAGAACCACGGCGGGAAATACAACTGACACGCAAGCAGACAGAAACAGAGAACCAGGAACAGAGAGGGAATGCCAAAATACCAACCAAGAGGGGAGGGAAAACCCCAAAGAACAAAACAGACAACCCCATCAAAAAAGAAACCAGGAATACTCACCTACCGAAGCACCAGGGAACGACCCGCTCGAAGCCTCACCTGGAAGAAGCAGCCAAGCCAGCTCGACCAGCCCGGGAAGCCCGAGCGGGAGCAGCGAAGCCAGCAACTCGACCAGCCCGGGTAGCCCAGGAGGGAGCTGCGGCGAGAGGCCTGACTCACCCTTCCAGGCGGTTCCATCGACGAGGCGGAGAGCGATACAGACCCCGACCGAACCGGCCGGCAGCCAAGAGACAACTAACCTGCGCAGGTCCAGTAGGCAAGTACGGAGCCCCGCCTACTTACGGGACTACGTCACGTAGGACCGAACCAAGAGGGGAGGGGTGTTCTGTATGGACATTTGCATTCCTGGAATCCTGTACCCCTGATTGGACAAGCGCACAGCAACCGGATTGGTCGAGCGCGCGGCACTGATTGGCCGTTCCGAAGCGACCGCGATTGGCCGAGCTGATCGCGGGCGATTCGAACAGCTGTCATTGGCCGCAGCGCCCGGCACCAGTTCAATATAAGCCGCCGCACACCCAGCCGGCGGCAGATTTAAAACCTGAAATAAAAAGAGCTTAAGCCCAGTCACTGCCTCGCGTCTTTTATGATCGTATCAGCCGATACGACACTTGCCTGCTCCTGATTCCCTACCACCAAACCTGCCAGATCCTGCCATTCCCAAGGAATTTTCTTTCAGCCTCTGTCCCTCAATTTCTTCAGCCTCATTCTCTCAGATCTCACAACACTCATCCAACATTTTAAAATTTCTACCTAAATAACTATGCATATATATTTTGTTCTAAATTAAATTTATGGAGATGATGATGGATAAATGGAGTAAGTAATTGGAGAGGAAGTGGTGAAATGTTGGAGCAGGATAGAAATTGGAAAATTAATTGGAAATAACCTGCTGTTCAATCACTAAAGATAATGCTAATGAAACAACCCTGCCTGCTTTTTTATTTAGTCGCATGGAATCAAAGGAATCTGTGATTTTTGTGATGATCTAGAAATAGAGAACACATTAATTGCAGCATTTTTATTATTGGTAATTTGGTGGAGGCTTTACCTTTGCTGGAATGTAAATAAAACCTAGTAATTTTAATTTTGCAGATAGATATAAATTGAGCATGAGCATATTTTATTCTAAACTTTTCATATGCCCTTGAATATGACAAGGGTTATTTGCTGTTTTGTGTCCAAGGAATGGGTCAGATTTCTGAACACTATAATCTCACAGAATGTTCTTAAGCATTTCCTTAATAACAACCATGTCATTGTCCTTTCATCTGCCAATTCTGTTTGACCCCAACTATGAGATGCTGCAGACCACCATTTTTCAACGATCTTCTTAATTTTGACTGGGCCAGTTTTATTGCATTTTACAAACACCCCAGGTATATAGAGGCTATATCTAAATTCCAGAGCAAACTAGTCCTGTCAATTGTTTTTTTTTTTTAAATCTTATTCTGAAAGAACATGGAAATCAATTTTTCCCTATTTCTGTTATGGCTAGGAACCCATCACTTTCAGCTCAGCTACAGGATTAATCTACTGAAGAGTTTGCAGGAGTTTTGCTGACATGTAAGCATTTTCAGAATATATTACATTGCTTCCCCTCTCGGCAGCACTACTTTATAAAAAACAGCTCTGCCTTTGTCTCCTGACACTCAGCAAGAAGAAGAAGAGGAGGAGGAGGAGGAGGAGCTTGAGGATCTTCTAGTCCAATCTCCTACCCAACTGGAGTCTTTGTACCATTCCATACAAATGTCCAATCTTTTCAGAAATAGAGTACCTACAACTCTCGAAGGCAAGCTATTTCACAAGAAGACCACAAGCACAAACACAATCAAATAGAGTCTTTTCTCTCTGCAAGTGATATACATTATGGGCAACTTGATACCAGCCACAAAAATCAGTTTAGATCCAGTGTGTTCTTCATAAAAGAGTCTGTAGACCCTATCAGTTCTTATTCAGTTCAGCTTAGAGCTCAGGTTTAAAATGAGAAATTATCTGGTTAAATAGGAAACAATTAAAACTTTTAAAATGTTCTACTGAGCAAGTACAATTGACCATTCTGAAAGAATGATGAATGCTGGCTTTGAAGTGGTTCCTGCTGTTTTAAATTCAAGCTCCTTCAGTTTTTACTTTTCTTTAAAAAAATGCAGATTCATAAAAGTATATTGATTTTGACTTGATGCCATAGACATAGTTGTTCCTTACTGAAAGATAAAAAAGAAAAGACACCCTCAACCCAAGCTAGACTCTTAGAGAAAAATCCATGTAATTTGCTTTGCAGTATTGCATCCCTGGTTTGACTTTGCCTTGTTTCAGAATATTTTTTCAGTTTGCCTACCACCCTGGAATTCCCAGGTGATGGTCCTTCCAGGAAGTAACCAGGGCCCAATTATCCAGGATTAACAAAATGAGCTAAATCCTGCAAAGCATTATCATATTTCATAGATGATATAGAAGTTCTTGGAAAATGAGTTTTATACCGTGTTTCTCATATAATAAGGACGGGTCTTTTTTTTTTTTTTTTTTTGAGCCCCGAAAAAATGGCTAGGACATCTTTTGGGAGGTGAATTAATTTCTCCCCCCCTCCGGTGCACCCTCACCTAAAGCGTCCCATGGGCAGCCACACCTCGCCACCAGCCACTCCTAACAGCCAATCATGGTGGAGCGTGGAGGGCTCCCTACCCCCACCAAGCACCATTGCTGCAGACCTGGGTCATCGGGCAGGCGGTGGCAGTGTGGATGTCTGCTGGCAGCGTTTCAGCCAATTATTGGGCCTCCATAGCTCCCACGGTTCCCACCAGCACTGGTGCCTCTCTCACCAGCGCCATCTCAAACAACAGTGTCTGAGTCGCTCCCGCTTTTTCCCCCATCCCCATCCCCACAACAACAGGGGAAAAAAAACATTTTGAGGTACCTGGGAGTGCCACGTTTTTGTTTAATCCCGAGCATCTGGTTGGGTGTGAGAAGAGCTGAGCAAGCCTCTCTGCTGCTGCTACCCTTGGCGCTCCAGCCTCGGGCTCTGCAAGTTTCCAAAAGTCCCAGTGCGCAGCCCGTTCCTGCATTCCAAGTACGCCCAGGCCGAGCTGCAGCTGTCCCTCTCTTGCCAGCACTGTCTCCAACAATGGCAGTAGCGACGGGAACTGTGGAAAACATGCTGGGACTTCCTATTGGGGGGTGTATTGTATGTATTGTTGGAGAAACACGGTAATATTTTCAATCCACAGGTCACGCTAAACCAACTGAACAGAGAACCAAACCCCAAACACCATGAACAGTTGATTTTCCCTGATACAATTGCCTCTTTTTGACCTTCTTCCTTGTGAAAAGCAATAGGGTTGCATGAATGTACCAGTTCATTTAAGTAGTAACAATCCACAGGATTTTGATTTTGATCAAAGGGCAAGAGCCTAGAGCATTTTACTCTGAATGCTGTACAGATCACAAGCACAGAGAGGTGCCTGGTCGAATCTTCAAATAATAAGGCAATAAAATTTTGTTGTCACCTGATTACAATTTGATTGATTAAAAAGTACTGAAAATCCTGTGGCAGAGACCTCCCAACGTTCCTGAACTTCAGCTCCCAATAGGCACAACTCACATAGGCTAAGATGATAAATACAGAAATCAGAACGTTTTTCACTTGAACTGCCCATTCATTAATTTCTGCATGATCTGGGATGATGTTACCCCTAAAATCTGAAAGGTGTGTGCGGTGGCAGCCAAAAAAGCTAATACAGTCCTTGGTTGTATAAACAGAGGCAGGGAATCAAAATCACGTGAAATATTAGTACTGCTTTATAAATCCTTAGTAAGATCACACCTAGGATACTGCATCCAGTTTTGGTCACCACGTTACAAAAAAGATGTTGAGAGTTTGGAAAAAAAACAAAGAATAGCAATTAAGATTATTAAGGCATGGAGACTAAAATATATGAGGAACTGTTGCAGGATTTGGGTTTGGCTAGTCTAGAAAAAAAAATGACTGGGGGTGACATGATAGCAATATTCCAGTATTTGAGGGCTGCCACAAAGAAAAGGGAGTCAACTTATTTTCTAAAGCACCAGGAAGCAAGATAAGAAACAATGGATGGAAACTAAGGAGAGAAGCAACCTGGAATTAAGGAGAAATTTCCTAACAGTGAGGACAACCATGTTTCCCCCCAAATAAGGCCCAGTCTGATATTTTTGGGGCTCCAAAATAAGAACTAGAGCTTATTTGGGGGGATGTCTTTTTTATGTATGGGAGGCCCACTTCTGCTTGCTCATGGCTACAATGCGGCAGAAGGCTGTGAGGCACATCAGTGCCACGACTGTGAGGCGGGGGGGGGGGCTATAGCTGCCCCATGCACCTCACACCAGCTTACCTCAGGGCCCTGTAGCCAGGCATGGTACATGGCCCTGCAGCCATGTACCAACACCTGCCTCACCTCATGGTGGTGGCTCCAGCAGCCCCATCTAGCAGGACCCTGCAAGGCTGCTGGCCCACTTTTGCTTGTTTGTGCTCACAATGCTGAGAGATGGTGGGCTGGAGTCATGGGAGGCTCATCTTCACACCTCTTTGCTTTCCCACAGCCTGCGCAGCACATCAGGATCACCTGCCTTATCCCCCCCCCACATGCCTCTGCCTCCATCTGCTGCCAGTGCCATTGTCCAAAGATGAGCCTCTCACTCCAGCCCACCGACTCTTGGCTTTCCCATGTCACTTGTGGTGCATTCATATTGCATGCCTCCCTCCTGTCTCTGCCTGATAGGTAATCAACTCGCCTGTACTGTGCAGGCTGCGGCTCATGCTGGACACCATCAGGCCCTGCATCCTTGCCACATTTAGTGTTGGCCATATACCCTCACAGATGATGACCTTAGGTAGGGCTTATTTTGGGGTTAGAGCTTATATTAGGAGCACTCTAAAAATCAGGCTAAGTTTTATTTTCAAGGTAGGTCTTAATATTAGGAAAATGGAATTAACCCGTGGAACAGTTTGCCTTCAGAAATTGTGGGTTTTTCATGTCTAGCAAATGTTGGAAATGTAACAAAAAACCAAGCACATTTTACCATATGTGGTGGACTTGT
The DNA here is from genome assembly GCF_900518735.1 of Pseudonaja textilis. The sequence goes on from NW_020769329.1 coordinate 14,415,889, forward strand.
GTTAAAGCAAAAAAAATTTGGGCAAAAATACGCAGGGGGTTAGAAAAGATGATAGGGAAACATGTAGAACTGAACTGTTTTTATTACATAACACCATAAAAATATGATAAGCAAACTATATATTTAATATTGTATGTCTCAACAGTAGCAAGGATTATATTTGCACAATATTGGAAAAATGAAGAAGCACCACAAGATGAAGAGATAATTAGGAAGATACTAGATTGTGCAGAAATGGATAGACTTACATTGAAAATTAAATAGAAAGAAGACACCAAACATTATCAAACATGGAATTTATTTTACCAGTGGTTGTAAAAAACGGTTGGAGATTAAGAATATAATCTACATTGTTAAGCAAATTAAATATCCAGATAATAACACAATGTTTATTAAGCGCTATCAAATGTAAACAATAGAAAATTAATAAAAGTTATATACTGTATAAAGAAAAGAAATGATGGGTGCTTCATCACTGGAAGTTTTTAAGAAGAAACTTGACAGCCACTGGACAGGCTGAAATGGTATAGAATCTCCTGCTTGAGCAGGGGGTTGGACTAGAAGACCTCCAAGATCCCTTCCAGCTCTATGTTGATTGATTGTAAATCAGGATGGCTCCCCCCCCCCCCCCCCCGTAGCACTCTGGAAGGCTGTAAAGATGTAATATTCCCCCAGGCTATGGTTTCAACTGGCTGGAGTCTTTCTGCTGGTTGAAAGATGTTACTAGACAGACAGACAGACAGACAGACAGACAGATGAAAGATGTTACTAGACAGAAGATATTACTAGAAAGATGAAAGATGTTACTAGACAGACAGACAGATGCATGAAAGATAGGTTTTTGTTATATATTGTTTATTATTGTTTTTATCTTGCTGGGTGTATTGCAAACTGCTCAAAATCTCTGAGAGACAGGTAGCACCAAATTGAATAAAATAAACAAATCTCTAGACCCATGGTAGTTTTATTTTGAATGTAATAGTTTGTACCTTTTTTTTGTTTTTTGTTTACACATCTGATGTTATGGATATGATTGCTTCTTTTGGAATTGATGCCTTTCCTAGAGCAAATCTTCTTGTAATATGACTTACCTTTAATTTAATAGAATGGTACTTAGTGATATCTACATGAAGTAGTACCCATGTTTAGAAAGTGGGCCTGTTTCTTTGGTCATATCCAGGGGTGGGATTCAAATTTTTTAACAACCAGTTCTGTGGGCATGGCTTAATTGGTGGGCGTGGCTTGGTGGTCATGTTACTGGCTGGGCGTGGCTAACTCAGTATCACTCACATCGAGTCACGCATCTCCTCACCTGGCCTCTCATGACTGTGGGGATGCTGCAACAGTCGTAAGTGTGAAAAATGGTCATAAGTCGCTTTTTTCAGTGCCATTGTAACTTTGAATGGTCACTCCACACAAGCAAAGTACCAGCAAAGGAGGGGAAAAAAATTCCTGAGACATTCCTGAGACAGGAAGTCTAGTCCTGCCAAGAATGTAATAAGGGTTAACGGAGAGGCAGTTTCTGTAAGCAACACCAGAATGTTTCCTTCCTGCCTTCCTTACAGGATTAGGCCAGTAATTTCTTCTAACAACCAGTTCTCTGGATTGCTTAGAATGTTAACAACCAGTTCTAGAGAATAAGTGCGAACTGGTAGAATCCCACCCCTGGTCATATCCTATCATTTAGAGACACCTCAATACTGCAACTTTATTTTTTATTTATTTATTTGATTTATTTGATTTGTCAATTGCTTACAAGATAATAGGTATAATAATATAATAATTACATAATATAATATAATATACTCTCAATCTTACATGGGAAAAGACCCGAACACGCCAAAACCTTTCTTTGCACAGATATTTCTCTGGCTGCAGGGATTGCTTTGTGCAGAATTCTAAAGAAGCCAAAACACAGTCAATTTATAAGGATTGGAACATGATTGGAGATAATCTAGCCCAGGGGTGTCAAACTCACCTCATCACATGACGTATCATGACTTTTTTTTCCCTTTGCTAAATTGGATGTGGACATGGCCAGAGTGTGATGCATCCAATCCAGGGGTCGCGAATTTGACAGCCCTGATCTAGCCCAATACTCTGACCACATTCTCAACAAAGAGCTTCCACCATCAATGTGTTATCATTAAGTTTGTTCTTAATACAATCAAAACCTACCAGTTTGTAATTTAAACCATTCTCTCTTGTCCTGTCTATTGTCTACTGGAATAATTCTGAACAAATCTGCCTTGTTTTCTTATGTGACAGTCTTCTGGTTATACTGTAGTTATCATATCTTATGTATCATACCTCTTTTCTAAGCTCTTTATCATCTTTATCATCTTATTATCAGAGGGGGGCTGCTGCCGGTCCACACTAGTTAAGATTAGACACAGTTCAGCGAACCAGAAAATCTCACCCTGCTCCACCCATTTTTCGGCCTGTTTTGCGGGCCATTTCCAGCCTGTTTTTCGGATCATTTTCTGGGGTTCTGGCACTGCAATCCACATGGTCCCTTCTCCCCTTGCATCTCCCCAAGAGGTGAGAATTTTCAGGCATCTGGGGCACCAGACAACAGTTATAAATTGTGTAAAAGTTTATACAAAAGACAGTGTAAGAAATAGGATGCTTAGGCTACACAGAGAGGAAAAGAATCAAATATATCAAATCCAAATGCCTCCCCCCCTCCCCCCCGGTCTTCCATCAGAGAATGGCAGATACACAGATCTGACAAAGATTTTCTCTTTAGAAATACAAAAATGAAATTTTTTCTTTCCACATACTGAATTGTAGGTATACCTAACTTCTAACAAATGAAAGTGCCTTATAACTCTACAATGGTTTTTAAAGAAAAGGTAATTCTAACTTAATCCATTGTATTGCTATTCAATTCTACGTTAAATTTATATCTTCTTTGTGTGTTCTTTTAAAGGGGCAGAAATATAAATCATTATCACATTTTATAAAACTTGCCTTTAGCATTTTTGGTTTTGTTTGAACACATGTAAAAATATGTGTATTTAAAAATATAAAAAAGCATGATTTTCATAATCAAATGTGTATATCTAAGTTGTCTTTTATTTCCAGGACCTCTCAATTTGCGGTAAGAGGCAAGCATGTGACTGTAATTAATATAATAGGAATGAACAAATGAACCCCAATCAATTATGGTTACATTTGTTTCATTATACCAGAACTCAAATACAACAAACATCTCTCCTGAGGATATCATTGAAATAACCAGAGATGGCCCTGAGTTCAAATAAAATGATGGCTCTGTGGCCCCCAAATTTTGTAGAGTTGCTTGCAAAAATGAGTCCAGCTAATGTATATTCATTCATACAATAAACGCTATTGCAAAAACCAATCCCACCCATACAAAAAATCGCTCAAAACCAGACTTATCCATACTGCAAAGAATCCACTCCAGTGAACTCCACACAGAACTCAAAAAACATCTAGACAATGGAGAAAAGGATCTATACATACAACTTCAGCAACAGAGTGGTCAATGTCTGGAATACTCTACCTGACTCTGTGGTTTCTTCCCCAAACCCCAAAAACTTTAACCTTGAAATGTCTACTATTAACCTCACCCCTTTCCTAAGAGGTCTGTAAGGGGCGTGCATAAGCACACCAACGTGCCTACCGTCCCTGTCCTATTGTTTCTTTTTATTTTTCTTATATGTATCCATTTCATGTATGCATAACCATGTTTATACTTATACTTGTTATCTTATAATCGCTCGACAAATAAATAAATAAAAAATCTTTCTGACAGTTTGTGTGCAATTCTTTCAGAACCTCCAGTAAATCAATAATACATGGCGTTCATAAATGTGCAGACTTTATGAGAGCCTCTTTTTGAATTTGCTCACAAGCAAAGGAGAAATCTGAGTAAGAAAAATCTGAGAAAATTCTGGAAGTTCAGACTTTTTACAATTCAGATTTCAAAGCTGAGAAATTAAGGAAATGGCCATGTAATTTTTTTAGATAAGCCAAAATGTGGTTCTAATATTTTGCTTGGACATTACAAATGTTCTGTTTCTTTTTTCCAAAGAAGTAATAAGAACTTTCCTCCTGAGACCTTCACTCTTTGCCAACTGCAGGATCTCTCAATAAAATGCTTAACACCATCAACAAAGTAAAATTTCTACAGCTTTCTCCAGAAGCCATGATAATTATTTAACATATTTAACATATTTATATTGTTAGTTTTCATCCAGTAAGTTGTTGGATTAATTTAGAGCATAATAATCATAATCACAGAACAGTATGAGAAATAAAATGTGTGAGCTAAAATATTTTTGCCTGGCAAATAATAATGATAAAGCCAGTTTGATCATATGGTTAAGGCACTAGGCTAAAAACAAGGAAACCATGAGTTCAGTGTCATCTTAGCAATGAAAGCCAATTGGGTGACTTTGGGCCAGTTACTCTCTCTTATAGAGTTGTTATTGTGGGCAATAGGGGGAGGATGGTGTATTAGATAAGGTTTGCAGCCTTGAGTTATTTATAATAATAATAAAGATGGAATAAAAATGCTAAACACAAATGACAGTAATAACTGTAGAAGGTGCCTTGCCCATTATTGCTCAATATTGTCCTTTTATCAAAACTGATGCTTGGAGAAGATGTTTATCATTGTAGAAAGTTAGCACCCACCCCTCTCCTAGAAGAAAGAAATTTTTTGAGAAATATTAAAAAAGCAGAATATTATATTTCCCTGGAAACATGTTTCTTTTTACAGGCAGGAAGCAGACTCACTCTTAATACCCCCACCTTTATTAATATCCCTCAACAGATGTCAGCATTTAAGAGATAAAGCAATAGATAGCTCTATTCATAAGCAAATTCCTTGCAGCAAGATCTAAACAAAGATAGGATTAGTCCTCAGCCATAATAGGAATTGCCCAACACCCTTTCAGAACACAAGCGCCTTCATTGCATCATCTCAGTTTCACCACATCCTCCAAACTTCAACCAAACCTGGGACAACCTGCAGAGTCAGCTATAACCCCTACAACAGTCAATAGAATACATGTTCTTGCACAGGAACACAAAGCTCAAGTTCAAACTAAAGAGAAGGTATAAATACCCCTCACTCTCAACTCCATGTGGTCAGCTGCCTAGAACCACCCATGTGCTTCTGCTTCATCATTAAACCATCTTTCCAATCAGCCTCCAGGTTTCCAGTGTCTTTCTCCCAGCTTGGAACTGAACCAGATGGATATTTCTTCCAACATCATGAATTCTTAATATGGTGGGCTGATATGAAGAGAGATACATTTCCAAGTATTTGGAATCCACGCCATTTAAAACTTTCAAGAAAAGCCAAAATTGGCACAAGGAGTCCAAAAAATCTCATAAAAGAAGGAAGGACAGATACAAAGTCTCCAGACAATAGATTGCTAAACGATTTACAGAAATCTAAAAACATAATAGTTTTTTTCACAGCTATTGCTTCTTGTCTTAAATGTCATAAGTTAGGCTATGAATAACATTGTTCAATGTTCTTTTTAAAAATGTATCATAAGCTTGGTATAGTGGAGGTCATATTCTTTAACTTCTTTAATTTGACACTTAAATTTTCAAATCAGTTTCAAGGGTAGTCCCATAAACTGTAATAATATAGTTAGAAAGTACTAAATATCCACAAACAAAAAGAAAAACATCTGCTTGCTGTTTTCATACTCAGTGGGAGATGCCTTTGCCGGATTAGATCACACATTAAATGAAGTTTCCACTGTTGTATGTGTTGCAGAGCCACCTCCTGGCTGTAAGGAAGAGAACATACTCTCCTGAAGTCTAGTTGGCTTTTCTCCTTTGCTACAGATTTGATATATATCTTCTTTAAATGTGTATTTTTTACAAAAACTTTTTCAGTTACTTTCTCACTAGAATGAATAGCATGTTATCTAATGTTTGCATTGTATAAGCATATCTGTGGGGACACACAAGACTGTGTAGGCTGTATAATGTTTGTTAATCCTAGCCAGCCTTGGGATTCAAAAATTTATACTGTTGGTTCTGTGGGTCTGGCTTGGTGGGACAGGGGAAGGATACTGCAAAATCCCATTCCCTCTGCACCCCACTAACCTGCTTTCCAGCTCCGTTCTGCCATGCAGGGCAAGAAAAGAAGACCCAGCCAATCAGCTGGGAGTCGGGAGGCAGAGAATAGATGGGAGCGGGGACAGTCAGAGGTGGTATTTGCCGGTTTTCCACACTACTCAAAATTTCTGCTACGGGTTCTCCAGAACTGGTCAGAACCTGCTGAATAACATCTCTGATCCTAGACTATACTATTCCTGACCTCATTCCCAGAAAAAAAAAATGTCACCAAGATACTGGGAATTCTTATCACTCCTTGATATCTTCTGCTATAACTAATGGCCCTCAAGGCAGAGAAGAGAAGAATGTTGTGAAAGGAGGACTTGAACATTGAAGGAAGTAGCTTAAGAGCATTAAAACAGCTTTTTATATCCCTGGTAAAAAAAAAAAAAGATGCAATCCATTTTTCTGTCTACTTGTCTAAGACAGTATTCCAGTTTAGCACACAGGTATTTCGGTATGCACACAGATATTTCCTGAAAATATAAGAACTACTAATAAGTTGCTAAAACCCTGTTTAGGATTGACATGCTTAAAAGAATTATGATGAATGTTTACCTTTTGTCGGGGTAATGATTTAAGAGCTGACCAGCTACTATGATGATATAATACTGGGAATGAGTCAGCAAGGTTTTTGAAGCTGATATCACTTTAAGAGCCTTGTGGGAAGGAATATATAGGCTATTGGTCTATCAGATTCAACAAGGCTTTTGGATGATAACAGACTCCAAAATAAAGAGACATGAACCAAAGTTTTAGATAGGATGTTTCAAAATGTAGCAGAACTATTTGTAACCCTGCTGAGCTGTTGCTGTGAAATGTGATTTTGCAAACTACGTAGGTTTGAAAACCGTGAGAAATGAGGAACAGAAAGTAGCTGATGGATAGAGGTTTGAAATGTACATGGGTATATGTGGAGATTGTCTGTCAGTAAGAAGGAACAGAGAAGTAAGTTGTGAAATGTGTGCAGAAAAGTATAAAAAGAATGTCTTGGGATGTGTTCAGGGCCACTGGCCATGGCTACTCTTTGCCGGACTCAGCCATGTCAGTGGATCTCATTGCAATGAGTTATTGATATAAGTAATGTTATGATGGCTTTTCATGTTACAAATTGCTCATGAAATAAACCTCTGATCTTAAAGTAAGATTTATTGCTTGTGACTTGTCTGTGTTCCTCTTTTATTGAATTATTTTTATAACAGCCTGTAATAAGAAGAAGCCCTGTTGGGCAGTATCCCTCTCTCTCTATGTGTGTGCTTAATGTCTGATTCCTGTTTGTTTGAGGTCTGATTAAAGTATGTATATGTATACATTCTTTGTAGATAAAATCACTATTTAAATACAAACCAGTGTTTACTGTATTTGCTGCTGGGCTGTCTCACATAGTCACACTGTGCACACTCTGATAGGTTATGGGCCCAGTCAAGAGAGAAGGACAGAGTGACTAGAGAAATCAGAGAGAAGAAAAACCCAATGAGAGCTTGCACCAGAGCCAGAGTGGCTGTGCATCGTGTTTGTTAGTGGTTGATGCTTGTAATGGAAACAAGCAACATGGCTTCTGTTAGTGTAATGGAAGGAGGTTTCGCAGTGTCTCGGCTGAATTAGACAAATTACTACTCCTGGAGTGTAAAGATGGAGATGTACCTGCGAAAGGAGGAGTTGTGGATGGTAGTTATCAATCCACCAGCAGTCCTGCAGAAGAAATGGGACTGCAGAAGAAATGAAAAGGCATTAGCCAACATAATTCTGGCTTTGGAGGACAGTCAGCTGATACACGAGGGGCCTCCAGTAGGCAAAGGAATGCTGGGAGGCTTTACATAGTGTGTATGTTAGAGAGATTGCAGGTGTTCTGACCCAGGCTTCGTCCAAATTAAGGAAACATACTCTGTGAAGCAAAAAACAAACCTTTTTTAATGCGACACTGGGAATTATTTGCATTCCCAGACAAAACTCATTAAACACAATTGCCTGAGATAAGAGCATGCCTTTCAGGGTTGTAAAAGGCTGCCAAGAAACAGAAGTCCCCTTAATTAGAAGATAAACTGACAGAAATTCCAGCAAAGACAAACCAGAATTCACAGGGCTTCGATGAGGAATCAGAATCTAATGAATTTCTTTGCTTCTTGCAAAGAGTACATCACCAAGGGATGGCTTTTATTCCTTATGGGAGGGGCAATCATCTCCCAACCTTACTCCTGAGTCACCCCTGCTGCTTCAGCTGCTCTCTCCTTCTAGCAACCCTGCACACACGCGCACTGGGAACGGGTTCCCCAGGGTCCTCTGCTTCACTGCTGCCAGACTCCAAAGGCTCTGAAGGCAGCACCCCACTCTCAGATAGTCCTGGCCCCATCCCTGCATCAGATGCAGGACCCTCATCCAAGTCTTCACTTCCTGACTGGTTCCCTTTCATCCTCACTGTTCGATACCTCTGCAGTCCACACCGGCTGCTGGTGAACCACAACAGAAGGCAGCAAAGTGCTGCTGACAAGGAGACTGTATAAAGCACAGCTGAAGCTGGGGGAGAGCATATCCACACATCCTCAGGCTATGGGAAAGATATTCCTGGAGTTAGAGGAAAGAAGAATGGCATTTACTGAAGCACACAAGGTATATGTGCTGCTCAGTTCGTTGGACACTTCATGGGACATTCTTGTGACTAGTTTGGAGTCCATGCAAGACAGGGACTTAACCATGATGTATTTGACTGGCTGATTGTTGGAAAAAGAACAGAAATGGCTTGAAAGGCCAATAGGAAAGGAAGGAGATAATGCTTAGCTCAGGTCAACAACGGCAACACCCCAAGATATTAGCAGAGCAGCTGAGACTGTTTACACAGTGAAACGTTGCTTCACATGTGGTTCTACAGAGCTTCTCCATAGATGCTGCCTTGAGAGGAGAAACAGAGGAGCAACAAGACAAGGGTGTAGGGCTACTCAGTACATGAGGGGTGGTTCTTTGTCATCATTTTCCCTGGCAGCAACATTGTCTGAAAACACTAGAAACACTTGGTTGTTGAACAGTGGGGTGAGTCAGCATTTTGCTAATAACCCACAAATGTTTTCTGGCTTGAGACTAGCTAAACAAACATTTGTTAGTTTGGCTATTGGACAATGATCTGCTGTTAAAGGGGAAGGTAAAAACTATGTACCAGAGATAGGGGAAACATTAGACAATGTATTGCATGTACCTGAATTAGATCATAATCTGTTGAATATTTCCAGTTTATAACCAAGGGCATGAAATACTGTTTGCTGGAGGACAACATTCCATAAGGAAAGGTGGAAGAATTCATGCATGAGGGGTTAAACAAGATGGTGTGTACATACTAGGAAGGCAAGAGAATGATTGTGCATGAACACTTACAAACATTCCCACATATTGTGTACATTTGTTGCACAGGAGATTGGGCATGCAAGTTTTAGAGTACTGCAGAAGATGCCAGACCTAGCTGAGGGACTTAAACTAAAGCAATGCAAGATGTGCTTAGATTGTGCTGTTTGTAAAGAATCAAAGTCCAGGATGTATCCTGTGAGTAAGAAAAGCTCAAGACAAACAAACAGTCCTGCAGTTAGTGCACGCTGACTTGATTGGCCCTATCGCACACTCTTTAGGAGGAGCTAGGTACACCCTAGTCATAGTGGATGACTACACAAGATATGGATTTTGTTATCTGTTAAAAAGCAAGACAGAGGTATTGCAATAGTTCAAGCAGTGAATAAGACTTGTAGAGCACAGGTATGGCTGTAAAGTATACCAGTTGCAGACGGACAAGGGAACAGAGTTTATGTCTGATAATTTCCAAAGATGGTTAAGGAACTTAGGCATAAGGCATAGGCGTATGAATCCATACTCACCAGCTTAAAATAGAATAGCTGAAAGATGGAATGTCATATTGCAAACCATAAAAAGCTCACTGCTGAAAGTAGGGTCATTGCAACAAGCTCTAATACCTTGATAAAATAAAGTATGCTAAATATAAAGCACTATTTTTATGAAACTAGCTAAATCTGAGTTTGTGTGTGTTCAGACACACACGTCTCAGGTTAGAACCAGGGGGCATGCACCCATTACCTGCGACTGATTTATTAATTTGTGTGGGTTAAAAGCAGGTGATCTAAAATATACACATGCCAAATATCAAGAGAGAATCCAAAGTGCTGGATACAAGTATGTAATCAGTTGAAACCCTTTGCATAAAGCAAGATCTACATGTTCCTCATAGAAGCCCACTTCTAATGCTTATCATGCTTTGGACACTGCACAGTAACTACAGAAATGCCCTTGTGCACTACAGCTCATCTGTTTATTTTTTATTTATTTATTTTATTTTGTCAAGCGATTATGAGATAACAAGTATAAGTATAAACATGGTTATGAATACATGAAATGGATACATGTAAGAAAAAAAAAGAAACAATAGGACAGGGACGGTAGGCACGTTGGTGCACTTATACACGTCCCTTACAGACCTCTTAGGAAAGGGGTGAGGTCAATAGTAGACATTCCAAGGTTAAAATTTTTGGGGTTTGGGAAAGAAACCACAGAGTCAGGTAGAGTATTCCAGACATTGACCACTCTGTTGCTGAAGTCGTATTTCCTGCAATCAAGTTTGGTGTGGTTTACCTTGAGTTTGTATCTATTGTGTACTCTTGTATTGTTATGGTTGAAGCTGAAGTATTCATTGACAGGTAGGACATTGCAATATATAATTTTATGTACTATACTTAGATTGGACCAAAGACGGAGTAGTTCTAGGTTGTCTAGGTCTAGAATTTCAAGTCTGGTGGCATAAGGTATTCTGCAACGAGTAGAGGAGCGTAGAACTCTTCTTTTGAAATATTTCTGGACTTTCTCAACTGTATTAATATCAGATACGTAATGTGGGTTCCAGACTGATGAGCTGTATTCAAGTATTGGTCTAGCAAATGTTTTGTATGCTCTAGTTAGTAGTGTGATATTACCGGAGAAAAAGCTACACAAGATTAGATTAACAACTCTTAATGCCTTTTTGGCTATGTAGTTACAGTGGGATCTAGCACTTAGATCATTAGAGATGAGTACTCCAAGGTCCTTGATAGAGTTTGGATCCTCAACAAGGTCTTGACTATTCAGCTTGTATTTTATTTTCTGATTTTTTTTGCCAATATATAAGACAGAGCATTTATTGGTTGAGATTTGAAGTTTCCATTTGTTTGACCATTCTGATACATAGTCGAGGTCTTTTTGAAGGGTAGCAGTATTGTCTGTGGTGTTGAATAGATTTACATCATCAGCAAAAAGAATGCAGTTGCTCTTAATATGATCACAGAGGTCATTTATGTAGAGTATGAAGAGAGTTGGTCCTAGAATACTGCCTTGGGGGACACCACTGTTGACAGGTACAGAATTTGATAAGATGCTCCCAATTTTGACCATTTGTTGTCTGTTTGACAGGAATGCTTCTATCCAGTTATGCAGTTGTCCAGAGATATCATAAGATTTTAGTTTTAGGAGTAGTTTGTCGTGTACCACTGAATCAAAGGTTTTACCAAAGTCTATGTAGATTGTGTCTATTGCTTTGCCCTGATCGAGTTGTGTAGTCCATATGTTTTTGCAGTGTAAGAGTTGCAGATTACAGGATAGTTTTTTTCTGAAACCAGATTGTTTATTAGAGAGTAAGTTGTTTGTCTCTAAGTGGAGGATAATGGATTGGTCAATAATTGATTCCATAACTTTACAGATGATGCAGCATAAAGAGATTGGTCTGTAATTTTCTCAGAAACAAGTTCAAAGCTTACTTTTGGCAAATCATCACGGTTGCAACTTTGGGATTTTAACTTCAGTGACACTTCCTGTTGATAATCTTCCCACTTTCTCCTCATTCATGGTTCAGCCATGGCCTCGGGTCTGTCATAATAAAATGACAGACACTTTCACTTCAGGTTTTCAAGGGTTTCCCTTCTTGCCAGCTGGTGATCGCGTTTTGCCTTGCTGTCTTCTGGGCTTCCCCTCTTCTCCGCTTGGCTCTCCAGGCTCCTCACACCCCGAAAGGTCCCCAAAAGTGAAAGAACGGGATCCAGAGATGGAGACCGCTCCCCCTTCACCCTTTCACTAAGACATCACCACTGGAAGTCTGGTCTGTACTTTTCAACTAGGCTGGGGTCTCCCTTTTTGAAGATGGGGATAACCGTGGCTAGTGACCATAGGTTTGGCAAGGAGCTGATCCTGAAAGATTTTTCAAAGATTATGCTTAGAGGTTCGGCTATGGCAGAGGATAGCTTTTTTAAGAAGTAGGTACATATTCCTTCCGGTCAAATAGATAGAGATGGTTTTAGATTGCATAGTGCTTTTTCAACACTGTCTTCTGTAAAAATTGATATGTATTAGATCATTGTAGTTGTCTGTGGTTCGACTAGGAAATACTGGGCATGATCCATTGCTGTTGACAAATACTGAGCCAAAGAATGTGTTAAAGAAGTTGGCTTTAATTGTGTCTTCATTGAAGTCTTTACCATTAGGTCCTTTCAAGGGTGGGATGGACCTTGAGTATTTTAGTTTGTTGTTTACAAAATTGTAGAAATCGCGGGTGGAATTGGTGCATAGAAGGTTTTCCTCTTGTTTAATGTGATAATTGGTGCATTCAGTCTTTATCTGGTGGCATAAATTTTTGTATCAGCTTTTGAAGTTGACCAGATTTGTTTTTCCACCAAAATGATTTCTTTTTGGATTGAAGCTTCCTTATTGTTATGGGTAATTTGTTTTTTCTGGTTTTGGGAGTTGTTATTGGTACATATAGTTTGATGACTCTTTTGACTTCAAGTAAAAATATGTTGTAATGGTCTTCAACAGTATTGCATCCAGTGAATAGAAGTTACCAATCAAGAGATGAGAGATCATTGTCTGTAAGATCATAGTTGCCTTTTTTGAAGTTATAATTGGGGATTCCGTCATTATGATGATTTTTGTGTGGATGTATGTTGAGACAAAAGTCAATCATGTTGTGGTCACTGTTGGAAAAGGGTTCTTTAATTTATATTCCATAAATTGAATTCAAACTATTGCAGAAGATGAGATTGAGGCAGTTGTTAAGTCTATTATTGTTGGTTACTAGTTATTCTAGTCCCAAATTTGTTTACAGCATTGTAGAAGGTTGCATGTATGGATTCAGTTTTACATTCGTTTAGGGTCGAGTTAATATGAGGTAGATTGAGGTCACCAAGAAAGATAAAAGCATGTGGGCAGGATGTTGCCCATGTTAGTAGTGAATTTAACTTGTTTACATGTTCGATGTCATAATCAGGGTCTCTGTAACATAGTAAGAATCGAAATGTAATATTTAAGGACAGTTCACAGATGATGGTCTCAGGAAGAGCAAGCTCCTGGATAACTTGGATGTTTTTTAGATGTTGGGACTTTTTATAGAAGATAGCAACACCACCTCCTCTACGGATTTCACGATCTGATCAGTAAACATGATAGTCTCTTACTGTGGTAATGAAGTCAGGGAGAGATGCATTGAGCCATGTTTCACAGACAAATATGATGTTGAATTTAGCCGTATTTAGTAAGAGGAGAAATTCAGGTTTTTTATTTACAAGACTTCTTGCATTGAGTAGCTTGCATTTAAGGCCAGTTGTAGTTGGAATAGAGGTAGTTAGGAGCATGCGTGCCTAGTTTTGAGTGATAGTGGATTGGATAGGGTAGGGTTGGATGCGGAGCTGCAGGTTGTGTGAGTTTCTTTTGATGCAATCAGCACGATAGTCAATGTATAGATCCTTTTCTCCATTGTCTAGAATTTTTTTGAGTTCTGTGTGGAGTTCACTGGAGCAGATTCTTTTCAGTATGGATAAGTCTGGTCTTGAGCAATATTTTTTATGGGTGGGATTAGTTTTTTGCAATGGCGTTTATTGTATGAATGAATATACATTTGCTGGACTCATTTTTGCAAACAACTCTACAAAATTTTGGGGCCACAGAGCCGTCATTATATTTGAACTCAAGGTCATCTCTGGTTATTTCAATGATATCTTCAGGAGAGATGTTTGTTGTATTTGAGTTGCTTATGATATTGCAAACTTTGGTGATATCATCTGATTTGTTGGTATCTTCAAGACCAAATAAGATGGCATTTGGATGTTTCTGATCACATTCCATGATGTCTCTGATGAGTAAGGGGATATCATTTGTGGAATTATTTGATGTGATAGTGATTATTTGTGGCTGTGGTTTGGTGGTTATTTTTGGTTGTAGTTGTGATTTTAGTTGATGTAGTAGTTGTGGTAGTGGTTGTTGAGTTGGGATTTGATTTTGAGCTGATAGGTATTCGCTTATCTATGCTGTATTTTTTTTTCAAGAGAGATTAGGCTTGCTTATATAGTTGTTTCAAAACGTGCTGCTAAGCATTCTTCTATTGAGTGCATGAATGATTCTATGCTTTCAACTCTGTCAGACAGGTACTTAATTTGCTTAGCTTAGGTAAACATGATGGACATAGACAAGGGAATGTATCTGATGTTTTTAGGAGATCAGCTAGGTTTTTGTTTAAGTTTAAGCAGGCAAGGTGGGCTTGATTGTCACATAGGTGGCATTTAATGTTATTTTCACTTTCATTGATGGTTTCAAGACATTTGAAGTTTGTGCAGGAGTCTGGGAGGTCATTGGTAGATATATTATTCTTTTGTTGTTGTTTGGTAGTGGAGGGTTTGGAGTATTTGGCTGGCATGGTCAAGTGACAATAGTACACTAAACAATTACAATAGCTAATTAATGTGATAGGTAGACAGTTACTGAATGAATGTTGGTAATTAATAAATGCTAATTGATAACTTAGAGAACAAATCAAAAGTAAGATTACTTATTATTAAAATATCAATCAATCAATCAACTAGATAATCAATGATACAGTATTAAATCTATCAATTCAATAAATCAGTAAATTAGTGGTCATTTAACAATTAATTATTTTACTATTAAATGGTAAATCAATTATTTTAGGCAAAGCATTTTCTATTAATAATTGGTCTTGAGGTAATGAAATAGTGGAGGTAGTGAAGTATTGGAGGTTGGTAGTGAAAAGTTCCTTTGTTTTTCTTTAAAGCCACGTTGTTTTGTTTTATTTTGTTTTGTTTTTGTTTTTAAAGAGGAAGCATTGCTTGATAGATTTGAATGGAGAAGATTTGAATGAAATCTCCAATCATTGGGAGTTTGGAATGGATGAGATTTGGGTGGGGATTAAGTGGAGGTTGTCCAATCAGCTTAGTGGGGATTTAAATGCAGGCTGACTAATCAGCTGGGTGATTTAAATGGAGACTGTTTAGGAGATTATTCCTCTCAGATAGGGTCTATCGATTCTCTGTGAGTTTCCTCAGTTCTCTGCAATTCACGGCCGTTCAGAATCACTCTCCTGCTCTCCTCCAGTCCTAGCTCTTTTTCGGATGTTTAGGATCACCCTGTCAGTTCTGTCTCTTTTACTGCAGTTCAGAATCACACTCTCCACCAGTCACAGCTCATTCCATGCTGTTCATTCTATGCCGCTCAGAATGGCTCACTCTCAGAATCAGTCTCTCTGTAAGTGTCAGAATCACACAGAATCACATAACAACTGGCTCATATTTATGATGGTTGCAGTGTCCCAGGGTCATGTGATCACCTTTTGCGACCTTCAGAATAGCAAAGTCAATGGGGAAGCCAGACTCACTTAACAATAGTGATAGTAATTTAACAATTGCAGTAATTCACTTAACAAATGTGGCAAGAAAAGTCATAAAATGGGGCAAAACTCACTTAACCAATTTCTCACTTAGCAGCATACATTTTGGGCTCAATTGTGGTTGTAAGTCGAGGACTACCTGTAGCCTTTCTGTCACTATTTACAAACATAAACAAGACACAATTATATTAGTAGCAAGAGACAGGTTTTAAGTAGTAGCAAAAACAGAATAAGAGGCCATATAA
Source organism: Pseudonaja textilis (assembly GCF_900518735.1). The sequence continues at coordinate 14,431,933 of NW_020769329.1, forward strand.
GCCCCTAATGCTGGCAATACATATTGTTATTCATCTCCCAACTCTTCTGATTCCATTTAAAAAAGCAGATTGGATGTGTGTGGACATCAAGATGTTCTAAGTAAGGCATGTTTACAAGACTACATGGGTCACAGAAAACAAAATCCAGTTGCTGTTATGTCCCTGGACCTTGAAGAAGTTCCCACCCAGGTCCGTTCACACTGCAGGGGCGGCTGCCCCTTCTCATTGGCTGGGTTTCCCCAGCAGCCTGCTATAAAAGCAGGCTGCTGGGTCCAGCCCTTTCGGTGTTCGCTGCGAGCCAGTTCCAGGCTGAGCAAGCACGTTCAGTCCTTGTAAATAAACCTTGTTGCACTAAGCCCTGGTTCAGCCTCTTATTTCCCATACTTAATACTGGCGACGAGGATGGGATGGCTACCAGAGGCAAGCTGCAACGCTGAATCACTAAAACGCTGATCCGCAGCCCAGAGAGAGAGCGATCAGCCAAAATAAGGGCAAACGCTGACCGCAACCCAGAGAGAGCGATCAGCCCGAAATGAGAACGAACGCTGAATCACTAAAATGCTGATCTGCAGCCCAGAGAGAGAGCGATCAGCCAAAATAAGGGCAAACGCTGATCGCAACCCAGAGAGAGCGATCAGCCCGAAATGAGAACGAACGCTGAGCCGCAACCCAGAGAGAAAGCGATCAGCAAACAAGCTAGTGAAAGTGAGAAGCGCCTGTAGCCGCTCGTTAGCATAAGCTACAGAGGAAGTGTAGCGCTGCGAGCCGCAGCCGCTCGTGCCGTTTAGGCGCGAAATTCAAAAAGCTGTCAGCTGAGTCACATTCAAATACAACACAGCGTTGTATTACGAAATCGCTAACACCCACACAGGCGCGAATTTCAAAAAACGCTGCCAATGACCGTTGCAGTCTAAACACCTTCTGATCCCCAGAGAGAGAGAAGGGAATTGCGAAACTTCCCCAGAGCTGAAGTCACTTGCCTAGCACAGGCACTAAACCTCTACTGCTACCCAGAGAGAAGGCATTTTCCCCAACAGGTTAACCAGTAGACCCACAACATGAACTCCAATCCAGCCTTCCCAGCGTTCAAGCCGGATGAGGAAAAGTGGGAATCATACAAGAATCGGTTTAATCATTACATCGACGCCATCGGATTGGCTGATGCAGGGGAACACCGAAAGAAAGCATATTTCCTGACCTACTGTGGAGCCATCGTCTTCGATACTGCCACAGCTCTTGTGGCTCCACGTGAGTTAAAGAATGTCCCCTGGACAGAACTGTTAGAAATCCTTACTAACCACTATTCTCCTAGACCTTCACAGATTGCCAGACGTTTCACCTTCAGAATGAGGAAGCAGGGGGACAAAGAGAGCATCAATCAGTACATGGCTGCTCTCAGGACTGCAGCACTCCATTGTGGGTTTGGCACCTATCTTGATGACATGCTCCTAGACCAGCTGGTCTGCGGGGTCAAGGACCTGCACCTACAAAGACGGCTGCTCGCCAAAAAAGACCTTAACCTCGCTCAAGCCATCGAGGAAGCCCTGGCAGAGGAGCTGGCATCTCATTCAGCCACCGAGATCCAAGGTCCTGTCACCAAGCAAACAGCAGTTCCCGTCCACTCAGAAGAGGTGGTCAACGAGGAAGACCCAAATGACGAGGCCGACATTCACCGCCTCACAAACGCCAGGCGCCCACAGGTAGGAACCAGACAAGATAACACCGGGCCATCCAAGCACATCACCCTGTGCCTTTCCTGTGGTGGACCTCACCTGAGGACCACATGCAAATTCAAAGGAGCCACTTGCAACAACTGCCATAAGAAGGGGCACATTGCAAGAGTATGCCAAGCCTCACACAACGCAGCACAAAGGGCATCTTCATTCGCACATGCCGGGCCCCAAAGGCAAGTATTAAACTGTCGCACACACCTCCGCGCTAATCACACTTGCTATTCTATTAGTAAAATCTCTCTTTCCGTCTTGTTAGAAGGTAAACCTTGCAACATGGAGGTTGACACGGGGTCAGCGCTCTCCATTATTTCCTGGAACACCCTCAAGGAGCTTCAACCCAGCCTATCAAGAAACCGACTCCAGAAGTGCCAGCTTAGCCTAAAGGACTACCAGGGGAAGACCATTCCTGTAATCGGCAGAGGCAAGTTTTTTGTTAATTTTAAAACCTTTAAGGGCCACCTACCTCTAGTGGTAGTGAGCGGCAACCTCCCTACACTTTTGGGACTTGATTGGTTTCCCCACCTTGGTTTAGGGCTAACAGGAGTCCATGCTACCTCAACCTCTGACACGGACTCCCTGTTTGCTGATTACACAGACGTATTCAGTGATGAGTTAGGGTGTTATAACGGCACCCCTATCTCATTTTCAGTCGATCCCCAGGCAGTCCCAATTCGGTTAAAACCTCGTAGAGTTCCATTCGCCATTCGGCCTAAATTAGACCTTGAATTAGATAAATTACTAAAACAAGGGATCCTGGAGCCTACAGACTTCGCCAAATGGGAGACGCCCATCGTCACACCCCTCAAAAAAGATGGTAGCCTGAGAATTTGCTCAGACTACAAGACCACAATCAATAAATTCTTGCAAGTTAGCGCTTACCCAGTACCTGTCATTCAGCATTTATTACATACTTTTGAACCTGGCACTATCTTTGCCAAATTGGACATGTCTCAAGCATATCAACAGTTCCCTGTTGATGACCAAACGGCAGAACTTCAGACCATTGTCACCCACAGGGGTGCCTTCCGGTGCAAGCGTCTCCAGTTTGGCGTAAGTGTTGCCCCAGGCATTTTTCAATCCCTCATGGAGCGGATTTTACAGGGCCTTCCTGGAGTAGTACCCTACTTCGATGACATCTTAGTCTCGGCCAGGAACAGACCCCAACTCTTCCAGAGAGTTCGAGCAGTCCTAGAGAGGTTCAGGCAGCATGGCCTCAAGTTAAAAAAAGAAAAATGTGCCATTGCCACTAGACAGGTGGACTTTCTGGGTTATAAAATTGACGCCTCAGGCATTCACCCCCTGGAGTCCAAGGTTAAGGCAATACACGAGGCACCCACTCCAACCTCCAAAGCGGAACTGCAGGCCTTTTTGGGGCTCTTGAACTTTTACGCGTCGTTCCTGCCCCATAAAGCCTCTGTGGCAGAACCCCTCCATAGACTTCTGGATAAAAAAACGGTTTGGCATTGGGGACACAAAGAAGACTCCGCTTTCCGCGCAGTCAAGTCGCTACTCACATCAGAGGCAGTGCTTATCCAGTTTGACCCCCACCTTCCATTAGTACTGGCAGCAGACGCATCTCCCTTCGGAATTGGGGCAGTCTTAAGCCACAGGCTCCCCAACGGCTCCGAGGCCCCTATCGCTTTTTTTTCCAGGACGCTCTCTGCAACAGAGCGCAATTACAGTCAGATCGATAAAGAAGCCTTGGCAGCTGTTGCAGCGGTGAAGAAATTTCACGAATTTCTCTTTGGCCACTTTTTCGAGCTAGTCACGGACCACAAACCGCTCTTAGGGTTACTAGCAGGTGACAAGCAGACCCCTCAAATACTGTCCCCCAGAATGACCAGATGGACCCTTTTCCTAGCAGCATACTCGTATAGACTCGTGCACCGCCCAGGTAAAACATTGTCCCACGCAGACGCTCTCAGCCGCTGCCCCCTGCCTGCCCCAGCTGAAGACCCTGCCCCGGTCAACGCCATTTTTGAAGTCACCCAACTGGACCTCCCAATCACTGCCCTTGATATTGCCTATAAATCCAAAGCGGACAAAACGATCGCCCAGGTACTGGACTGGGTGAGGAGGGGGTGGCCGGGCAGTGACATTGAAGCTAAATTCACTCCATTTAAGACCCGCTCACAGGAACTGTCGAGCTTACAGGGCTGCCTGCTGTGGGGCACTCGAGTGGTCATCCCGACATCTCTGCGTACCCGAGTGCTGGAGGCGTTGCACGAGGGCCACCCGGGCATCGTCAGAATGAAGGCGTTGGCGCGAAGCTACATTTGGTGGCCCGGCCTCGACGAGGACATCAACAAATGGGTAAGCTCCTGCCATCCCTGCCAGGTTTCCCGTCCATCTCCTCCAATTGCCACCCCCACCAAGTGGGAAAGTGCCAACGCACCCTGGTCCAGGATTCACATCGATCTCGCGGGCCCATTGCATGGCAAAATGTTCCTCGTGGTCGTAGACTCTTACTCAAAGTGGATTGATGTGGCACAACTATCCACGACCACTTCACAAGCAGTCATCAAGGCATTGACTCGCCTGTTCGTTACGCACGGTCTACCAGACTCCATTGTTTCCGACAATGGTCCCCAATTCGCGTCAACCGAATTCAGTCGTTTTACGGCCAACCTGGGCATTCGTCACATCTTCACGGCCCCCTTTCATCCTGCCAGTAATGGGCTGGCAGAGAGAGCTGTTAGGACCACTAAAGAAGCCCTGGCCAGGTTCAACAAGGATGACTGGCACCACAAACTATCCTGTTTCCTGTTAAGCCAGCATTCAACCCCTTGCACGGTAACCAACAAGTCCCCGGCCGAGCTTCTGATGGGCAGACGCCTGCGAACTGTATTGGACAGGCTTCACCCACATTACTGCCCTGACTCTCCTCTCGCTTCCACATCGGGGAGTAGGCATTTTGTCTTGCAGGAACCCGTGTTCGCGAGAAACTTCGCTGGCGACCCATTGTGGATCCCGGGAGAAATCGTAGCCATCACAGGACCCAGATCATACCGGGTTAAGCTGGAAGATGGCCGGGTCTGGAGACGACATCTGGACCAGCTTCGGAGACGCCAGGGCACCCTCGTCAGCCGCGACTCGTGGGCACAGACCGGTGAGAGTCCGCTACAACTACCACACAGCAACATCTACCCCGATGACCTGCTAACACCTTCAGCCGGACCAGAGAATCCACATGCTGACTGCGGCGACCTAGCGTCCAACCCATCCGAGCCAGACGGCGTGAGGACACTCCCAGCATCCAGCCCTTCTAGCCCCGGGCCTGCTCCGACCGAGGGTGGTACTCGGGACTCATCATCGAGCCAACAGTCACCGACGGACTCTGATCCACCAAACAGCACACCAGAGTTGCGCCGCTCTGGACGTCAGCACAAACCTCCCGTATACCTCAAGGACTATGCGTGTTCGCATCTGGGGGGAAGGGGTGTTATGTCCCTGGACCTTGAAGAAGTTCCCACCCAGGTCCGTTCACACTGCAGGGGCGGCTGCCCCTTCTCATTGGCTGGGTTTCCCCAGCAGCCTGCTATAAAAGCAGGCTGCTGGGTCCAGCCCTTTCGCTGTTCGCTGCGAGCCAGTTCCAGGCTGAGCAAGCACGTTCAGTCCTTGTAAATAAACCTTGTTGCACTAAGCCCTGGTTCAGCCTCTTATTTCCCATACTTAATAGTTGCCTTTTGAAAAAGCACCTTTGGGACAACTACGACCTGGATCACTCATAATTTTAAATCCTGTGGACCAGAGACCCTGGGAAAATCCAAAAAAAGTCTGCAGGAAAATTCCCCACCCCATTTTCCTACTGATCGATCATACTTTAATTGAGATCGCAGGATACCATCTCCAGCTCCGTTCTCAGGGGAGAGAAAGAAAGCAAGAGAGACTTTGGGCTTCATGCAAGGAAAGCAGCAGAAGCAGCAGAAGTCTTTCTGTCTCTCCCCCAAAAATGAGTCTTTGTGAGACTTATTGCAGTCTCTTGGAGCAGGATGCCTTGCATGGTCCGAAAGACTCATTTCTGGCAGAGTTTGGGAAAGAGAAAGAAAGACTTCTGCTGCTTTCCTTGTGTGCAGCCAAAAGCAGCATAAGAAAGAAGCGGAAAGAAGAAGCCCGGTGGCCAGGTGAGGCACGTGGAGTGAGCGGGGTAAGTTCTCCCCTCCACCCTTTCCCCCCTCCCCTCACTAGCAACGCAAGCCTTGTGTTCCTGCACAGCCTGGATTAATTGCTTTGGGAGGTGCTTTGGGGGTGACATTTCTCTGCAGACCATCAAAATTTTCTCATGGACCACCAGTGGTCCCCGGCCCGCTGGTTGGAGACCACTAACCTGGATGACTGAGAACCTCCATAGACAGTCACAGAAAATAGTTAATTAGCACTTCTTCTCCCCAGTCAGTAACAGAGCATAGAAGAAATCAACTAAGCTGTGCTTGCTTGTACTAGCTTGTACTAACAACGCCATTTCCTTCTGCCCCTTCAGTTTTGTATCTAAATACCTTTTCTTTTCCCTTCTAGCATCCACTAATTTAAATGGTGCTTCCTCACCAGCAGATAGAATTTCAGGAAATACCCTAATGATAAACACATGTGGCAGAACCTGGCTGAACTAAGCTGATCTCAGAAAGTTGAGGGGGATTGTACTTTGTTATTGTACTTAGATGGAAAACCACAAGGGAACCCCAGAATTGCAAGCTAGACATGCAATGGTGCACTGTAACAAGTCCATGTAGGTTTCTTTGGACACAGCATAGATATGGTTACCAGAAACAAATACCAGTAAATTTAACTTAAGCATCCAGTTACAGATTTATATAATCAGCAGAGAACCCATTTTATACTGGAACTGCTTGTCACCAACTTACATCTATTTTAATATTAGCTTTAATTGCTTTCAGATTGCAATTCTGTATATATTTATCTTGGAATAAACACCACTGAGTGGCATTAATTTCTGAGTAATTCACTGCACCCTAGTCAATGCATTGGCATTCTATCTGACTCAGCCTTCTATCCTTTTGAGGTTGGTAAAATAAGGACCCAGATTGTTGAGGGCAATATGCTGATTCTGTAAAATACTTAGAGAGGGTCATAAAGCACTGTGAAATGGTATATAAGTCTAAGTGCTATTGCTAGAGCTATACTCAGTTATATTTTTAAAGCTAATGGCTGACAAAATGCAGCATTGGTAAATGCCCTATTTTTTTTCCAATAAATAAACACATTCCCAATAAATTTCATGATCTTGTTTGATCAGTTTTTAAATGTTCCATTAATGTGCTTTATTATTTGTTAAACTTTGTGCCCTTAATAGATCCACATCCATACCTTAGCACAATTATAAGAGAAAATTATACCTCACTTGGATTGGTCATTACTTTTCCATAGCTTCATCTTTCTTCAGAGCAGAGACATCTTCACTGACTCTTCACTTTGGCTTATCACAGCATGGCCTCTTGTTTATATCAAAGTTGCTAACTCCTTTTCATATATGAACCTGTGCAAGTGGATAACAAACACTGTAGTTTTAATTACAATTTCATTCAACTTGTTAAAGCAAGATAAACAGATAAATATGCATTTGTCTTTCTTAAATTCAAACCATATAGAATACATATATTTTATTAGTTAAATAAGATAACTCAAGCTAATAAAGAAATTGCTTGTTTTTCATTCACCTTTTTTGACAATCTACAGTCTAATATTATATTAAATATTATGCCTCCAACAAGTCTCAATCTTTCTTTCAGCCCCATCCTCACCTTCCTAAATCCTACACCAGTTTCTTTTAACATTGTGCTGCAGGATCTGTTCTCATGCTACCCCATTGCCTTATCAGCCTCAAGATGACAACAGCCCTCCTGTGATGTAAACTCCCATCTTATGTTTCAGCATGTTGACCTGACAATGTGCCACCAGAATTTTAACAATATGGCTCTAAAAAGCTTTCTTCCTGTCAACAAATATTTGAACTTGAAGTGAAGTCAGCAGCTGAGAGGAACAAAATGGAAAGGTAATTACCCACAATCTCCTCCAGCAGATGACAGAAAGCATGTTACTTGCAACTTGGTGGTTCATGGACTGAGCTCAGCTTATTACAGCTACCCCACAAATGCAATCAGCACATTTTCAACATACTAGGAAAATCAAAACAGCCCATCTTCTATTAGCTAGCTACAGAGTGAGCAACTTTCTACAAGCCAGAAATCTGCATATCCAAGGAGACACATTTTTTATTGTATATGTGCGTCTGTATAAATGGCTAAACTAAGATTTTGTGGATATTACTTTTTCCAAATCACTTAGCCAAGATCAATTCTACAAATTAGTTCTTGGGCAAGACTGACTCTGAGTTTCCTCCCAAACAACTTGTGAGATATGTTCACAGAAACTCGGGTGCTCTTGGCATGCAACAGGGCATGTGGAAGTGAGAATTGATAAATCAGAGGGGTTTCAGCAGAAATAGAACCTCATAAAGTTGTCATATGTATCAAATTTCAGATAGAGGATCCAGGTTGCTCAGGGAGTTGTTGCATTTTTTTTTGTGTGGTCCAGGTTTGTAGTAATTTCTCAGACCAAATATAGAATTAAGAACTCACCATGAGGCTTCTCCTAAACCTTGACAACTCTGGGGTCTGGGAAATAAATTTTGAAATTACTGACTAATATGAAAGATGAAGGAATTCTGTCAAAAAGCAAGACAGGAAAACTCATTGAAAAGATCTCCCCGAAAGCAAATTCCTAAGGCTCTTGTTCATCCTCTTGCCTCCCAGTTGTCTCATACAATTTGCCAAAGGCGTCTCCTTGAGCCATGGAGATACATGAACTGTGGATATGGCACTATATGATGGAGGCTACGGGTGATCCATATGTTTTGCCTTTCTTGACAAAATTGATTTTTAAATGTATGCGTGGAGAGGGTATACACATACATATTAACACTAATACACACATAATATACATTCACATACATTTGTGGAGGCGCAACATATGATCAAATGTTAATGGTTGTAATTACAGAAAAAATACTGATTGTTTGTCTGCCATTGTCTGGTTAATTGGGGAAGCCACTGGGCAACAAGCAAATATTTGGAAATTATTATTTCCATGACAAAACACACATACAGAGAGAGCTAAATTTACATATGTGTTTAAAGCATCAAAATGCACATATATGCAGACACAGCAACTCTTCTCTCTTTTCCATCTTGGTCTCCTTTTTTCAGCAAAGTTTCTTGGGGAGCTAGGAGTGAAACCCATGTTAAAATACTAAAAAATGGTACAGCCCTAAATATTTTTTAAAGAAATAGAAATCCAAGAGGAGAACTAATTACTAAGGAAAAGAAAAAAATAATAATCACACTCTAATCCTCTTTGTGCTCTTCTCAGCACTCTTTCTAGAGTCTCATCATCTGTTTTTGTATAATGGTGACCAAAGTTGGATGTGGTGTTCCAAGTGTAGTCTTACTAAAACAGTATACAACAGTACTAATACTTCACATGTTCTTAATATAATTCCTCTGTTATTCAGACTGGGATTGCATTGGTTTTTTTGACAGCTGCACCACACTGCTGATTCATACTTAGAACCCTCTCACAGTTATTGCTATTGAGCCAGGTACAACTTATTCTGCATCTGGTTTTTCTTGCCTAAGTGTAAAATTACTTTTTTTGCCACTGAATTGCATATTGTTGGATAGGGTTCACTGTTCCAGTCTGTCTAGATCATTTTGGATGTTGAGCCTATCTTCTAAAATGTTGGCTATTCCTCCTATCTTGTTGAAATCTGATGAGTTTCCCTTCTATCCCCTCACTGAAATCATTTATGAAAATGTTGAAGAATACTGGGCATATGATAGAACCTTGGGGTACCCCACTGCATATTTCTCTCCCTATAGATGTAGTTCCATTGAAGGCTACATGTTCAATGTAATTTGTCAGCCAGTTATGAATCCATCTGTGATATGTCCATCTCTCATTTTTCTATCTTACCAAGATGTAGGCTGTGACCTACTTTGTCAAATATCTTACTGAAGTCCAATTATACTATGTCCACACAGCATTTCTCTGGTCCACTAATTTAGTCACTTTATCAAAGAATGCAGTAAGATTTGTTTCATATGATCTGTTTTTGACAAACCCATGTTGGCATTTTGTAATAACTTTCTTTGCTTCTAGGTGTTCATAGATCCATTGCTTAAAGTTTCTAGGATCTTTCCAGGTATTGCTGTTAGGCTGATGGGGTCTGGATTCATTTTTTTTCTCCTTTTTTGAAGATGGAGCTCATCAGCTCTTTTCCAGTCCTCAGGTAGTTCCCCAAACTGAAGCATATGTCTCACTAAGCTAATAACCTCTGTTGAACATCCAAGCCAGAATGTTCCACCATAAAAATATTGTGTAGATGGGTTCTTCTCCCAGATAGGCTATGGAAGATTTTAATTTTATGAGCATTCCTGTGAGGCCACAAGGTGACCTAATGAGTGACAATAAACTCTGGCATGTACTCACCCCTATCCAAATAAAGGAAGAGGCTAAGGTGTTGGGAGTTCCTTTCTAATATCTTGGAATTTTCTTTGCTAAGGTCCAGTAGATAACCTCAGCCCTCAGTCACTAAGTACCATGTCTCCCAAGTGTCAGTGTCAGTCACAAGTTCTCTCTTTATCCACATATCAGACTGCAGGGGAGACAGCCCTACTCAGAGCTTCCAAGCACTCTTTCAGTAACAGCCTTAAGGCCTGACCTTTGGTGGTCCCTAGGGAGACCAAGGTAATTCAGAATCCATTTTCATTCTGTCCAGCTTTGTGGCTGCCAGTCTTGCAAAGAGGTGCCTACGTGGGCAGATTGTGAAAATCCTTGGTGATGAACTGGCGGCTGTCCAATGCTAGAAAAATCAGCCTACGGTATGTATTGAGGTTGCAGGGCCAATTTCACATTGAAAGTGAGATGAATAAGGAATGCTTTTATCTTCCAGCAAATGTGATGCTTATACACAGGAATGGGTAACAAGCCAGTGATAGAAAATACGTTTTGCAGAGTTTAAGAATAACATCTTCTTTCACTGGTTGAAATAAAGATCCTCTCCTTTCCCTCCACCACCATTTCAACTGTGAAATCATTTCATTTTTGCCTCCCAATTGCTGTGATTATTTCTTTGTAAGGCAGACCCAAGGTTTTTCCTGTGTGAAATGGAGCAGCAAATATAGATATTTCTTCACTTGTCTCAGTGCAAAGTTCCAGGTACACAAGCCAGTAAAGTTATTCACAAACTCTTCCCTCCATCAATATTTATTTTAAAAAACAAACAAACATCTTAAATTAATTAACTAAGATTTGTTGTCCTTGCATGACATCCATAATGAGTTGCTGATACAATCATCTATTTCATTTTTAAGGACATGTCTACACAGCAGCAGTATAGTGCTCATTATATGGTCATCCAATGTTGGGAAGGCCAAAATGTTTGCTGGCTTGAAAAAATGCTGAACATACATTCAACTTGTACTCAGATATCAAAGGAGTCATTTCCCCCAATTTTCCTGCTACCCATGGGAAAAACAGAGAGAGAAATGATTTTGATCCCAGTTCACACAATGCTTAAAATAACCTCCGAAGTATGATAACTAAGCAGCAATTGCTACCATTTCTTTTCCCTGTGAGCATTTCTGTAATAAGCTACAGCAGCTCTTCTGCAGGAGTATTAGGCCTTGACAAACTTCTTGAATGTTAATGCTGTAGTGCTGATCTTATTCTTCAGAAAGGAAGTTTTTTATATCTCTCATTTTTATTTTATTATATAAAATACAAAGAAGGAAAGAAATTAAGGGAGGGAAAGGGAACAGGCTGTTGGAAGAAATGTCTATCTGGTTCAGTTCCAAGTGGGGAGAAAGACACTGGAAACATGGAGGTGGATTGGAAAGATGGTTTATTGGTGAACAGGACCACATGGGTTTTAGGTCCTGGGCAGCTGACCACATGGAGGAGAGAGAGAGAGGTATTTTTACCCTCTCTTCGGCCTTGCCCTTGAGCTTCCTGTTTCTGTGCAAGAAATGTATTCTATTGATTTTCAAACTCCCAGGGGGGCAGGGGTCATAGCTGAGGTTGTCTGAGATAAGTTTGGTTGAATCTTGCTGGGCGATGCAATGAAGGGGCTTTGTTGTATCATATGGTGAGCTCTGCTGATAGATGATCCTATTATGTCCTGGAGGGTCATGTCTTAATCCCATCATACTGGAGCTGAAGGTCTAATTGTCTTGTAGATAGACTCAGGGGTGGGATTCAGCCAGTTCAGGCCAGTTCGGGCAAAATAGATGTTAATTGTCAACTCATAAACTATTTCCATGGTCTTTTTAGAGTTGCCAACAGAAAGGGAGGGGAAAGGGGTTTGAAAGAGCAGTGCAGCAGCTTGGAAAGCAAAAGTGCATTCCATAAATAGTTTTTCAAAGATAGTAACTAGGTGACTGAAGTTTCTGCTGTGCTAAAATCTGACTGGAGAACATGACTGATGACTCTTGACTATATATGTGTCTCATTGGAGAATATGAATTATGATACGCCCAGGGGGTGGGGGAAAACCAGGGTCAAGGGTGACAATGAATTATGTGCCTCAGAGTCGGCTATACCCAGGCAATTTTGGAAGTTTGGCTCAAGACTCATGATTTCATTGGGGTAACTGCCGGAATCTGTCAGGATTAATTTTACATCCAGTTTGACAAACCAGTAGACGACTAGCTGGCTGCACCCACCCCTCCCCTCCCCTCCCAGGAGTCCCCACACACCCTATTTTGGCTCCAGGTAAGTGCAGGTAAGTGCTTCACAGTGCAGCTCTCCAGCTCTGGGAGAGTCGTTTCTGGGCTGGGAGCTTTTTCCTTTGGATTTGCAAGAAAAGGAAGTGAGAGTGGAGGAGGCAGTGATTGGAGCTTGTAAGGGTCCCTTCTCTGACTTTGGATTCATATCCACTGCGTGTGTTTACTAAAGTTGCTAAGGTGGACATTTTGTTAAGGATCTTTCCCACTTTGGTTTCCCTGCACAATTATTTGCCTTCTTTAGTTCAGCAGCAGCCACGTGGAAGAGAAGAGGCTGGGGGAGGGTGTGTTTTTGTTGTTATTGTTTCATTTCCTGTGTTCCAGGACCTAAATTGATTAGCTGTGTAATTACCAGAGTAAGCCTATTTAACTTAAAAGTTTTTCTTTTCCTTCTCTGTCATCCCTTCAATTCTAAATAAAACTTGAGGAAAACCTGTCTTTATTTATTGGGAAGTTACTTTCTGGTCAGTCCTCCTGTTTTGGCCTCTTTTAGATTTAATCAGCATTAAGGTATTTACCTTTCAAAGCAGATTGGAGTGTGTGTGAGAGAGCAAATCAGTGGGGCTTGTGTTTGTCTACAGACAATCTCAATGGGGTTTATATAATTTGAAATCTGTTCATTTTAAATAAAATAAGCAATGCAAATTAATATTGCTGGAAGTAGTGTTGGAAGTTACGATTCCCCTCTCTTCTAGGAAAAGAAAAGAAATCTTAAAACATTAGAAGGGGAAGGGAAATACCCCTAAAAGAAAGGAGAGGTGAAAACACAAGCAGGGACAGCTCCAGTAGCCCCCACCTTTGCACAGGACACACATTAGCTAGGATCTTTTTCCATAGAAATCAAATAGATAGCAAGCTACAAAAAACTTGTGAAAAGCAAACAGCATAACAGGAAACTCAGGATATTGCAACCAGGTGCAAACTGATAGCTACAAAGGATCTGGGAAAAACAGAGATTGGACTATAAAACAGTTACTCCTACCAAGATCCCAGAAAGAGATCTCAATCTCAAGAAACAGGAACTCGAACACAAATCAAAGACTTCAAAGATTCACACTTACAAAATCATAGAACATGAAGTGTATAAGAAAGAGGTTTTCCTACTCACTTATTAGATTAATCTCAGGAACGCTGTAGGGTTTATTCTTATTTGCCTTCCTATTAATAAACTGATTCTGGCTTCCAATGCAGCTGACCAAATTATTTTGCAGTAAAATCTCCCAGCCGGGAAATTTGAATCCACAAAAGGAAAGAACTTTGCCTTTTTCCTTAAAGGGCAAGGCTTCCTTTTCCTTTCCTTAGTAGTAACAAAAGGTCATTCCATGAGATAAATATATCAGAAATCAACTTACAATACATAAGATCAAGGAATATGGTGCATTCAGAGAAATGCAATGCTAATGGATTTTAGAGTGGTTCTCTTTCCCAAATCTTGTGGGTTTTAGTTACAGTCTTAATTGGTGCAGTTCTCAGTCTGGTTTATTGTGTGGTCCAGTGATGGAATTCAAATTTTATAACAACCAGTTCTCTGCCCTAATGGCTGGCTGGGTGAGCGTGGCTGGGTGGTCATGTGACTGGGTGGGTGTGACCAACTTGACATCACTTCTTTGCCTAAAAAAAGATATACCAAAAGGTAGTTTACTATTTCATGCATTTAATACTTAAATAAGAATAAAAGAGGTACACAAAACAATAAAAGATACTTACATAATTACATTATTAAGCTTTAAGGTATTTCCAAATTGCTGTTTGATTGGCGTCCTCACTTGCACTTTTCTTCAGTCTTACCCAAGCATCATCAGCTGTGTGACGTGATCTCAATCATTTTTTAACTCTAGGAACTCTCCTATTCCTTTAGAGCAGGGGTGGGCAAACTACGGCCCACGGGCCACATCTGGCCCATTGGTCTGCCCAATCCGGCCCGGCCCTGAAAAAAAATCGCTGGGTGTGGTGTATTGCCCTGCACCGTGTGGCCCCCAAAGCTGAAAAAACAGTGCGGAGCGCTCTCGGGGTAGGAAAGAAAAGAAGAACTTTGCAAAGGCCTTGGCTGGGAGTTTGAAATCACCTTCGAGTGCGACCTCTCCGAAGGTGAGTCCCCGCCGATCCCCCTTTTTTTTCCGGGGCTTCCAGGCTTAAACTTTGCAAAGGCAAAGTTTGCAGGCGGGAGCATCTTCCCGCTGAGGAGCGGGAAGGGTTCCACCTGGTGGGCAGGCTGCTTGGAGCCACCTAAAGCTAGGCCGCTGCTGGTGGAGCCTTGCCCTGTCTTGGTGCCCCGTTTCCCAGCTCGGCGGTCCTGCTCAGGCGGCACTTTAAAAGCCTGCTCCCAGCACCTGAGCAACTTCCCAGCAACTTTCGGCTTCCTTTTAACTCACGGGAGCTCGCGCCTGCCCTGAGACGCATGGCAGAGGGGAAGCCCGGAGCGCTGCCGGGTCACCTCCTCCAAGCAGCCCACCCACCTGCCGGGCTTCCCCTCCGCCGTGCGGCTCGGGGCCAGGCGCAAGCACCCGCGAGTTAAAAGGAAGCCGAAAGTTGCTGGGAAGTTGCTCGGGTTTCCAGGGCTTCCAGGCTTAAACTTTGCAAAGGCAAAGTTTGCAGGTGGGAGCATCTTCCGCCGAGGAGGAGAGCTTTTAAAGTGCCGCCCGAGCAGGACCGCCGAGCTGGGAAACGGGGCACCAAGGCAGGACAAGGCTCCACCAGCAGCAGCCTAGCTTTAGGTGGGCTTGGATGCCCCTGAGCGTGGTTTGCTGTTTGTTCTCTCCTGGGACTCGCATTTGGAAAGCGTGGAAAGTAGTAGCAGGAGCAGCCGTGGTGTTACTTTTTCATATATATATTATAAAGGGCCCATTATAAAATGCAGCAAATTATATATAAGAATAAAATTGGTTCGGCCCTCGAACGCAGATCTGATTTTCCATGTGGCCCCTGACAGAAATTAATTGCCCACCCCTGCTTTAGAGCAGAGGTGATATTAAGCAGGTTCTGACCAATTTTGGAGTACTGGTAGCAAAAATTTTGAGTAGTTTGGAGAACCAGCAAATACTATCTCTGACTGACCTCACTCCATCCATTCTCTGCCTCCCAAGTCCCTGCTGATCGGCTGGGCCTTCTTTTGTTGCCCTGCACAGGAGAACAGAGCTGGAAAGCAGGTTAGTGCGGTGGTGAAGGAATGGAATTTTCCCCCAGTATCCTTCCCCCAGTAGCGGGGAGGGAATGGGGATTTTGCAGCATCCTTCCCCTGCCACGCCCATCAAGCCACACCCACCAAGCCATGCCATGCCCACCAAGCACAGAACTGGTAAAAAATTTGAATCCCACCACTGCTTTAGAGATAGGTCAATTACACTAATAGTCATTAGATTTGTTATAATTGGAAACAGGCGACTTCTCTTTGAACATATAATGTTCATTTTTGAAAAACCCCTTTCCGTTTTTGCTGAACTTACAGTAATTGTTCTGACAATATTTTTAGCTTTTTGAATACTGTCAGGAATTGTATATTTCTGGGAATCTTTTAAAACATTTTCTACAAAATCTCAATAATCATTAATATTAATTTTGTAATTAAAAATATCGCTAAATGCAAACAATTGTTCTTCAGCATTTTTCCATGGAACTACTACTTCAATATTCCAGTAATCTGGCTTCAAAAAATTGTAAATTAGTCCTGTCTTGCAATTGGCTACTTTATTTTATTTTTTATTTATTTTTATTACTTTTTTCCAAGAATACAAATCTCTTTTACCTTCTTTACAAGACTGTGACATCGATGTTACACCTATGCACATATACTACTTTTAATCCTTATTTCTATTATCTAGCCATCTATACCATTTATCTCATACCATGTAATATTCTGATTCTTCTCTGTCTTCAACTCTAAAGTAAGCTTATTCATCTCTACACAGTCCAGCATTTTATTACCATTCCCTTGGAAGGGGCGCTGTCCAATTTCCAACTTTGTGCAAAGCAATTCTAACTACTGTCACTATATGCAGTATAATATATTTAGCCTTTTTACTAATTTCTTCTCTAATTATTCCTAATAAAAAATGTTGTTTCAGCTCAATTTGAAGACCTGTTATTTCCTGTAACCAATTTCTTATCTTTACTCAATATTTCCTAGTTTTGGGGCATAACCACCACATATGAAAGAAGATGCCCTGTTTTTGTTTGCACTTCCAACATTCCAGATTCATATTTGGATACATCTTCGCCAGTCTCACCAGTGGTAAATGTCAACAATAAAATATTTTGTAGAGGTTTTCCTTGTAAGCTGTGGAAATTGTTAATTCATAATTTTTTGTCCATAATTTTTCCCATTCTTCTAATTTCATATTGTACCAAAAATTCCTTGCCCAAGCGATCATGGATGCTTTAACTATTTCTTCTGCCATATTAAATCTTAACAAATAATTATACAATTTCATTATAAATTTCTCCTCCTATCCCAATAAAATTTTATCCAATTATTGTTTGGTCTTTTAGTTCCCAGTTGTTTTTATCAAAGCCATACTCTTCTAAATCTTTTTTCTACCTTGCCTACAGTTGTAAATATGGCCACCAATCTATGTTTATTTCTTGCTCTCTTGGTTCTTGATTTGTTTTGAGACTCCCTTGGTTATCAAACAGTTCACTACATCTTACCATTTTATCTATATCCAGTGTATTTGGATAGATCATTGCCTCCATAGTTGAGCCAGCTGGGTATTTTAACGTAATGCTTTTTTAAAATTAATTTTAATTTCCCCCCAAATCTGAATAAGTGCATCTCTCATTTGGTATCTATGGAAATATGAGTGTATTTTGCTCTTCTTTTCCCAAATAAAGGCGTGCCATCCTATCTATAAATTATGACCTTCTAATGTTAAGATCCTTTTATTGTTCAAATTTATCCTTTCTCTTATTCATGCTAATGCTGCAGCATGATAGTATAATTCCCAATTTGGGAGTCTAAAGCCACCTCTACTCCTACTATCCTGTAACATTTTCAATTTTATTTGGGGTTTCTTCCCTAGCCATATGAATTTCATTGTTACTTTGTTTAACTCTTCAAAAAAAATTATCTAATTTTATAGGGATCATTTGAAACAAATATAGCAATTTTGGTAATACTTTCATTTTGATTGTGGCAATTCTTCCCAGTAATGGTAATTGTAATTTCCCCCATGTACCGAAATCTTTTTTTATTTGTTGCAATAATTTATTATAGTTATCCTCTTTTATTGTGGAGCATCTTGCTGTTAACCACATTGCTAAATATTTAACATTTTTTTGTAATTTGCAGTTCAGTTTTCTCCTCTAATTCTCTTTTCTGGCTATTGATAAGATTTTTAACTAATATTTTACTATTGTCTTTATTAATTTTAAGTCCTGCCACCTTCCCAAATTCTTCTATTTCTTGTAATAAAATAGTTCCAGTGTCTATTGGCTCTTCTATTAAAAATACTACATCACTATACTAGATACCAAATGAGAGGTTCACTTATTCAGATTTGGAGGGAAATTTAAAAAAAATTATATTCTTCTTTTTTAATCTTAATTCCTTCTATTTCTTGTTTTTGTCTAATCTGAGATAATAAAACTTCTAATGAAAGAATGAAAAATAGAGGTGACAACGGACATCCCTGTCTCACTCCGTTAGCTATATTAAACTTCTCTGTAATATCTCTATTTAATATTGCACTGGTCTAGAATATATTGCACATATCATTCTCTAAAATTTCAGCCCAAAATTCATCTCTTTTATTTGTTGAATTAGAAATTGCCAGTTTAAATTGTCAAATGCCTTTTGAGCATCCAAAAAGATCAAAGTGGCTTGTTTCTCCAGATTGGCTTCATAATATTCCAAAACATTTATCCTTGTATTGTTTCTAATCTGTATTTTGGGTAAGAATCCATTTTGGTCCAAGTGTATAATTTCATTTAACATTTTTGTTATGTCCTTGGAACTGGTTGGAGTTCCCAACCAGGTCCGCATTTTAGGCGGGAGCATCAGCAGCTCCCATTGGTTGGCTCCGTTTGACAATCGGCTATAAAAGCCGGCTGCCGGACGGAGCCAGCAGAGGTTGTTCTCCAGCAGTCTGCCTTGTTAGCGGGCAGGCACAACAACCCTTTATTCCCCTGAATAAAGCCTTTACTTGTATGCTCTGGTCTTGGCCTCGTTTGTCCCTTCGCTCCACAACACTGGCGACGAGGATGGGATCACTACAGGCTAACCAGAAGCACCAAAGGCAAAAGAGCTGAAGCCACGGCATCTGGATCGTAGTTGCCTCGCTCACAGAGAGCTCGAGCTCAAACCGCTGCGTTTCGGAGCTGAAAGTCACGGTGCTGACAGCCTCAGCCGCCCCGCTCGCAAAAGAGCGCGTAATTCAAACCGCTGCGTTTGGAGCTGAAAGTCACGGCGCTGACAGCCTCAGCCGCCCCGCTCGCAAAAGAGAGCGTAATTCAAACCGCTGCCGTTTGAATTCAAATCAAGCTAGCGAAGCACTGAGCTGAAGTCATTGAAGCTATTTTCGGCGCTGTTAGCCACCGCCGCCATTGCACTCGGAGGGCGCGAAATTTAAACTGCCTTCACGAGGTTGTTGCTCATGGAGTGAGTCTCGGGCGTTGCAGCCGCAGCCGCCAGTGCTCGAACTGCGCAAATCCAAGGGCCACGACCACCCAGAGAGACAGCCTACCCCACTAAGAGGCTGAGGGTCCCAAAATGAATGCCAATCAGGCATTCCCACCATTTAAGCCCAGTGAGGAAAAATGGGACTCCTACAAGAACCGTTTCAATCATTTCCTGGACGCCATTGGCCTGGCTGATGCTGCGGAACACAGAAAGAAGTCGTACTTCCTAAGCTACTGTGGCGCTGAGGTCTTCGACACCGACACCGCACTCTTCTCACCACGTGAGATCAGTAACGTCCCGTGGACCGAAATACAGGAAACACTCTCTAACCATTATTCTCCCAAACCTTCCCAGATCGCAAGGCGTTTCACATTCCTGATGAGGAAGCAAGCCGAAGGGGAATCCATCAACCAGTACATGGCAGCCCTGAGGACAGCCGCGCTTCAATGCGAGTTCAAGAACTACTTAGACGACATGCTTCTTGACCAACTCGTTTGCAGGGTAAGAGATCAGACACTCCAACGACGCCTACTAGCCAGGAAAGATCTAAATCTTTCCCAAGCGGTGGAGGAAGCCCTAGCCGCTGAGCTATCCGTGCAGTCCGCGGCCGAGATTCAAGGCACCGCACCAAAACCAGGCACTTCCACCGTCCACTCGGAGGAAGTGATGAGCGAAGCTGACCCCTCTGAAACCGCGGATGTCCATCGCCTAAGACAACTGAGACAGCCCCAGGTAGGAGTGAGACAGAGAAACAGCAGTGGCCTGCAACAGATCCCTTTGTGCATGACCTGCGGGGGTGCCCATTCCCGGGCATCTTGCAGATTTAGAAACGCCAGCTGCCTTAACTGCCACAAGAAAGGCCACCTTGCAAGAGTCTGCCAGGCAGCACGAGCTCCATCCCAGAAGTTTCCCTCATCTCCTAGCCTCCAAAGGCAAGTAGAAGACTGTTACACGTGTTACCATGCCAACCACACTTCCCCAACTCCTAATAAGATTAAACTCTCTCTCTCCCTAGAAGGTAAACCTTGTACCATGGAGGTGGACACCGGTTCAGCGCTCTCAATCATCTCCTGGGAGACGCTGAAAAGGATTCAACCCAAACTGACCCGGAAACAGCTACAAAAGTGCCACCTCACGCTGAGAGACTATCAAGGCAAGAACATCCCTGTCCTCGGGAAAGGCAAGTTCCTTGTTAAATTCCAAACCTTCAAAGGCCATTTGCCTTTAGTGGTGGTTAATGGTACCCTCCCTAGTCTCTTGGGGTTAGATTGGTTCCCCTCTCTCGGCCTTAATGTCACAGGAATCCATGCTGTCTCAACTTCTGATGTAGACACATTGTTCTCTGACTACTCCGACGTTTTCAGTAGCGAGCTGGGTTGCTACAATGGCACACCCATCTCTTTCTCTGTAGACCCCCAGGCAGTTCCTGTCCGTTTGAAATTCCGTAGGGTACCCTTCACCATCCGCCCCAAATTGGATGCAGAACTAGACAAACTTCTCAAGCAAGGGGTAATTGAGCCCACAGATTTCGCCAAGTGGGAGACCCCCATAGTCACCCCACTTAAAAAGGACGGTAGTTTGAGAATTTGTGCTGATTACAAAATGACACTTAACCGTTACCTCCAGGTTAGCGCATACCCCGTTCCAGTTATCCAGCACCTATTGCACACTTTTGAACCCGGCACAATTTTTGCCAAGCTAGACATGTCGCAGGCATATCAACAGTTCCCTGTCGACAGCCACACTGCAGACTTACAAACAATTGTAACACACAGAGGGGCATTTAGGTGCAAGCGCCTCCAATCTGGCGTTAGCATGGCCCCGGGGATTTTTCAGTCGCTAATGGAAAGAATCCTCCAAGGTCTTCCAGGAGTAGTCCCCTATTTTGATGACATTTTGGTCTCAGCTAAAGACAGGCCCCAGCTCCTCCAGAGGGTAAGAGCAGTATTGGAGAAGTTTAGACAGCATGGTCTCAAACTCAAATGGGAGAAGTGCACCATCGCCACTAAACAGGTGGACTTTTTAGGATATAGACTTGATGCCTCAGGCATCCACCCAGTGGAGTCAAAAGTAAAAGCCATCCACGAGGCACCCACGCCAAATAATAAACGGAACTGCAAGCCTTCCTAGGTTTATTAAATTTCTACGCCTCATTCTTGCCACACAAAGCTTCAGTCGCTGAACCTTTACACAGGTTGTTAGATAAAGATGCTCCGTGGCACTGGGGCCCCAAGGAGTCCTTTGCATTTAAAGCGATCAAATCTCTACTCACCTCTGACGCCGTCTTAATTCAATTCAACCAATGCCTACCCTTGGTTTTAGCCGCTGACGCATCCCCCTTCGGGATAGGAGCTGTCCTTAGTCACAGGCTCCCCAATGGCACAGAAGCGCCAATTGCCTTTTTCTCCAGGACCCTTTCCATGACTGAAAGAAACTACAGCCAGATCGACAAGGAGGCTCTGGCTGCAGTAGCGGCAGTCAAAAAATTTCACAAATTCCTTTTTGGCCACCATTTCGAACTCATTACAGACCACAAGCCACTCTTGGGACTTTTATCGGGAGACAGGCAAACTCCACAAGTTCTGTCCCCCAGGATGACCAGATGGACATTGTTTTTGGCGGCCTATTCGTTCAAGCTGGTCCATCGCCCCGGTAAGACTTTAAGCCATGCAGATGCTCTCAGCCGCTGCCCTTTACCAACCCCAGTTGAAGACCCAGCTCCGGTGCACGCGATCTTCGAAGTCAACGAACTTAAGCTACCTGTAACTGCTGATGACATCGCGGCACACTCCAAGAAAGATAGACTAATCGCCCAGGTTCTGGACTGGGTGGGAAGGGGGTGGCCGGAAACAAAATGTTCAGTTGATTTTGTCCCATTTAAAACACGTCAACAGGAACTATCAAAGCTCCAGGGATGCCTGCTGTGGGGTACCAGAGTCGTTGTCCCATCCACCCTTCACATGCCCATATTGAAGGTGCTGCACGAGGGCCATCCGGGTATCGTGCGAATGAAGGCGTTGGCTCGCAGTTACGTATGGTGGCCCGGGATGGACGAGCAGATCGCAGAGTGGGCAAGCTCCTGTAAACCCTGTCAGGAATCCAGAGCAGCCCCACCAGCAGCCTCACCCACAAAGTGGGAAAGTGCCAATGCCCCCTGGTCACAGTTACACATTGACCTGGCCAGGCCGGTCCATGGCAAGTCTTTCTTGGTGGTCGTGGATTCGTATTCTAAATGGATAGAAATTGCCTTGCTCCCCACGACCACCACGCAGGCAGTTGTCAAAGCTCTGACCAGACTTTTTGTGACTCATGGACTCCCGGACATGATAGTCTCCGACAACGGGCCACAGTTCTCGTCCTGTGAATTTAGCAGGTATGTCACGAACCTGGGCATCCGACACGTCCTCACGGCCCCCTTTCACCCTGCTAGCAATGGGATGGCGGAGAGAGCCATCAGATTGGCTAAGGAGGCGCTAGCCAGATTCGGTCAGGAAGACTGGCATTCCAAGTTATCCCGTTTCCTCCTCAGCCAGCATACAACCCCATGCACTAGCACTAACAAATCCCCGGATGAACTGTTAATGCGGAGACGTTTAAGGACCACTCTTGACCGGCTGCATCCCCACTACTGTCCCGATACCCCTTTGGGCTCTGACAGCCAGGTGCGAGACTTTGCCTTGCAGGACCCAGTCTTTGCAAGGAACTATGCAGGAGATCCATTGTGGGTGCCAGGGCAGATCGTAGCTATCACCAGTCCAAGGTCCTACCAGATCCAATTAGAAGACGATCGAGTATGGCGGAGACACCTGGACCAGCTACGCAGGCGGCGGAGTGACCGGAACAGCGGTGAGCCAGGTCCAGCAGCCAACCCTCGAATCCTCACCCAGTTTCCAGAGGGAACTTTCCTGAGGGGCCAGACATTCCCACTCGAACAAAGTGAACCAAGAACGGACCTAGACGGCTGGCCCGAAGCTCCTGCACGTCCACCCTGTGGGAGCACCGACCGTCCAGGCCGAGACATTCTACCGGGCCAAACCGAACGAGGGGAGACTTCTCGTTCCCCGGATCCAGTGCCAATCCCAGAGGGCTCCATAGCGGCCTTGGAGCCACGCTCCTTGGACTCGATGCCAACCGGCAGTTCTCCTGAGCTACGACGTTCGGGTTGCCAGCGAAGTCCTCCATCATACCTCAAAGACTATGCATGCACCCAGCCAGGGGGGAGGGGTGTTATGTCCTTGGAACTGGTTGGAGTTCCCAACCAGGTCCGCACTTTAGGCGGGAGCATCAGCAGCTCCCATTGGTTGGCTCCGTTTGACAATCGGCTATAAAAGCCGGCTGCCGGACGGAGCCAGCAGAGGTTGTTCTCCAGCAGTCTGCCTTGTTAGCGGGCAGGCACAACAACCCTTTATTCCCCTGAATAAAGCCTTTACTTGTATGCTCTGGTCTTGGCCTCGTTTGTCCCTTCGCTCCACAACAATTTTTTTCATTCTTTTCTGCTATTATAGTGGTAAATATTTTATAGTCAGCATTTAGCAATGAGATGGGTCTATAATTGTTAATTTGTTGGTGGGCTGTACCTTCTTTTGGTATTAAAGTAATATAGGCCTCGGCCCATGATTCCGGTAATTTAGCTTCTATTAATGCCCCATTATATACCTCCAACATTAACAATTCCATTGGTTTTATGTTTTTATGTTTTGTTTGTATATGTTTGTCTTAAAAAATAAAAACTTTTAAAAAAAACCAATTCCATTGGTTTGTGCATATTTTTATATAATTCCCCCGGAAATCCATCTGGCCCTGGGGTTTTATTACTTTTCTGTTTGTGTACTGCCTTTTTCAGTTCTATCAAAGTTATTTCCTTGTTCAACATTTCTCTTTTCTCATCGGATATTGGAGGTAAACCTTTCTCTTTTAAATATTGATATTTATTTATTGATAAATATTGATTCTCATTCACTATTTTTTTTGTCTATATAGCCCTTCAAAATATTTTTGTGTGATACTTTTTTTTCTTCCATACGATATTGAATTCTCATTTTCATCCTGCAATTGTTGTATTAATCTTTTCTCTTTCTCTTTTTTTAGTTTGTATGACAACCATCTTCTTGGTTTGTTCGCATGTTTGAAAAAAAAATGTTTTATGAATTTTAAGTTTTGTGCCCTTTCTTCCTGTGTCAATAAATTTAATTTGTGTCTGACTAGGACCATTTATCCCTTAATTTTATCATTTTGTGATTCTTTTTGTAATGCAGTTTCCACCCCGAATCTCATCCTGGCAATCATTTTTGCATTTGGGATAAAAAAAAAATTTCCCTGCCGAACTTTCATCCCGAACCCTGAATCTCGTCCGGGCATCCCGAGGCACCTGTTTTTTGTTATCGCAGCATCAGACGTTTTCTTCCCCGTGCAGCAAAAACACTTGATTTTTAAAAACAGCAAGCAACACCATTTTTAAGTATTGATTTCCAACCCGAATCTCGTCCTGGCATCCTTTTTTGCATTTGGAATAAAAAAATTTTACCTCCCCAGGCACCAGTTTTTCTGACCGCGGAATCACACGTTTTCGTCACCGGGCACCAAAAAAGCTTGATTTTTAAAAACAGCAAGCAACACCATTTTTAACTATGGAATTCCACCCCGAATCTCGTCCTGACATCCATTTTTGCATTTGGGATAAAAAAAAAAAAATCCTTCTGAATTTTCATCCTGAACCCTGAATCGTCCTGGCATCCCAAAGCACCAGTGTTTTGTTACCGCGGCATCACACATTTTCTTCACCAGCAACAAAACCACTTAATTTTTAAAAACAGCAGGCAACAATATTTTTAAGTATGGAATTCGACCCTGAATCTTGTCCTGGCATCCGTTTTTGCATTTGGGATCAAAAAACATGCATCGTCTGCATGTTTGATGTGGTGTTTGACTTTTCGGCATTGAGCATACCTTCTATTGAATTTTGGCCTGATGGGAATTCTGTTATCAGTGATGAGTTAGAGGCTGTTTTTTCCCCAGTTTTTAGAATTGTCATTGTACTTGTCATTTTTAAGATTTTATAAATACCTTCCCACACACCATCCACTAGATGTTACTATAATATTCTAATATTCTAATCACTACCTGTTAATTTCAACAATTTTCAATCAAAGATCAATTCATCAATATTTATATATTTTTCTCTTCTATTAGTCTTCTAAATCTGTTAGTGCATTCACCTCTTAATCCAAATGTTAATATATGTCGTAAATATAATAAATATACTTCTAATAAATATCTATAGAGATTACCATGAATTTCAACAATAATAGGATAATGAACTGATCTAGAATAATGAAATATTATGATCATAGAATAATATCTTAAAATTAATGTTAAACACTTGATTGCTATAATTTACACTTTGAGGTAGAGAGGAAAAATCAAAATCCAATAGACAAAAGCAGTTAATATTTATAAAACACAGCAGTAGATCAAAATGTTAATTTGAAAGTATACAGTCCATTATTAATTTCTCAGTGGTTATCACCTCTAGTTCATAATCATAATTATATATCTAATCATATATTTCAAATATAAAGGGTATGTATAATAAATGTATATATAAATATCTGTAGTTATAATATATTATTGATGCTTAATAAAGTTACAACTATTTCAATCTACACACTGTCTATTACATCAGCCACAAAGTTCTCTCTCTCTTTTTTTGGTTCCTCATTGCCACTCACTATAGTCCTGCAGTATAGTCTTGTCTTCACTCTGAATAATTCCTCTCATAAAAAAGCTTAACCGTCCAACTTTCCTGATCAAATATCAGTCCAGCACAATTCTGTTCAACTCCATTCCATCAAACACACACATCTTCCCTGTCACTTGGCTCTGGCTTTTATATTAACATTCTCCCTCATTCCGATCTTTTTACTTTGGTTAAGTTCTTTCTTCCCCTTTAACAGGCTGCTCACACTGCTGGATCACTGTTAGCTCCCGAGGCTTCCACCCCTCTCAATTGGAGACTCACTTTTAAACCAAAGGTATTTCAGGACCTTCTCTCCTCTGCTTCTCTCCTCCATTAGAAATTTCCTCTCTTCTGCAGCACTGGGCTTCATCGATGTCTCAGTCTGTTGTCCCAATTCTTTCTTCCTTGTCTATGCTTGGTCATCGGGTCTGCCATACTGTAAATGACTCAACTCATTCATGCCAGGTTTGAGGGGCTACCCTTTGTCACAGCAGGTGTTTGCCTTCCTCTTCATTGTTCCCCGGGCTTCCTCACTAATCTGTGAATCCCTCCAAGATCAGTGGGTCTTTGGAGGGCCTCCAGATGTGAAAAATTAGATTAAGGGAATGGAGCTCCGCTCTCCCTTCCGCACAGCGCCATGACATCACCACCAGAAGTCTTCTGGCTACTTGTTTTTAAATATTCACAGTCCATTAGGTTTTTCTTCAAATTTTTTATGATGCTTTATAAAAGTTTTTCCCGAGGAAGACTAACAAATCAATGATTTTGTACAAATTTTATATTTTTGAAGGTTTCTGAAGTAATCAATCCATCCACTTTTTTGTATACACCCTTTTCCTTTCTAAGCATTTCAAATGTTTTAATTGATCTCATCACAAGTTTTTCAGCCTTTATTATGTCTGCATTTCTTGCTTGCAGTGCATCTGAAAGAAGAGAAATTTCATTTCATGTCAATCATCAATGCCAAATCCTAAAATATATATTTTCAAGATGGGCAGCCATACCTAAGTAGTTTTCATTTGAATCAAAATACTGATATAGCACTGGATAAGTGTGCCAGACAGCTAGGGTTGACCTTAAATTACAGGCAGCCCCTCTTGGTCCCAAAACTCTACCAATCTTTATAATTTCCATTTTAAGTTGTTCAGATATTTTGGTAAGTTCAATCTGGTTCTTGTTGGATTGATGAAAAATAAATCAATATAAATTTTAAAATGATTTACTTGCTTTATTTCCTTTATCAAAACATCTAAAACAAGTTGGAGGTGATGGTTTAAGCAGTGCCATATTATGATGTTTGGAAACTCTTTTGCTATTCTAGTGCTCATCCCAGATTTTCTCCCAAACACAACGCTGGCACCATCAAACCAAAATCCTATTAAAAAATTTTTCAGGTAGTTGTTAGTAAACCCAACATTATTTAAATTTTCAATAACTTGAGAACATATTGTCTCTGCATCTTGTTTTTCTAATTCAACTAGCCCAAGAAAAATTGTTGGTGAGGTAACTGAATACTCAACTTTTAAGAAAAGTATAGCAACTGGTTTGCAAGATATTGTTGAGACTTCATCAATAATCAAACATGTTTCCAGATTATTTTCAATAATTTTACTAAATAATTGTGTTTTAATTTCTTTTGCAATGAAATCAACTATTTTCACTGCAGTTTTATGTAAATTCAATCCTATTCCCATATCTACTCCATTTTTAATTTGCAATTCTATCTCATCTTCTATGTCTGAAAATGGCCTACATCTTTGTGCCAGGCTGTAAACTATATTGAATACTCTGCAAGTAGTACCTAAAGCTGGTGAGGGAACTGGAGAGCAGCTGGGCCACGCAGGCATGAGTGTAGGGCTAGGCAGGCTACTGACAAAGTCTGGCAAGCTAGGCAAGCAAGCGAGGGAGCCAGAGAGTCTGTCAACCGTGAGTGGCCCAAGCAGACTAGTTGAGAAAAGGAGTGGTAGTAGATGTAAGTAACAGGTGAAGTAGGGTGGGACTGGCAGGGCATGGCGGGGCAGGATATGGCCAGCCAGTGGTGGCATTTGCCAGTTCACCAAACTGCGTAGAATCTTAACTATCAATTCACTTGAACCTATGCAAACTGGCTAAAGCCCACCTCTGCTTATTAGAAAATCTAATATCAAACTGGGAGATATAAACTGGAAGAACTACATAAATGGTCATCATGGGTACCAATTAGTAATACAATTTTGCATGTGAGGAACAGCAAATCTGGCATGAATATCAACAGAAAAGACAGCTGAAGCACCAGATTGTGCATTGAATGGGGAATTGGCTTCCATCTGCAAGGTCTCTTCCGATTCTGGTTCATTGTGCCAGAGTTTTTTGTTCTGTCATTATTTTTATCATTTGTATAAGATTTCTGAGCAAAAACTGTGCCAAGAAATACCAAGGGTGTAGGCTACATTGGGATGTTGAAAAACATCCTAGAAGAAGACCATGTATGGGCCAACTAGTTTCAGGCCTGCTTGTTCATTCCAGCTCTAGAATACATGATTTCCATTTTTTTCATCTTAGGAAGATAAATAGGTTGCAACAAACTCATATCTAAGATAAAGCCTAAATCAGGCCAGTTTGCCCATTTTAAATGTCCTGTGAGATAGTTGAGAGAATTTTCCATGTTTTATCTGACCAGTAGATACATGATACAACCTAATTAACATTGGTTTGCCAATGCACAACAGTTTAATAAGAAGATTGCCTGTTCTTTGTTCAGCTACAACCAACTCTAACAATACTCTGACAATAACTACATCACTGCTGGTTCTTCTGCCCATATATACATTACTTTGATAGGCCAGAAAAAGGATAGTTTTAAATGAAAATCTCCCACTGGAATAGCAGAATTAAGCGATATCAAGTCAGATTGAGTTCTAAAGACTTATGGTCAAATGTTTCCAAGGACGTTGCATACTGAAATCCTTCGATCCTGTCTCTCCATTTTATCATTTACTTACTTGAAACTCACCAAGCATTATAGTTTTTTCTAGTCTATCATCTGCTCATATCACATGCCATATGTATGTAAGGTCCTGTTTTCTGATCAAGAGAGCAGTTAGATGATTTGATCAATTGGTAAATTTGTTCTTTTTGCAATCCATGATTCCCTTAGTAACTGTCTCCAAATCCATAATTCAGATACATCAATCTTTTTTCTCTTGCTTTTTCTCAAAGTCTAACATTCACAGCCATACATTGTCATTGAAAATACCACTGTTTTAACTGTTCTTTGCTGTCATTGATATGTCCTCATACTTTATGAACTTGTCTATGTTTGTCACGGACTTTCTTCTCAAGATTAATGTCTTCTGTTTCTTCAGCAGAAGACTTTTATCTCTTCTTGAGCCCAAGAAAACAATCCATAAACTTCACCCGTGCATCACTTACTGTAGGTTCAGTAAGTATACAGGTTGATGTTACCTTTGCTTTCTTAATATGCAACATTAACCTAATAACTAATACAATTTTTAAGGGAAACATATTTGTTCTTATTCATGATGATTTCTTCTCTGTGCCTTTTATTTCTGGGAGTTTTACATTAACTAACTGAGCCATCTGATATATTGATTTGCTACCAAATCAGAAATACTGGTCTAAAATAGTTCATATTTTTAGTAAATAATTCTATTTAGTGTTGGACATCCCACCAACTTTCAGTTCTGCCATCTTCGGCTTGGTGCCTTGCTGGCATCCTGCCATCAAAGGCTGGGCGGAGGGGGAATGGGGGGATGAATAAATAGGCAATAAACCTGTGATAGCATGTGATGAGAAATAGGAGGGAGGAAATGACAGTTGAGGAAGACCAGGGATGTTTGAACCAGTTCATGCCTACCTTCAAGGACACCAAGATGCCAGAGTCGCTCGGAAAGGATTGTTCACAAGACAATGTATGGGTGGCTTATATAGGGAAACTCAGAAGCATTCCCAACTTAAAGAGACTAAGCTGTGATTCATCCAATCCTTTCATTTCCTTTGCTAGCCCATAACTCCCAAACAAATATGAATACTGGACCTAAGAATACTGAAATCTATATGTATATGTACCCTAAGTTGATGTGTATTTTCATAGGAGAGAGCCACTCTTCTGTTTAAAATTGAAGCTATTCATTATTGTTAATCAGATGAGCAATGACTTCCGATCTTGACAAAATCTAAAAGCCTGATTTACCTCACAGAATAGAACAGACTCTCCTTTGTTGCAAATATGCTTGTCCATATAAAAGTGGCCATTTATACATTGAAAAAAGAAGTGCCTCACCTAAAAAGAAGGCACAACTTTAAATAATAATTTCATTTTTAAGTAATAATTTCACATAAGCAAATTTTAAAACATTTACCACAATTCAAATAGAATTTCCTCCCATAATAATTAGGATAAGATAACTTATCCAGTTGTTCAGTACTGACGAGCATCTTAAAAGCCTCTTTTCTTCATTTAATATTTTCATCTTTAGTCTAGAATTTCATTAGATCTTTGAATAAATGCTTATTGTCTGTAAAAATACATGAATGGTCTATCAAACACAGACATTTCAACATTGAAATCAAAGCTGATTCCAAATGGTTTCCATTCCACACTATATTTCTCCATCTAGATCACAAAACAACCTGTCTTGCTGTATGGTATGGCCTGGCCTGGGGGCGGGGGGGCAGGGGGGAGGAGGAAAGAGAAGGCTGATTCGCTCTCAGTTGTTCAGGAGAGCAGAGCAAGCAGAAGATTGATTATGCTCTCTGGGTGTAAGATTTCCTTGTAAAGGCTGCTTATGAGGCCTGATAGACTTGTCATCTCTTAATAAACTTCACTGATATGTTGGAGAGGAGAGTGTGGGAACAAGGGGAGGACATGCAGAAAGTGGCTAGTGATTTACTTGCTGCCACACTCTCCCCTCTCCTTTTAAAAGAAAAAGAGATTGCTTATTTTCATTCGGTTCTGATTTTCTATTCTCTAAAACCTAAAGCTAGAAATCAGATCCTAAATCTGAATATGGATAACTCCACCATTATTTTTTATATATTGTTTGTCTCATTTAATCCTAGCTAACTAGTGTGATTCCCTCAGGTGCCAACATGCATTTCCACCTTGCCAGCCCTAAATTCCAAGACTAGATTAAAAAATAATAAAAATGTGATGCTGGCATATTATGGAGCATATGCCAACCTCTAGAATTACCTTGATTTCCAAAAATGCCTCCCCTATAAACATGAGAGGGAGAGACAGACATAAAGGGATTTGAGAGAAAGGGAGATGGAGAAGAGAAAAAGAAGAAAAGAGGAGAGGAGAGGAGAGGAAAGGAAAGGAAAGGAAAGGAAAGGAAAGGAAAGGAAAGGAAAGGAAAGGAAAGGAAAGGAAATGTTATTGACTGCGCCAACCCAGTGCAAAAGCAGGGACAAGTATGGAATTTTTTACAGTAATACTGAAATAGAGTGAATGGCAGCATTAGTAAACATCAATATTTTTGTTATGATTATGTTACTTATTATTTTGTGATTGGTCAATCCCAACAGTCATTTTAAAAAAACACTCATATTTTAAACAATTTTTCTCAGCTTGCTTTTATTGTGAAAGGATATAGAAAAAATGTAAATAGATAAAAATTGTAGAGAATTGTAAATACTCAAAAAAATTTGAACAGTATTTCTAATACTACCTTATTTTGTGTAACTTATTAGCATTTGTTCATTCTTTCTTTTAAAATTTTGTCTCTTAAACATTTAGAAATGTAAAAAAATATTTTTTTTTAATTTTACACTTTTAACTATTTCCCCTTTTTCTTTTAAAAAAATAAAAATTTAAAAAATCCAGAAACCTTATTTTTTAAATTTTAAAAGTTAATCAAAATATATGTTAATGAATATTGGATTTATGGTAGGTTTTAATCACTTGAAAATAATGCTGAAATAATATTTGAAATTGCTAGTCCTGAGCTCCTCTTGTAGCTAATGTTGAAGTGAAAACAGTTTATACTCCTCAGAACCCTCTTGTGGCTAGTGTTGAAATAAAATAGTCTATACTCCTCAAAAGGAAGAGATAAAAATACAGAGAAAAATAAAGAGGAGAATATGCATATGCATATGCATATGCATATGTATATGATGGCAGTTAATGTAAAGTATAGAAAAGTAATAAATTAGTTCTTCAGTTCCTCATTCCTTTATTTCTTCCATTTTGTGTGTCTCACTGCATGCTGCCCATTATTCTCAGCTGTCGCATTGTGCATGTCACATATGCCACATCTGGAAATGTCCTCACATTGCCTTTAGTTATATTGATATGGGTGGCTGTAACTGAAACTTTGCATAAAGGGGAGCTGAAATTTCTGGTTATATTTTTTTATATTGTTTCTTCTTTAGAGATGTTAAGAAATTTAATTCCCTTCCACATTAGCACATTTCTGGACTCTTTTAAAAATGTTTTTTTTTTCCCTTAGAAGGGAAGCACATTGATAACCCTTAAATTTTGTGCTAGTGTTTGTGAAATCTATTGTGGTATCTTATAGAAGTCTTGTATTATGTATATAAATGGGATGTTAAATTTTATTACATTCCTGTACATTGCAAATGTGTTGTATCTATTGTATGTAAAGATTATGAAACTTGGTCTTTTGTATTAGAGAGTTAACTTTAATGTTTAATTCAGACTTTTACGTATTAGAGCACTTTATTATATTCCTGTACATTGTAAATGTGTTGTATCTATTGTATGTAAAGATTCAAAATTCTAAAAGACAAAGCTGAAATCTTACCAATTCCCAGTAAATAACACATTTTGAGTATGCAATGCAGCATTTCCTAACATATAGAGAATTTGCCTTATTGTCTGTCAGGTCCAAATTTCTAAAATATTGTTAACCCAGAACTTTCTCAGGACTGACAGATACTTTTTCTTGCATTGACAACAAAGATGGATGCACCTTGAAGTATTCAAGCCTCTGCATGTTCATATCACTGTCTAAACAGAGTTATTAACATATTCAGATCTGAATGTGATATTAACATCTGAGCATGTTAATGACTCTGTTTAGACAGTGCTATGATCGTGCAGAGTTTGAGGTATGAGTACTTCAAGATGCATCTTTTTTGCCAATGTAACAAAATGTATGCTGTATAAAGAACTCTTCGACAGACATGAAAGGTCTTACAACCCCCCGCCCCCAAAAAAAATCCCAAGATGGCGGCAATAGAGGAACCATAGTTACATTGCATGGAGTTAGAAATGGAAACTTGCTATTATACTAAGATAAACGATAGGAGGAGAGGTGAAGAAGAAAGATAAACCATAGAATAAAAATTTGGAGAAAGGAAAAGGAGAAGAAAGATTAGAGAAATAGGAGAAAAAAAATCTACAGTGAACTTGGCCTGCTGAGAAGAGCCCAGCTGTACCCGAATGGCCTACCCAACAGCACGGAGGCCATTGAAGCAAGGTGAGTGGAGAGGCAAAAAGAACCAGCAGAGAACAATGAGGAGAGCTGTTGAGCAAGTGGGGCCCAGCTGTGGATCAGGGAGGAAAACCATCCATGAGGCAGAGAAGAGAGCCAACTGGAGGCCAAAACAACGACCGGCAGAAAAGAAAAAGTTGAGCCAGTGAGAGAGAGGAGCAGGGAGGAGGAGCAAAACTGGCTGTGGAGAGGTCCGTAGGCCATCCAGGCAGTCCTGTTCGCCAGGAGAAGCCACACAAATGGAAGCCACATGGCTGGGGAGCCAGGACCAGTGGCAGTACAGCAGACAGGAGAGCTGACAGCGAGGGGCAAGACAGCAAAGCAGATCATGAAAGGAGTGTGGAAAGCAACAGGAGAGCTTCGATGCAAGCGGAAGCTGCTGATGTTGGTGGAGCATTTCAGCAAAGGGGATCAGCGAACCGGTGACTGAGAATGGCAACAGAGCAGTGTGGGAGACCAATAGGTGAGGGGGGGGATGCCATGAACTGAGGAAACCAGAGAGAGATGAATGCCTGGTAGTGGCAGGAGAAAAGCAAGTAGGAAGGTAGGATAAAAAGACAACACCTGACACAAAGCTAAAAAATCAAAGGCAAGTAGATAATAGCAAGCAAGGAATATACAAATGCAGAAAAGAAAGAGATAAATTAATCTAACCCGAAGGCGGGGAGGGAAAGGATCATAAGAAGGGAGTGAGGAAAGGGACACTCATAGAACATTCCAGTACAGGCTAAGAACGAACCTCGCATTTAAGCCCACTCAACACTGAAAATTTTTAAATTGCATGATCTAAATGTTCTGCAAGAACTTCAAATTTACAAACTAGACAATTTTGAACTATAGGACTTTAAATCCATAAACTAGACATTATTTAACTGTTAGAACCTTATACTTTTAGCTACACTTCCCCCCAGATTTAAAACTTAAATGATCTCTTAGAATATATATATTCCAAATTGGACATTTTCCCTTTAAAAAATCTGTGGTAAAACCTTCTACACTTCCACTTTCAATTTTTTAAAATCCACTCATGGAAGAAGAAACTGACACTATTGTGATCTGCAGAACATGTTCCATGTATGCACTTATGCCCACAGAATACCCAAAGTATATGTGTACCAAATGTAAACTAATCAATTTACTAGAAGAAAAAGTAAAGGGTCTAGAGGAAACTCTGAAACTCAACCCAAAAATGAGAAATCCAAACCTTGCAAAAAGAATATGCCCAAATTGAACATAATAATGATCAAATGACTTCTAAATAAAGACAGATGGAAACATGTCACCCATAGAAAAAAATACAAACCTAGTACAAAACCCCTGTCCGAACCAATCCACTCTGATGCAGCCTCACTGGTACTAAGCAATCAAGTTCATGGACTCTTACTAGAAGAAAACATACAGACACCTAGAAAAGAAGCTCTATCAAATGTCCCTAAAAAGTAACTCCATCAAATGCTTCTGTGACAGATAGAAAAACACCCCAAACCTCCCTAGGAAAAAAAGGTAAGTGCTGGTGATAGGAGATTCAAGGGAACAGAACTTGCCATCTGTAAACCAGTCTATCCAGACAGGTATGTTGTCTCCCTGGAGCTAACATCAAAGATGTGGTTGAGAATCTAACCAAAATAATAAAATCCACAGACTACTACCCCTTTCTATTACAACATGTAGGGACAAATGACACAAAAAAGGAAAACAATATTGAATGATTATGAGAAGCTAGGCAAGAAAGTCAGTGTCAGCTTTGGAAGCCATATTAGCACCAAAAGCTTCCACACTGCCACATTCTTGAGCCTGGGAAAATGGGAGGAGGGAATTTTAAGGAGTGTATGTGGTTAGACATAATAGCATTCTTCTTTAAAGTCAAGGTCATGTTATTCCTGCACCTGGCTGAGGAGTGGTTGAGGGGATGTCTCAAGTTGGGATGGATGGTGATTAGGGCATGTGATGGAATGAGGGGTGAAGGGGAAGGATTTTTTACTTATTGGAGGGAAACCCAGAACTTTCAGATTTGAGATTTCCCAGATGTGCCAGTTTACTACTCTAATAAAAGGAAACTTTGAGAACATGTCTGTCTCAGAGTTATCTGTTGGAATCGAGTTTTTCTGGAACGCTGACAGTCAGGGACTTAGGTGCACAAGTAGTTTTCTCATCTGCCAATGAAAGGGCAACATCCGATAAGAGAACAAAGAAGTGAACCACTGGCTAAAGGGTTGGTGTCACCCAAAAAACCTTTGGATTTCTGGATCATGGTCTGTACTATCTCCATGATGGGCT
Source organism: Pseudonaja textilis (assembly GCF_900518735.1). The sequence continues at coordinate 14,467,551 of NW_020769329.1, forward strand.
TGTGGCAAGGGATGGGTTGCACCTCACAAAGGTCTGGAATAATGTTTTTGGAATTTCCAACTCTGATTATCTGTGATCTGTAACTGGCACAACTTGTCAGGAGGGCTTTAAACTAAAATTGAGGGGGGAGGGTGACCAATCTTTAGGATCTTCAGGACCTAATTCCAAGCAAAAAACCCTAGAAAGCAAGTCAAATAATAAAGTAAAGAGGGATGGAAAGGAAGACAAACTCACACAAGAGACAAACTCAAAGATAAAACTCAAATTAGAGACATAGGAAGCATACTGTCAGATCTGTGTATCTGCCATTCTTCGATAGAAGAAAAGGGGGTGGGGGGTGGATACAGTTAATTATTTTCCACTTGATGTAACCTAAATAACTTAATTCTTGCATTAAATCTGTATAATCTTTTTTGTGATTTATAACCACTGCCTGGTGCTCCAGATACCTGGAAAAATCTCAACTCTTGGAGAGATGGTATGAGGAGAAGGGGCCCTATAGATTCCAACACCAGAAGAAAACTCCTGGGAACCTCTCCTTAATTGCTTTCTCAGAGATGAGGGGAAAATAACAAAAGGGGAAGCAAAATCGAATGACAGCTCGTGGTGAAACGTAAGGTGAAGAGAGTGCAAAGGAACTTGCGTTCTAGAAGATTAACAAGAAAGAAGGCTCGTACTGTTTTGGAGAAGATCAATTGATCATAACCTGAGAAAGCAGTGAACAAGCAGAGGTGAGAGTGAGCGGAGAGTGACTGGGGAATGATAGATAGCCTGAAGAGGCAGGACACTTTTAACGAACAAAATAGAAGAAGATAGCGATCTGGGATACCTTCTGATTATTAAACTTTAAACTTTGAAAAACTTTAAACTTTGAAAAACTGAAAAATGTGAGAGCTAAACACCAGTTACTAGGCTATGAACACTGTGCTTCACTAAGGATTGACCGATATTGAGAAACAGCTGAAGTAATGGAAGTGGAGACCGTCCATAGAGAAGAGCATTACTCAGCAATTTAATTGTATGATAAAGGGGACTGAATTGGGGGGAACCTTTGAGAGATTGAAACATTAACAAGAAATTGATGAATTGATGAATTGATGATTTTTCTTCTTTTTGTATTTTTAAATCTGCTAATTGCTAATTGAATATATGTTGATTATCTTTCTTTTTTTTTTCTATTGGATATAATAACCTGAATGCTTTTTGGAAACCATTAATTTTATAGCTAACTGGCATTTAAAGTCAGATATATTTCAAGATATATACTATAGACTTAAATTATAATTAATTTCAATAGAGCTTAGTGTAATTAAGTTTGAGCTATTATTATATAACTTGTTTAATATATGGCTAATTAAGTAATTGATTATATTTATTGTTATATACCACTGGACTGAAAGTTTTAGTTTAGGGTCAGGGTAATTTATAATTACAGTCATATATTTATATTTAAAAGTTTAATTAATTTTTTTGTAAAAACTGAATAGAGTGGTGAACATTGAGACCTTATACAATAGCAACACCATAAAAACTTTTAATAAGTACCATATTATACTAACAATTAACTTCTATGGAAAATAATTTCAAGTTGTTTATTGCCAAGTTGGGACAATGTTCATAATATCCTCAAAAACCAGAAAGAGATGACCACTATAAACACCACAACAATTAAGACAGGAAAGAAGACCACACCAATCCCAACATTTTCAGCAACAACAGCTTTGCCGAAGACTCAAAAAACAATAGAAGGAATGCTGATGGCTGAGAAACAAAACACCACTTTGAATGTCAATATTTAAGCCTCGTTACCCACACTGCAAGAATCGATGGCTAAACTCCAAGAAATAATGGTAAAGAATCAATCAGAAACAAGTGCTGATATTAATGAGCTGAATGAGGAAATGGGGAAATTAAAAATGGAAATGAGATCAGACAAAACTCGATGAAAAGGTAGGGTCAATTCAACATTCATGAGAAAGGAATGAAAAAACAATAAAGGAAGTAAAGAAAAGAATGGAATAAACAGAGAAGAAGCTAGAAATGGTGGACCGACAAATAAAAATAGTGAGTAAAGAAATGGAGGCCTCCTTAATCTATATCGAAATGGATAAAGCTGCATTGTACTTAAGATTCCAAAACATAGTGGAAACTAAAGATGAGGACTTGGCACTAGTGATGGTAGAAATTTTGGCTGAAGCTCTAGACAGAGATAAGGAGGAAATGTTAAAGGAAATGGACGACGTATATAGGGTCAGTACAAGTTATGCAAGAAGAAACAAACTCCCCAAAGAGGTCCACATCCGATTTACGAGGAGGAAAGTTTGAGATATAATATATAAGATATCAAGAGAAGAAGCAATAGTATACAAAGAAAAGGAGATCCAGATCCTCAAATAAATCCTTAGAAGAGTAAGGGAGCAGAGAAGGGATTATAAATGTTTGGCTACATAGTTGAACAAGTGAGATATTCTATTCTGTTGGCTGATTCCAGAAGGGATGCTGCTTACTTGGGAAGAGAGAGAGATCAAAACAGACACTCTGGAAAAAGCACAAAAACTGTATGAGCAACTGGCAGGCTTGGAGGATCAAAGCAGCAAAGAAGATTTAGACTCAAAATCTCAAGAAAAAGAACAAGACCAACAAAAAAATAAAGACAAAGAACAAGAAGCAAAAAAAAACTAATCAGCAACAACAGGAAAGAGAAGACCCTAAACCAATGAATGGAACACAAAAAGAAATAAGAGTGATCAGGACACAAAACACTAGATACAATTAGGACTATGGAAAAAGAGGTGAATTTTTTATCTATTAACATAAATGGTTTAAACTCAATGACAAAAAGAAAAAGGATTTTGGCAAAGTTAATAAAACAAAATGCAGATATTACATGTCTACAGGAAACACACATCCTAAAAACAGATGAAAAAAATATAGATTGCCCCAAATTAGGGACACTGTTTACAGCTGTTGCAGACCATGAAAAAAAGAAAGGAATAGCTGTTTACATCAAAGAAGAGATAAAGGCAAACTTAATATTTACAGACCCTAAAGGAAGAATTCTGGCAATAGAAATACAGATATTTTTTTAAAAAAAAATATTAATGGTAATTTATGCACCCAATGACAATCAAAAAGAATTTTATAAAGCCCTATATGATAAAATTATTGAATTGGAAAGGGAAAATATTTGCATCATAGGAGATTATAATGCTATAGCAGATTCTCAAAAAGACTACAATGGGGGAAATAAGAAAGGGAGGAAAAAAGAAAACTACCCAAAATATGTGTAGAAATGATCAAAGAATTAAATTTAATAGATATATGGAGAAAACTAAATCCAGAAAAGAGACAATTTACCTTCTATTCAAATCCCCATCAGTCATAGTCACGTATTGACATGGCTTGGATGAGTGGAGAGTTAGCAGAAGAAGTGGCAGATGTAGAAATTTTATCGAACTCTAGACTCTCAATTATTAAAAGATGAGGAATTTACTAAGAAATTCAAGGAAGAACTAAATATCTTTTTTGAAGAAAATAATAGATCTCAGAAAAGTAACAAAACACCAGGCCCTGATGGTTTTCCAGCAGAATTTTATAAAGTGATAGAAGCACAAGTAGGACCAATAATGATTGATTTATACAATGAGGTATTAACATCAGCTAAGATGCCAAATACATGGAGGGAGGCACTAATTTAGCTAATCCTGAAGGAGGACACGGATGTTAGATTGATACAAAATTATAGACCAATCTCTTTGTTAAAGGTAGATTACAAAATATTTACCACTATTATTGCTAACAGATGAAAGAAAATTTACACTTAGATCAAAGTGGATTTCTCCCAAACAGGCAAATCAGAAACAATTTATGAATAATAATGGATAGTTTAGAATACTACAAAGCTCACCCTGAGAAACAAGTAGCCTTTGTTTTCTTGGATGCCCAAAGGCATTCAATAACCTTAATTGGCAATTTATGATTCAACAAATTTATGATATGAATTTTGGCACCAAATTTGAGAATATTATAATAGCAATCTACTTGGTACAAAAAGCAAATATTATAATTAATGGGGAAAACACCCAAACTTTAAAAATAGAGAAAGGAGTTTGACAAGGTTGTCCTCTATCTCCTCTGCTCTTTATATTGTCATTAGAAGTACTATTAGAACGAATCAGGAAAAATTCAGAAATAAAAGGATTGAAAACCAGAAATGAAGAATATAAACTGCAAGCATTTGCAGACAATATGGCTTTTATAATTGAAGAACCAATAGAGAGAGGACAAACATTAATTAATGAATTAGAAAGATATGGAGCTTTGGCAGGATTGAAAATTAATAGAAAATGAAACTTTTAGCAAAAAATTTAACAGAACTACAAACAACAGAATTGGAAAGAGCAATTGGACTTCAAACAATTAAAAAAAATCAAATATTTAGGTATGTGGCTGACAGCACACTGCAAGGCGATAAAGGAGAACAACTATAATAAATTATTGCAGCAAATAAAAAAAGACTTAGAATTATGGACCAAAATGCAATTGTCATTGCTGGGAAGAATAGCGGCCAAGTGTTGTATTCACAGAACTGACAGAAGTCCCCACTCTGGTCTGCCATTCTGGCGGGAGCACCGATCGCTCCCATTGGCTGATGCCGTTTGACAGCCGGCTATAAAAGGAGCTGTCAAACGGCATCAGCTGTTGCCACCAGCTGATCTGCCTGTTAGCCTCGGCAGTTGCGGCAACCCTTTATTCACTGAATAAAGCCTTTTACCATTCGCTCTGTGTTAGCCTCGTATCTTCTGCCTCTCTACAACACTGGTGATGAGGGCAGGATACAATAAGAGGTGACCAGACGTACGACAGCTGAGCTCAGTCACTACGAAAAGAGCCGGAGCCACTGAGAGCTGATTAGTCGCAGCCGCTGACGCTCTCCGCGAGTGTGAAGTTTAAAAGCCTCCACAGCTGAGGAGACAGACGCCACCTGACAGGTGCAGCCACAATCGTTCTTTTGAGAGCGCGAAGTTTAAAGCCTTCCCCAGCTGAGGAGCTAGATGCTACCGCCTCATGATAACTTCCAATCCGGCATTCCCACCCTTCAAGCCGACATCCGAATGTGGGAATCGTACAAAAATCGGTTTTTCTGCTTCCTAGATGCGATAGACTTCGCAGGAGCCACAGACCATAGGGAGAAATCTTATTTCCTTAGCTTCTGTGGAGCCGTGGTTTTTGACACCGCCACAGTGCTGGTCGCTCCGTGTTCTGTCAGGACTATCCCCTGGGAGGAGCTCCAAGAGATCCTCTCCAACCACTACTCCCCTAAGCCTTCCCAGATTGCTAGGAGACATGCCTTCAGGAATAGAAAGCAGGCTGAGGGAGAGTCAATTAGTGAGTATGTGGCAGCCTTATGATCAGCTGTCCTACAATGTGGGTGCAGGGATTACCTAGAAGATATGCTCCTAGATCAAATTGTCTGTGGGGTCAAGGACCTGAGGCTTCAGAGACGTTTACTAGCAAAAAAGGACCTTACCCTAGCTATAGCCATAGAGGAATCCCAAGCTGCTGAGCTATCTGCTCTGTCAGCAGCTGAAATACAAGAGGCAGCTCAACTATTCATTCTGAGGAAATCTCCCTAGATGAGGATCCTGAAGACCCAATCGAGGTAAACTGCCTCAGACAACAGAAGCCCCCTCTAGAAGGAACTAGACAAAAAAACCAGCCTTGCCCCCAGACAGCAACCCATCTGCCTGAGCTGTGGAGGAACACATCTCAGGGCATCCTGCAGGTTCAGGAATGTAATCTGCCTGAACTGCCAAAAGAAAGGCCACCTAGTTAGAGTCTGCCAAGCAGGGAGAACTTTTCCACAAAGACCTCAGCCTACTCCTATTTTCCAAAGGCAAGTTGAGGATTGCTATACCTGCTACCACTCAGATCACACTACAACAGGCTCTAACAAAATATGTATTTTTGTTTTTCTAGAAGGTAAGCCTTGCAGGATGGAGGTGGACATGGGATCTGCACTTTCTATCATCTCCTGGAAGATGCATCCCAGAATGTCCAAAAAGAAGCTCCTGAGCTGCCACCTGACTCTGCGTGATTACCAAGGCAAGACCATCCCTGTCCTCGGGAAAGGCAAGTTTTTAGTCCAATTCCAAAACTTCAAAGGCCACTTGCCCTTAGTGGTGGTAGATGGTGCCCTCCCTACTTTACTAGGATTAGACTGGTTCCCTGCTCTTGGCCTCAGCATAACTGGTATCCACGCTGTTTCAACCTCTGAAGTAGACACCCTATTTAGAGACTATTCTGATGTATTTAGCAAAGATTTAGGGTGCTGCTCTGGTACCCCTATTTCATTCAATGTAGACCCACAGGCAACTCCCATCCGCCTTAAAACACGTAGGGTTCCTTTTGCTATCTGCCCCAAATTAGATTTAGAGCTAGACAAATTACTAAAGCAAGGGGTATTAGAACCAGTAGATTTTGCGAGATGGGAGACCCCCATTGTCACCCCACTTAAGAAAGATGGCAGCGTGAGAATCTGCGCAAACTACAAGACTTCCCTCAATAGATTCCTACAAATCAGCGCCTACCCTGTCCCTGTCATCCAACATCTCTTACATACCTTTGAGCCTGGGAGTATTTTTGCAAAATTAGATATGTCCCAGGCCTACCAACAGTTCCCTGTAGACGACCAAACTGCAGAATTACAAACCATAGTCACCCATAGGGGTGCATTTAAGTGCAAGCGTCTCCAGTTTGGCGTTAGTGTAGCCCCTGGGATTTTTCAATCCCTATTGGAGAGGCTTCTCCAAGGACTCCCAGGCATAGTCCCCTATTTTGACAACATTTTGGTTTCAGCTAGAGATAAAACACAACTAATTCATAGAGTCAAAGCAGTCCTAGACTGTTTTAGGCAGCATGGCCTTAAATTTAAAAGGGACAAGTGCACCATCGCCACTAAGCAAGTGGACTTTCTATGCTACAGAATTGACACCTCTGGTATTCACCCATTTGAGTTCAAAGTCAGGGCTATCCACGAGGCACCCACACCTTCCAACAAGACTGAACTCCAAGCCTTCTTAGGGCTTCTAAATTTCTACGCTGCATTCCTTCCACACAAACCATCTATAGCAGAACCTCTGCACAGACTTTTAGATAAACAATCCCCCTGGCATTGGGGACCAAGGGAAGCCCATGCCTTCAAATCCGTCAAGTCCTTGCTCACATCTAATGCAGTTTTAATTCAATTCAATCAGCAGCTGCCCTTAGTCCTGGCAGCAGACGCATCCCACTTTGGTATGGGGCAGTCCTGAGCCACAGGCTCCCCAATGGCTCTGAGGCACCAATTGCCTTCTTCTCAAAAACTTTCTCTGCAGCAGAGCAAAACTACAGTCAAATTGATAAAGAGACTTTGGCTGCAGTTGCTGCTGTAAAGAAGTTTCACAAATTCCTTTATGGTCACTACTTTGAACTTATAACAGATCATAAGCCACTTTTAGGCCTCTTGTCAGGGGATAAGCAAACCCCACAGGTCCTGTCCCCAAGGATGACCAGGTGGACTCTGTTTCTGGCCGCCTATTCATACAAGCTGGTGCATCGCCCAGGGAAGAACCTGTGCCATGCAGATGCCCTCAGTCGTTGCCCTCTACCAGTGCCAGTCGAAGACCCTGCGCCCATCCACGCCATTTTTGAGGTCAACGAACTCAACCTGCCTATCACAGCTGAGGACATTGCCACTCACTCCAGAAGGGACAAGGTAACCGCCCAAGTCCTGGACTGGGTGGGAAGGGGGTGGCCTGCAATTCAGTACACCCCTGAGCTCTTGCCATTCAAGATTCGCAGGCAAGAGTTGTCATCCCTACAGGGTTGTTTGCTGTGGGGGACAAGGGTGGTCATCCCTACTAAGCTACAAGAGCCAATCTTAAAGGTCCTGCACGAAGGCCACCCAGGCATCGTGAGGATGAAGGCTCTGGCCAGCAGCTATGTGTGGTGGCCAGGCATAGATGCCCAGATCTCCAGTTGGGTAAGCACGTGCCAGCCATGCCAAGCAACCAGACCAGCACCTCCTGCAGCCACTCCTACCCGGTGGGAGGATGGTGGGGCCCCTTGGTCTCGGCTTCACATTGACCTGGCAGGCCCTGTGCATGGGCAGACTTTCCTAGTCATAGTGGACTCTTTCTCTAAATGGATTGGCCTGGCTCTGCTTCCTTCCACAACCACGCTGGCTGTTACGAGAGCCCTGACCAGAGTGTTCGTCACCCATGGCCTCCCTGACACCCTGGTATCTGATAATAGCCCCCAGTTCACCTCTTGTGAATTTGAAGTTTTTGCAGCCAATCTGGGCATCAGGCATGTCCTCACAACCCCTTTTCACCCTGCAAGCAACGGGATGGCTGAAAGGGCAGTTAGCTTAGTAAAGGAGGCTTTAGCTAGGTTTGGCCAAATTGATTGGCACTCCAAACTGTCCAGATACCTTCTGACCCAGCACACAACCCCCTGTTCCACAACCAACAAGTCACCTGCAGAGTTACTGATGGGCAGGCGCCTTAGAACCACCCTAGACAGGTTGCACCCCCATTACGCCCCTGGCACTCCTTTGGGCTCTGATAGCCAAGCCAGGGAATTCACCCTGCATGACCTGGTCTATGCCAGGAATTATGCAGGGGACCCATTATGGGTACCAGGACAGGTTATATCAGTTACAGAGCCTAAGTCCTACAGGATCCTCCTGGACGACGGTCGTATGTGGCACCGACACGTAGACCAGCTGAGGTGGTGTTGGAGAAGGACTTCAGATGACTCCCGCATCCCGCCAAGCGGCCTGGTCTACCAAGCGAACACCAACGGCCCCCAGCCAGGCGAACCGGTCTACCCATCAAATGCCAAGGGACCGGTCCCAGGGAACGCATAGGGTCCGGTCTATCCAGCAAGCGCTGAGGGTCCGGTCTACCCAGCAAATGCCGAAGGTTCCCAACCAGACAACCCAGTCTACCCAGCAAACGCCGAGGGTCCGGTCTACCCAGCAAATGCTGAAGGTTCCCAATCAGATGACCCGGTCTACCCACCCAGCCTAAAGACGCGCCCGAAGCAAGCCGAACGAAGGAACCTACCTGGACCACCGCTGGACACTCGGACTAAGGCTCCTGTCGATCAAACTCGTGCTCCTGGGGTTTCCAGGGCAATCCAAGGGGCAAAGGACTCTGCCCAAACAGGAGATCCTCCGGGACTAAGACGGTCCAGCCGCCAGTGCAGGTGACCGACCTATTTGCAGGACTACACATGCTCCTGGCCAGGGGAAAGGAGTGTTGTATTCACAGAACTGACAGAAGTCCCCACTTCGGTCCGCCGTTCTGGCGGGAGCGCCGATCACTCCCATTGGCTGATGCTGTTTGACAGACAGCTATAAAAGGAGCTGTCAAACGGCATCAGCTGTTGCCGCCAGCTGATCTGCCTGTTAGCCTCGGCAGCCGTGGCAACCCTTTATTCACTGAATAAAGCCTTTTACCGTTCGCTCTGTGTTAGCCTCGTATCTTCCGCCGCTCTACAACACCAAGAGTCCCAGCAGATGTTCAGGTTGGATGGCACTCAACATGCAATAGAGGAAGAGCTGAAGATTTTTTAGAGTACTAATGGAGTTTATGATGTGGCCACATTAAAGTCTTTGGGATATCTGATTGCTAATGTTGCCATGGATGAAAAAAAAATCTAAAGCTGCAAAGACAGGGGAACATGAAAATAGTACGAAGCATCAAGTTGGGAAAGCTGTATACAGTGAAAGATGAAATGAATCAACTACACATTGACATTTTAGCCATCACTAAATTGAAATGGAATGGAATTTGATGTTTTCATACAAAAGATCATATTGCTTACTACTCAGGACATGAAAAACAGAGAAAGAATTGCTTTCAGTAGATAGGAATGAGGCCCAAATGAACAGATTCAAATTGTCATATTTTGGACATATCATGTGATGGCCTGATTCTCTTGAAAAATCTTTAATGTTAGAAAAGGTAGGAAGAAAGAAACAAAGAGGATAGCTAGCAAAAAGGTGGATACACTCATTTGCAATGGCAATGGATACCTGGTTAGAAGACAGAAAAGACCAGATTTGGCAGAAAACTTCTTAAAGAAAATCTCCAAGAATCAAAACCAATTTGTTAACATATAATCAGTCAGTATCCTCACCAGGAGTGATTATGAAGATTAGCTGTTGTGTCCAAGGTATCTTCCAATATCCTAGTTCTAAAGGAAATAAAGTCACTAACTTCTAATTTCCTCTTCTAATTCCAGTACAACATTATAAGAGCAAGTGTGTTTCCCAGAAGCTAACAGCAACATAGGCAGCACCAATGGGCTGAATGGTCTTTGGTGGGGAAAGAGAAGTAATAATCTCTGTTTAGAAAGAAAACCAAACATTGTGATAATTTAAAAAGAAGTGAACTAAAGAACAAAATTGGTACTATTCAGAACTTCTGGAAAGAGACTGGATGGACAGTTGCAGATTGTGTAGAGTGTTTTTAGGTGAAATTGGCCAAAACAACTTTAGGCTGTAAATTCTTAAGAGAACTCTGATGGGAAATTAGTCTGTTGTTTTCAGTTTGCTGATTTCTTGTTACTTCGTATCTTCTGGCAAATATAATACATAAGGGCTCTAAATTCAGTCCATGTCTATTCTAACATATATTAATGTTACAGTATCTATTCTGTTGAATTTTTGGCAATTTAAAAAAAAAGGAAATACCATATGTGAAATTATATTTCTCCCTAATCATCACATACTGTAGATTTGTTACACACCAAACTGCTTCATTTAACTCTCCTCACACAGAGAGATAATTACTTGTGAATTGGCAGGGGACATGTTATATATTTACTGAGAAGAATGAAAAATGGGCAAAACAGGCAAATGAAAGAACAAAATGACTTCAGCTAAAAAAGGTGCTCTGGAAGATTGATTATTGTTTGCAAAAGGGCACTTGCTCACAAATGCCACTGCCCTAGCTGAACCTCTAAGCACAATCTATGAGGTATCTTTCAGAACCAGTTCCTTGCCCGACATGGTCATTAGCCATGGTCATACCTATTTTTAAAAAGGGAGATCCTAGTCTAGTAGAAAATTACAGATGATTGATCACCGTGTTGCGTCACCTGTAAAGTCATGGAATCAATTATAAACCAATCCATCACACACACACCCCACTTAGAAACAAACAACCTGCTTTCTAACAAGCAGTTTGGTTTCAGGAAAATTTTGTCCTGTAATCTGCAACTCCTATATTGCAGAAACATTTGGACCACACATTTTGACCAGGATAAAGCAATAGACACAATTTACATAGACTTCTGCAAAGCCTTTGATTCAGTGGTGTATGACAAACTACTGCTGAAACTTAATTCTTATGGCATCTCCAGATCCCTGCATGTGGATAACCATGTTCTTGTCAAACAGGCAACAAATGGTCAAAATAGGGAGGGCCCTATCAAATTCAGCATAATAGTGGTGTCCCCCAAGGCAATGTCTTAGGACCCTCACTCTTTCTGCTTTACATCAACAACCTATGTGATCACATTAAAAGCAGCTGCATCCACCAATGATGTAAAATCATTTAACACCACCGATAATGCTGCTGCCCTACAAAGTGACCTAGATTTTGTGTCAGAATGGTCGTGTAATTGGCAATTCCAAATTTCAACTAACAAATGCTCTGTCCTCCACATTGGCAATAAAAACCAGAATACTAAATACAAGTTAGGCAGAAACGATCTTCTAGATGACCCACACTCTGTCAAGGACCTAGGACAGTATTAGCAAAACTTTTTCGCATTGCATGCCAAAACAGGAGAGTGCACACCCACGCGCAAGCCTGCATGCCAGAAACCAGAAGAGCACCTGGTTTCCGGCACGCCCCCCACCCACCTAGTCTTTCAGTTTCTGGTGCACATGTGTGCACAAAGACCAGTTGGCCAGTGCGCATGTGCATGCTGGAAAGCAGAAAAGTGCTAATGAAGTGCCTCACCCCACCCGCCACAGAGAACAAGCCAGCACAGCCCCCATCTCACCACTTTTGCTAAGGAAGTGTGACTGCTTCCCAACTGGCATGCCTCTTACCCTGGCATCCAACAGACATTCCTCCCAAAACAGGCACATAAAAAGGATAAAAAGGAAATCAAAATCCACCCGTCATCTCAGCTATATGTGCAACAGGGATGCCCAGGATGCGGGCACACACCTCCTGTTGCTGAGTCACCAAAGGCTTTGTCAGGGCCAGGAAGAGTGCAGCCCCCCGCTCATGCCACTTCTGCAGAGCAAGGGGCAGGAATGACCAGCCAGCTACCACAGCTGCTCCCCCACTAGTGAGCCAGGTCTTTGGTGGTGTCTCCCCCCAGCAGTGGCAGGAGCCAGCCAGGCACTCTGGACTGCAGATGAACTTCACTTTACAAAGCACAGTTCAGGCATACCTCGCTTGGCAAGCCAGAGCTGGATCACTCCACAGCTTGCCAGCCAAGAGTCCTGGCTCCAATGGAGAGGTGAGGTCCCAACAAGCCCAAATGGAAACCCGCAGGGAACATGGGTGCCCTGGCAACTTCTCTGCTGCCAACCGAGCCCAGCTGCTAAGTGTGCCATGGAGTTCCTGGCTTGGTGGCAGCAGCGGCGACTGCTGGGCCTCCGGTTCAGCCAGCCAGCTTGGTGGTCTGCCTAGGCTGGGAAGCTCAATTCTTTCCCCAGTGTCAGAATGGCCCATCTTTCCACCCAGAGCAGCACGGGGGGCAGGCAGCCAGGGGTGAGGGGCAGTTCAGTTCTATTCCCAGTGCCAGAATGGCTTGCCTTTCCACCCAGAGCAGTGCATGCAGGGTGGCCGGCCAGGGGTGAGGGGTGGCAGTGCACAGGGCAGCCAACCAGGGGCAAGGGGCAGGTCAGTTCTTCCCCAAGAGCCGGAATGGCCCTCTGAACACCCAGTTTCCCAGAATTGTCAGGCTGCATGGATCAACCCAGCCTCCTTTGCCCATTTCAACTCAGTCCAGGGTGTGGGAGGAAGCATAAGGAGGTTGGGGGAGGGGAGATGGAGGGATGCACATGGATTAACCCATGAAGTACTGACAGTGCACCTTGGAGCAGTGGCAAATGTGTGGGTTCACCTTTCCACCCAGAGCCACATGCTCTGCAGCCAGCCAGGGTCGAGGGGCAGCAGTGGTTCTCATGCTGCCCCTTCTGGCTGGAATGCTGGAGGAAGAGGAGGCAAGCTGCCCAAGGAGGGCTGGCCAGTCACTCCTGTCCCTTGCCCTGCTGCCCCCACCACCACTGCTCTTCTGTAGCGCCCAAGCCGACCAGGTGCTCTAAACCATGGTTGCTCATTGGTGCTGCGGGCTGGAGAGCTGAGGCCATGCAAAAAGTCCTGGCCCAACTCTCTAGGCTGACAGCTCTACTCCCCTAGGAAGCGACTGCCAGAATCCCCTCTCCTTGTCTTTGGGCATGCGAGTCATCACCTGTTGTTCTTCTGGGTTCCGGCATGTGCTTGTGCCTCAGCCAGCTTGTCTTTGCATGCACATGCGCATCAGAAACTGAAGGGTTAGATGGCCAACATGCCAGAACCCCAAAAAGCAATGGGCAAAAGCTCTGCATGCCTGGAGAGATAGCCCTGCATGCCACTTACAGCATACATGCCATAGATTTGCCATCACTCACCTAGGAATACTTATCTCAAATGATCTAACCCCAGAGCCCACTGTAACAGCATTGCCAAAAAGCATTAAGAGTTGTTAACCTTATTTTGCGAAGCTTCTTCTCCGGTAACATTGGATTGTTAACTAGGGTATACAAAACCTTTGCCAGACCAATTCTTGAATACAACTAGTCCGCCTGGAACCCATACTGTATATTTGACATTAACACAATTGACCAGGTTCAGAGGTATTCCTCGAGAAAAGTACTCCACTCCTTTACTCGCAGTAGAATTCCCTATGCCTCCAGGCTTGAAATTTTGGGCTTTGACAATCTAGAACTGTGCCGCCAGCATAGTTCACAAAATTGACTGCTATAACATCGTGCCAGTCAATGGCTTCTTCAGCTTCAACCACAATAATACACAGGCAAACAATCAATACAAACTTAAGGTAAAGTGCTTCAAACTCGATTGCAGAAAATACGACTTCAGCAACAGAGTGGTCAATGCCTGGAACACTCTACCCAACTCTATTATTACAGTCTCAAACCCTCACAGCTTCAATCTCAAACTGTCTATTGTTGACCTCACTCCATTCTTAAGATGTCCCTAAAGGGGGCATGCATAAGCATAATAACATGCCTACCATCCCTGTCTTACTATTCCCATTTATCCATATTTACTTCCTTTGTTCATGTTTATGTTCATACCTACACTTGTTATCTTGTACATGTTTGATAAACAAATAAATAAAATATAAATAAATAAATAAAAATTTAATCCATGTTTTATAAACCGTTTTTAAGAGGCTTTTCTCTCTTATCTTTACTTCTATGATCAGGCATATCTTTACTTAACTTCATTCTGATTTATTTCTAGTTTAATTAAAATAAATAAATAAAAAGCAAGAATGGCAAACATTAGTAGATACCGTGCATCCTTGCTTTCTATGCCACAGTAGAGCCCTCTATTACAGTTCATTTAATTTCATGATATTTATTTTTTATGTTATAGATATAAAATACATTTGGAGTTCTTTTTGTCTTCCTTTTCAACCAATAATTTGTTAAAGAAAAAGACAGAATGGTAGCCAAAGGCTTGAGGCCTTTGAATTATGGTGCTGGAGAAGACTCCAGTAAGTCCCTTGAACTGCAGGGTGATCAAACTGGTCAATCCTAGAGGAGTTCAACCCTGACTGCTCTTTAGAAGACCAGATCCTGAAGATGAAACTCAAACACTTTGGCCGCATAATAAAAAGGAAGGACTCACTGGAGAAGAGCCTAATGTGGGGAAAGATTGAGGGCAAAAGAAGAAGGGGATGACAGAGAATGAGGTGGATGGATGGGAGCAGTTGGTATGAGCTTAAATGGAGTTCGGGGGATGTTAGAGGACAGGAAGTCCTGGAGGAACATTGTCCATGGGGTCACGATGGGTCGGACATCACTTTGCGATTAATAACAACAACAACCTTCTGATAAGTATCCCTAGGAACTGTCTTTCTGGAGCACTTCTACATTAAATAAACAGATTCATTCACATGGGATTGACAGGCTTAGTTCACCCTCATCTCTTCAACAAAATGTGTCAAGCAGGGACATAAAGTGATGGGGAAAGTATATGGAATAGGCAGCTTATTTTGGCATCCAATATTGCCTTAGTGGTGCAGTAGATTTTTTTTCTGGACTGATAGCACTAGAAAAATACTGAGGCAGATACTGAAGCAATTACAAATATTTGTAATTGCCATTTTTAATTACTTCTATGTCCCTGTCACATAAAAATATCAAGGATGATTAATCCTCAATTTGTTTCTCATTGCTGTTACAGAGGATAGGAGACATCATTCACAGTAACACTGTTTCCTCCCCCAACTCCTTCCTTTCCCACCTAGAATTGGTTGCCTCCTCTTTATGTTAAAAGGATGTCCTGTAGCTTTAACTGCAGTCTGAAAGCTGATTCTCCTG
Source organism: Pseudonaja textilis (assembly GCF_900518735.1). The sequence continues at coordinate 14,483,179 of NW_020769329.1, forward strand.
GTATTGAGATAAAGTGATAGGAAAAGACTGGTCAGCTCAATTTTGGCATGTCAATCTGTTATTAAAAGCACAGGAGCAGAACCATTTTTAAAATTTCCCATCAACAGTAAATTGCATCTCTTTCTTGTTATGCTAAGACTTTAATGTTCATTAACATTTTCTGACATTACAGCAGCTCAACAACTGGTGAAATCTTTTTTGCCACAATAAATATTAAATCATGTATTGGTTCAGGTGCTACAGCTCCAGTTTTTGCCTTGAAACAGACAGGCATGTTCTGAAGACACTAAGTTTTCTGCTTCTCCGCTTCTTTTTCAGAATTAAGTCTGGCAAAAGAGATAAAATGGAACTCTAACTTGGTCCAATTCATTATTTAAAATAAATGGCACCATTGCAGTGATGCTAGTGCAAGTATCTGAAAATTAGATTTGGTTCTTGGATTCTGAATTTGGCCTTTTGATTTCAGTTTAGAAAAAAAAATCAGTTGAATAAAGAATTCAGATACATAAAAATTTTGTTGCTTTTTATATGGAATCATTTTTGGATATGAGCAAAATGTTCACTCACCTATATATTAAAATATGTTGGGGTTTTTATTTTGCCTTTTAATTGGATGACACTGACAAGTTTGTCTTTTTACTGAAGTAAAAAGAACAGTAAAAAGATTGTTCATTTTTTAACTATTCCTCAAAAGACATGCCCAAGAAGGGGCAACATTTGGCACTTGTTTTTCTGGCAGGGATGGGGAAAATAAGCAGGGAAAATAAGCAGGGAAATTCATCAAATGGGGGCCACATTTAATTGAATAGTCTGCACAGAACACCTGGTTAGCAGTGTGACCAAAGTGGGGGAAAGGGTTGAAACCCTGAAAGGAATTTCCTAAGAGGCTTTATTTCTAGCCAGTTCTTGCATGGGAGAGAAGCAGCTGAAGGATGTAGTGCGGGAAAGCCCTCAGAAACCTAGTGTGGAATATTAAACTTTAATTGGATGATCCATTTATGGTCCCCCTCAAAGACAAAGCTCAAGTAGATGATTACTGTATAGGCTGGATACTCCCTCTCTATCAAGTTTATGTACAAGTATGAAAATAACTTTCACAAAGTTAGTGTGAAAATAAAAGTGGAAATAGAACCATGCATACTGCTCTGAGTTTTGAAGAAAAAAACAAGTGAGGTGTAATAAACATTAGATTTTTTTTTAAAGTCAGGCTAATTAACTGAAAATTTAAAAATAGTCACTTTATACTTTGCATGTTGTGATTAACACTGTGAAAAACATTCACAGATCAAGAAGCTTCTGAAGAAAAGCTACATTAAAAACAGAAATACATGCAGATATCACACATACAAGAGAAAACACTTTTATTTTTGGAATTCTGTTTCTGGCAAAGTGAGAGGCTACACAGCAGTGAGAGAATCTGGCATCCACATGAGCAAGGAAGAACTGGAAATTTGCAAATCCCCTCAGCTGTTGAAGAAAGAAAATTGTCACTGGCTTAATCAAATATGAAAAGGGATATCAGCAATGTTCTGTATCTCTTCTTATTCAAACCATCTTACTATGTACTATACTAAAACACTACTTTTCAGTGAAAGGGAATGGAGGTCACAAAGTACCCCTCTGAAATGAATTTTGTTATCTCTGCAGCAGTGGTGAGATTCAACATTTTTTTTACTGCTGGTTCTGTGGGCGTGGCTTGGTGGGCAGGGCAGGGGAAGGATACTGCAAACTCCCCATTCCCACCCCACTTCAAGGGAAGGATACTGTGCAATCCCCATTCCTTCCCCACCCCACTAACCTGCTTTCCAGCTCCCTTCTCCTGTGCAGGACAACAAAAGAAGACCCAGGTGATCAGCTGGGACTTGGGAGGCAGAGAATAGATGGGAGTAGGGCCAATCAGAGGTGGTATTTGCCAGTTCTCTGAACTACTCAAAATTTCTGCTACCGGTTCTCCAGAACTGGTCAGAACCTGCTGAATATCATCTCTGCTCTGCAGCCTATATTCATTTTCTCCTGAGGGAAATACAACACATTAGACAGACTGATCTGCCTTCAGAATGTGAACTGATTTTGTGGGGCTGCAAATTTGCTGTGCACTTATCTAACCCCATCCACACATCATATTAGAAAAATCTGGTTCTGATTTTTCATCAAAACTGTCAGTTCTCTTCTTACATTCTGTGCTTCCTAACCCAGGAATGTTGTTTTCACCTTCAATGCCAAGCTAAATTGGATTGCATACCAAAGTGCTCTTTGGGCACTGACTGAGAGGGAGTAATATGTCAGGGAAGATTGATAGTAAAGTTACTTTTTCATCACTGTTTAGTACTGTACTAGTGGTAGTAAATGGTCACTAAACAGGGCAGTCACTAAATGAGGACTATCTGTATTGTTAACATTTTGCCTTCCTAATTCAAAAGCAATTTCTTTCCAATCTCTTATTATAAGAAGGGCTTATGATGAGAGGAAGTTTCTCCTTGACCCCAGAAGGCACTTGACAGGCTACTTCCCATCATCTTGCAATGGACATTAGGTGGGAGAAACAACTAAACCTAGAGTTTAGAGAAGAAAGAACATTGTCCAATGGAGGGAACACTCTTGCTCAAAGTAACAGTTGAGGTGTGGCCACCACCTTTGTATTTGCTGGCCACAGTTGAAATCAGCTGGAGTAGCAGGATTCTATCAAGATCTGATAACAGATAATCAGAGTTGGAAGGGACCTTGTAGGTCATCTAGTCCAACCCCCTACCCAAGCAGGAGACACTACACCATTTCTGACAAATGGCAGTCCAATCTCTTTTTGAAAGTCTCAAGTGATGGCGCTCCCACAACTTCCGAGGGCAAAGTGTTCCACTGGTTGATTGTTCTCACTGTCAGAAAGTTTCTCCTTATTTCCAGGTTAAATCTCTCCTTGTTCAGTTTCCATCCATTATTCCTTGTCTGGCCTTACTCTTGAAATCCAATGGATGTAAAAAAGGAAAGGGGGAGGCATTGGTAGCAGCAGGAACTGGATCAAGAATTGAATTCCCATTTAAATGAAATGCCAAAAGGCCGTCAGTGAAAGTGACATTTATGGTGTTACTACAAATGCATTCAGTGGGAAAACTGAGTAGCAGGAGCCAGAGCAGGGGGAGAACAAGTATAGTAAAAACCACCATCTGTATATTGTGCCCCATTTTTAATATTCTGTATTCTCATAAAAAGTGTTGTTTCTGTCACTATTCAATCTCACAAACTCACACAGAACACTGTTAAAAGTCAGCAGTGTGTGAAATGGTATTTTAAAATAAATGAAACCAGCTCACAGAGCTGCAGAGGAATATTGCAAGACTGGGGTGCTGACAGACAGGCACTGCAAAGTAACAACTGTTATCATCTTAAAGCAAAGCGGATTAAATAAAAACCCACAGCTAGTGGTGCATTACCAAGTCTGATATTGACACAGCTGCTGGGGTGGTTATTTTTCATTGTCTCATCAAGACAAAGCATCATGGGATATCAATCTTCCCTCTGTCAGGCCAAGCCCTATATAAACTTATTTGTTGTTGTCATCATTGTTGTTTATATTTTCATTATACTCCTTTTATCATGGAAGCCAGTCATTTGCTATTTGGGGAAGGGAGGGAAGAGAGGCAGGGACCAGGGAAATGGGGGCCAGGGTGTTCAAAGCAAAGTGATTCCTCCAAGGTCAAGGGGTCTTTTATCTTCTCCCCACCCCACACCCCCAAGCAATTCTGCAGAGGAAGCCAGTGGCTGCCTGGGTTTAGGTGAGAGATTAACATCTGTGCAAGAGTGGGCTGGGAGATAGGGTAGAAGGTAGAAATGACTTCTTTTGCATCTATCAGACAGAGGTGAGGTTTATCACCTGTTGGAAAAATCTTCTTCCCCCACAGCTAAAAAGAGCTGAGAAATATGATTAATGGTCCTTCCCCCCGCCCACCGCCCCCACCGACTTGCCTTTTCTGTAACCAGCTTTAGTTCACAATGAGCTTGCTGGCCCACGAAATGCAATTCAGGTTGTAGTGAATTATTTTCATATCATATCTGTTTGTAGGTACACATTTTCTCTTCCACCATATGGGGGGAGTTCTGACTGGTTGATAACTCTTTCTTTTACATCTTGGTTTACAGAGCAAGAGGCTGTATCCACATGTTAATGAGCCTCTTCTGTATGAACCACAACACAACCATTTTTCATCTGTAGAGGCACCAGAGCTATCATGTTAACTTCTAACAAGAGATGGGGAATTGATCACAGAATCATACAGTGTAATACTATAGCATATTTGCTAAAAGTGCAGAAATGTCAGAAACTTTACAAATATCTATTTAATTGCTTTGTATATTTAAGCTAGATTTTTAAAATCTTATTTTAACAGATTCCTGGCCTTTATTTAGGAAAAGAAAGTATTATATCTTATCCTGTACAGGAATTCAATATTCAATATAATGCCAACACAAGCAATAGAAAATAATACAACCAGTGTCTTAAACTTTAAAAGACTTGATTTTAACAAACTCAGAGAGAGCATAGAAAAGATTCCATAAATGAAAATCCTAAGGGGGAAAACAACTTACATTGTGGAAGTGTGGGAAACTCTGAAAAATGCAATCATAAAAGCCCAGTGAAGTACAATATCACTGAAAAAGAAAAACAACAACAAGAAACCAGCATGGCTGCGCAAAGATCTCTCTGACAGACTGCAAGACAAAAAGGAGAAGAACAAAAAATGGAAAGAGGGACAAATACCATATTTCCCCAAAACTACAACCTACCTCAAAAACAAGCCCTTGTCCGATGTTCACGCCTGTGCCTAATATAAGTCCTATCCCAAAAATAAGTCCTAGTTAAGCCCTGCCCACTATCTGGTTGTACGCTTCAGTTTTCAACAACTCTGATATCTGTGTTCCAAATGAAGATCTGAATGAAAGTCCCACAAGATCTTTACTTCTCATTTTCAACAACTTTTTCCACTTTATGTTTCCATGACCTTTTGGATACACATGTCATATTTTTTACATAATGACCAGTGGATTAATTTAGCAACTCGGTCATGTCTAGCTTTGCAATGACTTTTAGGATACAGGTAAGTCATATTTTTTACATAATAAACAGTGGATTAATTTAGCAACTCGGTCATGTCTACCTTTGTAATCAGTTTGCGTGATTTTGCCACACTCACATATTAAATGTGAAACAGTTTCAACTTTGTCATTGAAAAGTCGGCAGTTTGGATTGTCAGTGATTTTTTTATATAGTATTATTATTATCTCTTTTATTCATTAAACATGAAACTCAGTCAACTGAAAATTTACAGTAAAATGTATCAAAATTATTATTATTATTATTATTATTATTATTATTATTATTATTATTAT